>OZ012741.1:636430335-636772835 GCA_963859935.3 Lathyrus sativus
ATCTGCTAACCAAGCCGGATTCCAAGCAAAGGCTAATTCGTTGGATCCTTTTATTAGAAGAATTCGATCTTAAAACTCGTGATAAGAAAGGATCCGAGAATTTGGTAGCGGATCACTTGTCCCGGATTGTGAATGATGAAGTCACGAAACATGAACAGGAGGTGAGGGATGGGTTCCCTGATGAAAATTTGTATACGGTGAAGGTTAGACCTTGGTTTTCCAACATGGCTAACCACAAAGCTATAGGATTAACACCGAAAGGTCTAACTAGTCACCAGAGAAAAAAAATTGTCTGACGCCAAGTACTTTGTGTGGGATGAGCCTCATTTGTTCAAACTTGGTGTCGAAAACATTTTAAGGAGATGTGTATCTCAAGAGGAAGCCAAAGACATCCTATGACATTGTCACAACTCTCCATATGGAGGTCATTTTAACGACACAAGAACGGCTTTGAAAGTTCTCCAATCGGGCTTTTATTGGCCGTCCTTGTTCAAAGATGCACATGCGCACACAAAAAATTGTGATAAATGTCAGAGGATTGGTGGAATATCGCAATAAAATGAAATGCCTCTACAAAGCATGTTAGAAGTCGAGGTTTTTAATTGTTGGGGCATTGATTTTGTTGGTCCATTCCCACCGTCATTTGGAAATGAGTACATTTTTGTTGCGGTTGACTATGTCTCAAAGTGGGTTGAAGCCATAGCTAGCGCTAAGGCAAACGGGAAAACCGTGATAAAATTTTTGAAAAAATTTTTTTTTCTCGCTTTGGTACTCCGAGAGTGTTAATAAGTGACGGAGGATCCCACTTTTGTAACACTCAGTTAGTGAAAGCTTTGGACCAGTATGGTGTGCGGCACAAATTTGCAACATCATCCCATCCGCAAGCTAACGGATAGACCAAAGTATCCAACCGAGAAATTAAAAAAGATTTTGGAAAAAATTGTGTCCACATCTAGGAAGGATTGGTCAAGTAAGCTTGACGATGCTTTGTGGGCCTATCGGACGGCTTTCAAGGCTCCGATTGGTCTCACCCCTTTTAAAATGGTCTACAAAAAAAATTGTCACCTACTAGTTCAGTTGGAGCACAAAGCCTTTTGGGCATTAAAGTTGCTAAATTTTGATCAAAACTTGAGTGACGACAAAAGAAAAAGCTAGCTTCATGAGTTAGAGGAAATACGCCTACAAGCTTATGAATCCAACAAAATTTACAAAGACTAGGTGAATGGTTATCATGATAAGAAGATTGTGACCAAGAAGTTTGAGGAAGGACAAATGGTGTTACTTTTCAATTCTAGGTTGAGATTGTTTCCAGGGAAGCTAAAGTCTAAGTGGTCGGGTCTGTTTTGGATTTGCAACATTATGAGCTACGGGGAAATCACTATTGAAGACATGAAGACCAAAGAGAATTGGACAGTAAACGGCCAAAGATTGAAGATTAACTTAGGTGGTGATTTCGAGCGGGACACCACCTCTGTGACCTTTTGCGATCCGTGATTGCATCGGATCGTCGAGCTCCAACAACATTAAACAAAGCGCTTGTTGGGAGGCACCCCAACATTGTAAGTATTTCCTATTTTTGTAATTTAATTTGCTTTGCAAGATATGGTAGAACTTGTGGTGAAAAAATTGGGAAGAATTTAAAAGAAAAACCCAAACCTATCATGTTCGCTAGCTTCTTCGCAGTACGAAGAGCTGAGCGAACATGTTTGCTAGAAAGTTCGCAGTGCGAACAGCGCGAAGTAGGTCTGCCACATCAGTGTTATTTTTAAAATTGCATTTGGCCACCCATGTGGGCCCAATATGCCTTTTGGTTCTAATATGATTTTTAGTGTCTCTTCACTTCTCTTCACTTGCACTCTTGCACTCTTCTCACGTACACCTTGCACTTAACAAATTGAAACCATAATTGTTTCCAAGGAAATTTCTTCAAGCTACATCAAACCAGGTTTGCTCATCTCTTTCATTTATTTTATTGTTGGGTTGTGTTAGTTTGATGAAGACATGCCATGTGGGTTGATTAGGGGTAGGATCAATTTGATGAAAATAGTGGTGGCATGTGTTTTAATAGTCGTCCCTAGTGTGACCCATATTAGTTTATCTGAAATGTATGAAATGAAATTTGATTATCTTGCATAATGAGTAAGGTGCAATTTCAAAATTCGCAGCCTTCGCAGTGCGAACCTGGGGCGAGTTTTCGCCAGGCCTTCGCACAGCGAAGTGTTCAGCGAACATGACCGATTTTTGTTTTCTTGTTCTGTTTGTTAGACTAATCTGCTATGTGGTTGCTATTTTCTTCTCTTATGTTTTTGTGCAGATGGCATATAGGTCAATGGCATCAAAGAAGCGAAAAGTCGGCAGCACCTCACGCCCCCAACCAATTCGGTACGATAGCGAGAGGTTTGTAGGACCAAAGCAAACCGCACGTTATGTGGCTTTGGAAAAGAGAAAAATTTTACCGAAAAAGAGGTTCCTCATTCATCCGGAAGGATCCTACCAGACCTTCATTGGACTCATTAACAATAAAAGGTGGGACGTGTTGGTAACGCCGACAGATAGCTACAACATGGAGGTAGTGCGGGAGTTTTACACCAACGCTCTTCTAAATGACGATGAACCGTTCACATGGACCACAAAGGTATTGGGTAGACCGGTAAGCTTTGACCGAGACACCATCACTCGAGTACTTGAACGACCACTAAAGTTGGGTGAAGATGAGATTGATGACTACCATCGAGATCTAAGACTTCACAGGGACACTAATTTAATTTCTGAGGCTTTATTGTTGGAAGGTAAGACAGTGGAATTGAACCTATCTGGGGTTCCAAGGCGATACCACAGGGAAGATATGAAGCCCTTACCACAGTTGGTGTTGTTGTTGATTTTGACGAACATCAAACCAAAATCACATACTTCTACCGTGTCGATCCCAGTGGCACTTTTGGTTCACTCCATTCTTACAAATGTTCAAATTAATGTGGCTAGGATCATTGTTCATAAATACGATTCGTGGTTGAGAGTGGGTTGAAATCTGGGGTGAGAGTGAATTGTCCCGTCGCTTTTCCTTGTCTCATCATGGCTTTATGTGTCCATGTGAGGGTGAAGCTACCTTTGCATTGACAAGTGACGATCCTGGCTGCCATTGATGACCGTTATATGGATAAATATTGTCGGCCTAAAAGTGTAAAAGGGAGTTCAACTGCTTCAGATGCTGGGGCTACTGAGGGCCCTGGTGTTGCATTCACGTAGAATTTTGATCCATTTCAGCAGGTTGTCTGCAATTATAATTGGGATTGGATGGTGACTACTCAGCGCGCCATGATTGACATTCATGACTCTATGCAGGTACTCTAGTTGCAGTGCCGAGATCCCTCCGTAGAGCGTAGCATGATGACTAGGGAGCAGTTCCTGGAGCATGCGAGTTGGCCTGAGGTCAAGCCTACATTTAGATAGGGGGTGGGTGCTTCTGGCCCTAATGTTGGCAGTGCTGAGGTAGCAGAGGATGATGATGATGATGAGGAGGATGTTGATGATGGGTCCGGTTCAGAGAGTGTGGAGGACACAGAGTCCGATGAGGACTGATTTTGTTTTGTTTCTATTTTGTGAGCATGATATTGAGCAACTTCCTTTGGTCTTCAAAGTGAAGTATTTTTGTGCTTAAATCATTTCTTTTGCTAGTATTATCGTACTTTGTTTCAGATTTGGTTTATGTACTATTTTGAGGTGTTTTTACACCTAAGCACATTGTTATTAAGTTTGATTAATGTCAAGTTTTATGTTTAAAATTTTTTGTTTTTCTTTTCAAGTGGTTTTTAATATCTTCTTGCTGTTTGGTTTTAACTAAACTTCTAAATTGGTTGCTCTCTGAAAAGAAGTATCCAGTGAAGATTCATCTGAGTTTGGATGGCAATAATAATATTAAGCAAGCAAATAATATCAAGGTACATGATTACCTTTGGTTAGAATCTTATAATGCTTAAGAACTTAAATCTTGTTGTAAATGAAAATTGTTCTTTTAGCAACTTGTTGAATGAATGTTTCACTTAGGACTAAAAAACCAAAAATTATGAGGAAGCCTCCATTGTGTACTAAATGTTGGGTTTCTAATAGACTTTGTTGATTCGTTTAGTTCATTCTTTATCTTGTTATTTTTGTGAATTTGTGGAAGCAATTAGAAATGATCAAGGCACTTGTTTATATTGAGCACAACCAGTTCCAAATGCAACCTACCCGTGAGCAGAGAGAATTCGTTAACCCCCTTGAGCCTAAACAGTGTGAATCTCAGTCTGAATTTTTGTGAGATTCTAAAAAAATTTCTTGAACCCTTGAATTTTGTGTTAATTGTCCTCTTTGCCATAAAAAGCCAAGAGCATTCACTTGAGGGTTGAGTAAAAGTTAAGTTGGGGAGAATGAAAAAGAAGTATGGTGGGTTGCTACAACTTTTGAAAAATTCAAGCAAGCATTAAAAAAATTTGTGTGAATATGAATATAAAAATAAAAGAGAAAAAGAATGCTTGCTTGGAAAAGAAAAGAAAAATAGTGAAAGAATAAATTGTGAAATAAGAGTTGGGAAGGTTTTCAATTGAGAAACAAGTGCAATAAAGTTGGGATGTGTAAATAACTTGTACAGCGAATGTCTCTTTTGTATCGGCAATTTCATTTCAATAGCCTTAGAAATATCCCTTGTTTGTAAACCCAACCAAGCTACCACCGTAAAAGACCTTCGTGATCTTCTTGCTTCCATATTTTCATTTTTGATTGTTAGATATTGTACGAATTAGATAGATATTGGCATTGTTTGTTAGGTGAGTGAAATTGTCTCCGTAATTGCGAACGCGTAATTTCTTCAATCCTTTTTCAAAGAGGATAGATAGGGTGATTCATTCAAGAAGACATAGTTGTTGATTGATGCATGTTTTGAACATTTACTTAAGACTTTAGTTCTTGTGCATTATTTGATTCTTAGCATTTGGAGCTAGTGCCTGGTTGGATTCCTTGTGTTTGAGCCATTTGATCCATTCTTGGGGAAATCTTAATCTTGAGCAAATCCTCTTGATTCATCAAGAGGCATACTTTTCTTGAGGGCAAGCAAAAATCTAGTTGAGGAGAGTTGTTAGATTCCAAACTTTGCTTATTTGATCTATCAAATATGGGAATCTCTCATTCCCTTTTGTAGACAAAGTGTTAAAATCATTCTTGTTTTTGTTGATTTGCATTATTACGTGAAAATACCTTGGTTGCTTTGATTTATGTGCTATTGTTCAGGAATTAGGCATGAAAATTTGAAGAGTAAGACACAAAAATTATGACAAGAAAACCAAGGCAGCATGCAAACATCAACAAGTTCGCACAGCGAACTTGCTAGCGAATCGGCCCAGAAAAACTTCAATAAGTTTGCACAACAAAGGTCATGAAAACCATGGTATTGTTCATCCAGAAAGAAAAGGGACCTAAGTTCGCTGTGCGAAGGAGGCAGTGAAGAATTCGTTGGAGCAAAGAGGAAGCGAATGCCTAGCGAACACCCTCAGACTTGAGGCAATAAGTATTTGGACAAGAATTTGATGTGTGAAGTTTGTAGTGAAGCCTTCGCACAACGAACATGTGGAAATGTCTTTGGGGCATCTTCACTGTACACATGCACTTCAACTTCCAATTTGCATTGTGTCGCAACTGCGAAAAAGAGAAGTCAGAAAACTAAACAGAAGAGTCGCCACTGAACGTTATTTATCCCAAGGAGAGTGAAAGGAAACGATCGAAGAAAACCTAAGAGAAAGGGAAAAGACAAGGTCATCGCAACCAAATCTAGGGTTCGGAAGTCGGTTATGCAAGTTGAAGGTATGAGCACCCCTCACGTCCGTTGTACTCAACGAGATCAACACTTGTTGTCTAATCTATGGGTGAAAACTATCTAAAAGCTATTGCTAAACGGGGGTGAAGAGAAAGAACAGACTCGATAGGACATCACCGCCCTATGCCTATGTATCCCCTCGTGTAATGGGAAAGTCAGAGTCAACGTAGTTCGAAAAACTACGGGTGATGGGGGGAAGGTTGTTCGCCAAGACATCCTCGTCTTGTGCCTACGTATCCTCATCTGGTATGAGAAATTAGAGCAAACATAGTTCGGGATTACACGACCACTGGTTGGTTTAAGTGTTTTAAATGAGTATGGTTAAACCTCCGTTCTAGCAGTTAGACGATGCCTGTTTGCGATAGAACAAAAACTTAACACACTCTTTTTGAAAATTAGGTTTGAAACAATCCCGACGGATGAAAAGGTTTAATCTTTTGTTTGCATTTTTCATGAGAAGAAGTGAATTAAGTTAGTTTATAACTCATGTTGCACTAAAGACTATGACATAAGAGCGAATGCGTCGTATATCGCTCAAAGGGCATACGCTAAACACTCTAGACAGTGTGAGAGGAGGCCCTCACCTATCATTCCTTATGTACTTAAGGCTCGTAGCGTACAACAATTGTTTTCCTTTATTTAGTGTCTTAAGAAAGTTATGAGATGAGAAGAGAAGACACAAGACTCTAAGGGGAACTGATACACCCTAATGTTAGCATGCAAGATGGTCCTAAAGTTGGGATTGAAAAGGGAACTACCTAATGTTATCATGCAAAGGATTGAAAGCCTAATGTCTCTCCTACTCCCATCTTAAACAAAAGGACTAGGAATCCTAAGGGATCATGGCAAGAAGAGCTCAAGTAAACACATAGCAACTCAATCACATATGAAAAGAGATGAAGAAAACTTAAACAAGTCAATGCAAGATGAAATGCAAACACAAATGCAAGTACAAGTGCAAGTATGAAATGATGCAACAAGACTCAAAGACAAAGGAGACTCAAACACAAGAGGTAACTTGAACAAGTCAAGAGGGATGAGATGAAATGGGAGAAGTAAACTCCTACAACCAATCACCATCAATCATCAAAGAATAATGGTGCTATCCTAAGAAGCACACACAAAGAAAAGAGGGAGGAAAGGGTGTGGGGCAGCCACCAACACATGTTCAACTCAACCAAACACTAACTTCAAGCTCAAGAAAGAAGTGCAAACAAACAATGCAAAAAGGGTGCAAATGTTCATGACAAACTCAAAGTGTATACATTAACACCAAATCATCATGAACAAGTGGTAAACCAAAGAGGGAAGAAGTGAATCACAAAGGGAATGGTCCAAATTCAAGCTCAAAACAAGAGGCAAGCACAAGCATGAAGAACCAAAACACAATCTCACACTTTAAACAAATGGAAAGACATGATTCAAAGATAACTTGTGGTTCAAGTTACACATTCAAATGACCTTAAAACAAGCAAGGAAACATCTCAAGTATGTTAGCAAGAATAAACAAAGCTTAAGAGATTCTCAAGGGATCACTCATGATCATATCCCAAAGATTAGGTCAAACTAGTATGTGTAAGCATGGCAAGAGGTGACTTGAATTTGAAGCAACCATTAAAAATAGGAGATAAGTCCAATAAATCTCAAATAAATCATCAAAATCAATTTGAAACAAATGTAAAACAAAATTCAAATCCTCATGATCAAATTCAACTCAAAGCACCACCAACTAGGTCCAAGAAGGCACGGTGTTCCACTTTATCGAGTGCGTGTCGAGGGTCAACAAAAGTCAAAGGAAAAACAAATGGAAAATGATCATTGACAACTCAAGTCACCCTCAAAACTTCCTCAATCCATCACCTAATTGGGAGAGAAAGTTTGGTCCTAGAGGATTTAAAATTGAGGTTCAAATGATCAACTCAAAACCATGTATACACCATAAAACACATTGAATTATAAATTCCAAATAAAATATTAAAATAAATGGAAAATAAAAATAAAAATATTGAAAAATTAAAAAACATCTCAAAATATCACAAAATGATTTTTGGGGATTTTTATTAAATAAGGAACTAATTTAAAACAATTAAAATGAAAATGCAAAATAAAATAAAAGAAAATAAAATAAACAAGCAAAGGGGGTATGATCAGCAATCAGGAATGAACTAAAATCCTTTGTATCTCGCTTGGGCCTCCCAAAAAAGGGGTGTGAATATCAAAGGTGTTAAGCCCAATAGCCAAACTCAGCCAGACTAAATGAAATGCAGCGTTTCATTAATCCTGAGGCTGCCAACTCAAAATCAAAAGCCACGCAAGCGAAGTCAAACAAATACATGCAAGACACATCACCAGTCAACAAGTCCACCAAAGCCAACTCAGCTTTCAACGTGAAATGAACCTGACGCCGAAGCTAGGGCTCCGGTCGTCTTCTCCGGCCAGCTCGCCGGAGCTCAGAGACCAAAACACGATAAAAATGGAAACACCTTACATGTTTCTCAAGAATTTTTCATGAGTAATTCAAATATGACCTTGGTTTTGCAAAAAGGCTCATGTAAAGAGGTGGAATCAAGCCACTAATTATGAGTGCACAAACTGAAATGCAAGCAAACAATAATTAAAACAAAACAAACATGGCCTACATTGTCTAGGGCTTCAGATGCACCAGTAATGACCCTAAAATATGCCTAGAATGGGAGTTTTAAGTTGAAAAAGTTACCAAACGGAATGGTTCTGTTGACCCTTCAAAATGCTTGTAAGCTTCTGTTTAATGCTCTCATACTTCTCCTTGCACTTCTATGAAGATGATTTGACCCAAAACTTGAAGAAATACCCAGGGAAATCTCATATTCGAAGCAAGGAAAGTTTGATGAATTTTGGAGTGAATGAGCTCTCTCCCACGCAGCAAGCCTCTCTCTAATGGTTTAGGGTTTCAAATTGCCTTATATATGATGGATTTGTGACAACCATGCAGGCCCATAATGGTTATTTTGTGTGATTTGAAAAAAATGCCAAAAACTTCCACCTCACTCATGCACACGAGTTTGCTTCCTTTCATTCACTATTGGGTCAGCAAATGGTCATGTGTGGTGTGTAGAAATCATTTGAGGTGGTTTGAATCATTGAAAATGAAGTTGTTCAAAGTTTGTACCAATAATTTTTTAAGTATGAAATTAAAAAAAGTGGCATGTGACTTGCACTCTTGTTGGTACAAATGAAGTAAAATATATCATGACCATATTTGATGATGTTATGGTATAAGAAAAAGTTCAAATGGTGACTTGTAATTGAAGGTATACAAATCATGTCCAAAAGTCATGTATTTCACCTTTAATATGGTTCAAATGATCTCATAACTCATCAAATGCCATGGATTTTGGGTTCATTATGAAGTTAGTACAATATAACACAACTTTCATGTTCATTGAATTTGGATTAGAGGCCTTGAAGTGCCTGAAAATGACCATTGAAAAGAATGACCTATAATGAAGTTTCCAAAAATACCCTTTCCTTGTGAAGACCATAACTTGAGTTCCACACACGAGAATGATGAATTCTATGACTTTTTGGAAAGCTAAGACAATGAGTAACAACTCTCATGTTTACTTGAAAGTGAGGAAGAGCTTGGTTCCATGTGAAAAATCCCTTGGAAGTGAGTTGACTTTTGGTGCCTCTAAAACCTTTTCATCTGATGACACCAACTTGTTGACACCATAACTTGGGATGTACAAACTCAATGGATGAGTTTTTGTATTCAAAAGAAAGCTCGAAATTTGGTTAACAAGTCTCATGTTTGTGAGAAAAGGAGATTGAACATGTATCATATTGAAAATTGTCCTTGAAGTTAGGCACCAAAGAAGGGAATTTTACATTGAAATCAACTGAAACCCTAATTTAGAAACTCCTTGAACTCTTGAATCTCCTTGATTTGATCTCAACAATACATCCTAGATGCTTCAAGATGACTCCTCATGTCTTCAATGGTCAAGAATCAAGTCTTAAGTCCTCTCAAGTCCACAGTTGACTCTTGGTTGACCAGATGAAACCCTAACACCATACCGTTTGACTGGGGCTCTTGCAGATGATTTGAATGACCATACAAGCTCCGTAAAAACCCCTCAAGATACATATTGAACTTTTGAATCATGCCTTATCCAAATATATGACCTCATGAACCTCTGATGATCCTTTAGATAGGAGGTGACACCCATACACAAACCTCTCCTCACAAGGAGCTTTGAAACCCACATCTGATGGTAATGAACTCTTGATGGCTTGCATATGATACCCTTGCTTGAGCTTAAACAAAGGATCTCTCCTCTTGAATGGTAAACACAACACCTCTTAATCTCCTGATAGAACCAATGCTATGCAAATGCAAATGCTAAATGAAAATGAAACATAAGCCAAGTTAGAAAGAAAAGGTTGGTCAAATTTTGGGGTACAACAGCTGCCCCTATTCAAACGACTTGGACCTGAAGGGATGAAAAGCGACCGCTTTTAAACATTCAAGGTAGAAGGTGGTTGAATATAAAAGAACCCCTAAATTTTCCAACCGCAAAAGAGAAAACTGTAGAATTGTCCACTGGAGTGAAAAAAGAATCACTGAAGAAACTGTATCTGATAGTTGTAGGAACGTGAGCTAACTCACCACCAATTAGAAAGAATCGACATGCAGTCGGAAAAAACCTCTACTAACATGCAGGAATCGACACTAAGTCGGTAAGAACATCTGCTAACATGCAATCATCTGTTGAACAAACATACTTGATATCCATCGGTAAAAACATCTGCTAACAGACAGGCACATCGCTCGGCTGGTGAAAACATCTACTAACGCGCATAAATCCGTTAAATAAAACAGGCAACGACACTAAGTCGGATCAACACAAAGTTGGTAACATCTGTTATCCAAAGCAGGCATTCGTTAATCAAAACAGGCAATGACATTAAGTTGACTCAACACAAAGTCGGTAACATCAGCTATCCAAAGTAGGAATCCGTTAAACAAAACAGGCAACGTTAATCAAAATAGGCAATGACACTAAGTCAGCTCAACACAAAGTCGGTAACATCTGCTATCCAAAGTTGGCATCCATTAATCAAAATAGGCATCCGTTAATCAAAATAGGCAGTGACACTAAGTTGGTAAGAGAATTCGTCGATTCACAATCTGAAAGAAGAAATCCGCTGGAGAAGAATGAACTTAACCACATAAACTCTGTTGGGGAGAAAATGATAAGATGAACACATCTGTCAAAGATTTTGCTGGGGTCTGGATACCATGCAGGCTTATGAAATACACTGATATCTGCTGGAGATACATATGAAAACAAGATGTAACAATTTGGCTTATGCTTCGAATGCCTATGTTTGAATATGGCGTAATGCTCCATACGAAATGGAAATGCTATGCGTTTGGGAGGATGATATGCACAAATGCAAATGCAAAGGAACCACTTTAACAAAATAAATGTTGAAGAGACGAAGCCAACTCCGCTGGGGATGACTGGGTGCCAAGTACGATTGGACTTTTGCTGGGAAAAACAAGCCCTGGATGGCCTCCTGGAAAAGAACTCTCTTAGGTAAACTACCCTGCTGAGTACAACATCCACTCTACTGGGGATTAGACCAACTCTACTGAGGAAAACGCCTGGGACGACCTTCCAGAATACCACTCTTCTGGGGAAGACAACCCTGAATGGCCTTTGTTAGAAGCCCAATTGTGCTTATTTGAGCTATCAAATGTGGGCATCTTTCACTTCTTTCTGTCCTAAAAATGTATTAAACTGTGTTGCTTTTGTTGATTATGCATCATTGTGTTAAATGCTCTTGGTCCCTTTGATTTGTGTGCTATTGTGCAGGATTTGAGCTTGAAAGAATATAATTTGAATACACAAGAGAGTTGACAAAGGAATCAAGAAAGAAGAAGAGCAAAGGCTGGCTCGCTAGGCGAACACCTGGCGAGTGAGTAGCGAGTGTTTGCTGCAGCCTCGCTTAGCGAGTTGTTAGCGAACACTCCCAGACTTGGGTAGAAGCATTCTTGACATCATTCGCTGGTAGCGAGCATATGGCGAAAGACTCGCTAGGCGAGCACCTAGCGAGCAAGTCCAGAATCAATCAAGCATCCATCGCTGGCTGGTTCGCTGCAGCAAAGACATAGCAAAGCACAACAGAAGAAAGACTGCAGTCCTCGCTAGCATGTTCGCTAGGTGAGGCTGTAGCGAGCGTTCACTAGCAGCTCGCCTGGCGAGAAGGTAGCGAACGTGCCAGATTTTCTATTTTCTATAAGTAGCAGGGGCTACTTTTTGGACAGAACTACTTTTTACTTGTTTTTACATAGTTTTGCTATAGAGTGAGATTTTGTGCCCTAGAACATTTTTGGCTCTCATTTCTTCATCTCTTAATATATTCCAACAAAAAGAAGGTGGATTCTCATCCAAGTTGGATCATTCGACCCGGATGTTCATCAACCTTCTTCCGAAACTTCTTTTGCAAGCTATTAAGGAAATGAGTGGCTAAGTTCTTTATTTTGTCAAGGTTAGATGTAGGTGATCATTAAGCTTTGTATGTATATGGATGATCCTCATTTGTAAAACTCTTTGATGATTAATATATGGTGAAAACCTTGTTTTATTTATAACCTTTTGTGTTGGTTCTTGATTGAAAGATATTTTCCAACTCTTGACCTAGGTTTTCATCCATCTCCTTTCTCGAGCTAGAAATAGTCTTGAATGTTGTTGTTCACTAAAATGTTAAACCTAAATGTTGTCATTTTGATAGATTGTGTGAGAAATCAACAATGGATCAAAATGGGAAATATCACAATGTGAGTTAGAGATAATCATATTGGGAGGATATTGTGAATGTGTTTATCATTAAAAAGAGTTTATGCATTGTTGATCGAGCATATACATGCAAAGTGATTACCAAACCCTAACGTTGACAATCTTCATTTAAATCGTAAAACCAATATTTTACCGAATTTCTTACTTTTATGCAAAGCTACCGTGACATAAAACCAAACCCCCTTTTGTTACTATAAAGTTACAAATTTATCAACTGTCGAACGACAACAATATCTCATATTCCCTGTGGAGACGATAACAAAAACTCGACACTTTACCACTGTTCTAACAAAATGGCACCGTTGCCGGGGAACATGAATTGATATTGCGAGCATCGCAATAGTTGCTGAATTTTTAACTTTGAATTTTTGACTTGTGCTTGTAATCTGTTTGGTTTAGTGTGCAGCGTTTGTTTTATGCGAGGACAGATTCCTGAGGACCAAGTTCTTTTTGATCCCGAGATCGAAAGAACCGCAAGGAGACTGAACAACAGAACAAGACGGAGGAGGCAACAAGCTACACAAAGACAAAAGCAAGGAGAAAGTTCCTCTACACCACCACCATCACCACATTTAACACCAATTATGGAAGCACCTCCACCACCACCACCTCCAGTTTCCACTCCATGCACAAACAGTCCAAGACATACAACTCAGTTCGCACGGAATCTTCAAAACGGAAGACAAGCTGAGATGAAAACGGGAATCCTAGCTCTAGTATATAAAAATCCTTTCACGGGACTAGACCATGAGGATCCGTTCACCCATCTTACAAAATTCTATGAGATTGCTGGCGCAATGGGAGCAACAGAAGCTGACGAAGAGTCATTGTTTAGGAGACTATTTCCTCATTCCTTGATTGGGAAAGCGAAGGAGTGGTACCTTGATCAATCGACAATAATCATGACGGATTGGAATCTTCTAGAGAAGAAGTTTCTTGAACGTTTCTTTCCACATAACCGATTCATGGAGGCTAAAACTGCGATTGCGGTATTTTCTCAAGGAGCTAGTGAATCACTAAACGAAGCATGGGAGCGATGCAAATCTATGTTAAGAAAGTGCAAGGGACACGGTTTTGACAAGCTCACGCAAGTTCATATTTTTCGCAATGGACTCCTTTCGGTTCACAAAACCTTATTGGATGCTACGGCGGGAGGTTCTTTGATGTCAAAAAGTGCAGATGATGCAATTGCAATTATTGATAAGATGGAACTTAATGATCATCAAGGGAATCGTAATCGTGGGGTGACTCAAATAAAACCGGGTGTGTTCGAGTTAGGGACAAATGACGTTATTCTTGCGCAAAACAAGCTTATCTAACAACAAGTGGAACTCTTAACTCAACAAATAAAAGAGTTAAAAGAATCTTCAAAAGCTAAACAAATAGCTTGTTGTGAGCTTTGCAAGGGTGATCATGACACCGGATTTTGTCCACCTCCCGGGTTTGAAGAAGTTAATTACATGGCAAATCAAAGAGATTACCAACCGAGGAAACATCAACAATAACAACCACCGTATCAACAACAACACCACCACCAAAATCAACAACAACAAAACTATCAAGGCAACCAAGGGTACCAACCTAGGGGAAACTATCAACATAAGCAAGGTTATAGGGGTGGTCCTTCCAACCGTCAAAATCCCTATCAAACTCAACAACCACCGGTCATAGCTTCAAAATTGGAAGAGACATTGACGCAATTCATGCAAATGTCAATGGCGAATCAAAAAAGTAACGATGCGGCAATTAAAAATCTTGAGACTCAAGTTGGGCAACTTGCTAAGCAATTAGCGGAACACCAATCCGAACCATCTTTTTCGGCGAACACGCAAACAAATCCTAAGGAGCATTCTAAGGCTATAAGGACGAGAAGTGGAAAAGAGTTGGTTGATGAGAGTGAAAAAAGAGAGGTTGAGAAAAAGGATGGCGAGAAAAAAAATTGATGAAATTGATGGTGAAGTTGGAGATTGGAGTGAGGGGGAAGTTGAGAAGGAAGAAAAAGTGGTTGAAGTTGAAAACAAAATGAATGGTGAAGTTGAAAATAATAAAAGTGAAAAAGTGAAGGTAGATGAAGTGAAGAAGAAAAGAGATAGAAACTCTAGAGTATCTAGAGGGAAGGAGGTAGTGAGCACTACTCCGGTCCAAAATTTACCATATCCACATGCTCCATCTAGGAGAGAAAATGAACGGAATTACGCCTGGTTCATGGATATCTTTAAACAACTTCAAGTCAATATCCTGTTTGCCGAAGCTTTGGAGCAAATGCCAAAGTATGCCAAGTTCATGAAGGACATACTCACCAAAAAGCGAAGGTATACGGAGCCGGAAACACTTGTTCTTGATGCAAGTTGTAGTGCCATCATCCAAAGGACTCTACCGAGAAAAGAAGTTGATTCGGGGCGAGTCACCTTGCCGGTTACAATTGGCGATGTTTATGTTAGAAAGGGGTTAATCGATTTGGGGTCAAGCATCAATATTATACCTTTATCTATTGTGAAAAATCTTGGCAACATTGAGATTAAGGCCATCTGTATGACGTTGCAATTAGCCGATAAGTCTACTACTCATCCTCATGGAGTAGCTCAAGACGTATTGGTAAAGGTTGACAAGTTTTTCTTTCCGGTTGATTTTATTGTTATTGATATGGAGGAAGACGATGATGCGCCGCTAATTCTCGGAAGACCATTCATGAAAACCGCTCATATGATGATTGATGTAGACGACGGTTTGATGAAGGTGAGGGTACAAAATGAAGAAGTCACTTTTGACCTTTTTGAAGTAATGAAGCATTCAAATGACAAACGTGATAGTTTCCAGATTGATGTAATTGGAGAAGCCACCTTTGAAGTTGCAAAACATGTTCATGACATAACTCCCATGGAGCTAGCCCTTAATGACTCCTTTGAAGTTTTCACTCTTGAAGAAGAAGAAGCTCTTGATGAATGTTTAAGAGAACTCGATAGTCTTAAGGAGCTGCAACCATGGGAAGTGGAGGAGGAAGTCTTGAAAAAGGAGGTCAAAGATGAAAACCAAATAATTGAATTGAAGGAGTTACCAAACAACTTGAAGTATGCATTTCTAGATGAAACCGAAGAAAAGTCGGTTATCATTAGTAACCTTTTGTCCAAAAAGGAAGAATCCCGTTTAATTGATGTGTTAAAAAAGAATCAAGAAGCGATGGGGTGGACTCTTTCCGATCTAAAAGGAATTAGTCCTTCCTATTGTATGCACAAAATATTAATGGAAGAGGATTTTAAGCCGGTGGCTCAACCACAACGCCGCTTAAATCCTACAATGAAAGAGGTTGTTAGGAAGGAAGTTGTCAAGCTATTGGATGCGGGAATGATTTACCCTATTTCGGATAGCCCTTGGGTGAGTCCGATGCATGTGGTTCCTAAAAAGGGTGGCATTACCGTTATTCGTAATGAGAAAGATGAGTTGATCTCAACAAAGGTAGCAACGGGGTGGAGAATGTGCATTGATTATAGGCGGTTGAATACCGCAACTCGGAAAGACCACTTCCCACTTCCGTTTATGGACCAAATGTTAGAGAGACTCTCGGGACAACAATTCTAATGTTTTCTAGATGGCTATTCCGGGTACAACCAAATTGCGGTTGACCCGGCCGATCATGAGAAGACGACTTTCACGTGTCCGTTTGGAATCTTCGCTTACCACAAAATGCCCTTTGGGTTGTGTAATGCACCAACAACTTTCCAAAGATGCATGCAAGCTATTTTTTCCGATCTTATAGAGAAAACAATGGAAGTTTTCATGGATGACTTTTCGGTGTTTGGTGGTTATTTTGGTTTATGTTTGGAAAACTTAGAAACCATGCTTGAAAGGTGTGTGAAAACTAATTTGGTGCTAAATTGGGAGAAGTGCCACTTTATGGTAATGGAGGGGATTGTTCTCGGTCACAAAGTCTCGTCAAAAAGGCTTGAAGCGGATCGTGCTAAGGTAGATGTGATTGAGAAATTTCCTCCTCCGGCTAACTTAAAGGGTATCAGAAGCTTTCTTGGGCATGCCAGTTTCTACCAGCGATTCATCAAAGACTTCTCAAAGGTGGCTAGGCCTTTGAGTAACTTGCTGGCCAAGGACCAGGTATTTCTCTTCTCTGATGAATGTTTAAAAGCTTTTGAGATTTTGAAAGAAAAATTGGTTACCGCTCCAATCATAGTTGCTCCGGATTGGAATTTAAATTTTAAGCTAATGTGTGATGCTAGTGACTATGCTATTGGAGCGGTGTTAGGCCAAAGAAAAGACAAAATTTTTCATGCTATACACTATGCAAGCAAAGTTCTTAATGAGGCGCAATTGAATTATGCCACAACAGAAAAAGAATTGCTTGCAATAGTGTATGCACTTGAAAAATTTAGGTCATATCTCATTGGGTCTAAAGTGATTGTTTATACCGACCATGCGGCGATAAAATATCTGCTAACCAAACCGGATTCAAAGCAAAGGCTTATCCGTTGGATCCTTTTGTTGCAAGAATTTGATGTAGAAATTAAAGACAAAAAAGGGTCAGAAAATTTGGTGGCGGATCATTTATCTCGCCTTGTCAATGTGGAGGTGACTACTTTAGAAAAGGAAATCCGAGAAGAGTTTCCTGATGAAAAACTCTTTAAAGTTCAAGTGAGGCCGTGGTTTGTGGATTTTGCAAACCACAAGGCGAGTGGTTTTGTGCCGCCCGACCTAACTCCTAACCAAAAAAGGAAATTCCTCTCGGATGCCAAGTACTATGTGTGGGATGACCCTTATCTGTTTAAGCTGGGAGGTGATAATTTGTTAAGGAGGTGTGTTACTAGTGATGAAGCGTAAAGTATTCTATGGCATTGTCACAACTCGCCTTATGGCGGACATTTCAATGGAGCTAGAACGGCAAATAAAGTCCTTCAATCGGGATTTTATTGGCCTTCTATTTTTAAAGACGCAAATGCCCATGCGCAAAGTTGTGACAGTTGCCAATGGAGTGGTGGGATAGGAAAGAGAGACGAGATGCCTCTCCAAAATATCCAAGAGGTTGAATTGTTTGATTCTTGGGGTACCGACTTTGTCGGACCATTCCCACCCTATTTTGGAAACGAATACTTGCTGGTTGCAGTTGACTATGTGTCAAAGTGGGTTGAGACAATTTCCTCACCAAGGGCGGATTCTAAGACGGTCATAAACTTTTTAAAGAAAAATATTTTTTCCCGTTTTGGAACCCCCCGAGTGTTGATTAGTGACGGAGGGTTACACTTTTGCAATTCACCGTTGGAAAAAGTTTTACAATATTACGGTGTAACGCATAGAGTGGCAACTCCGTACCACCCACAAGCTAATGGTCAAGCTGAGGTGTCTAATAGAGAGATTAAGAGAATTTTGGAAAAAAAACCGTGTCAAACGCTAGGAAGGATTGGTCGCAAAAATTGGATGAAGCTCTATGGGCGTATCGCACGGTCTATAAAGCTCCAATTGGGCTAACTCCATTTCAATTGGTTTATGGTAAAACTTGCCATTTTCCAGTTGAAATGGAGCACAAGTCCTTATGGGCCTTAAAATTTTTGAATTTTAATAATGAGTTGGCCGGTGAAAAGAGGAAGGTGCAACTTCTTGAGTTGGAAGAGATGCGCAATGCCGCATACCACTCAAGTTGGTTGTACAAAGAGAAAGTTAAGGAATACCATGATAAGAAGCTCCGTAAGACGGAATTTGCACCGGGGCAGCTTGTACTATTGTTCAATTCCAGGTTACAATTGTTCCCTGGAAAGTTAAAGTCAAAGTGGTCCGGACCATTCCGCGTTAAAGAGGTAAAAACCTTCGGGGCAGTTGTCATTGAGGATATGGAGAAAAAGGACAGTTGGACGGTAAATGGCCAGCGTTTAAAGATCTATCTCGGTGGTCATATGGACCGAGAAAGTTGTGCTTTTCTTTTTGATGTTCCGGCTTGAGCATCATGGACCGTCGAGCTTATCCGACGTTAAACAAGCGCTTGTTGAGAGGCACCTCAACATTGTAAGTATTTAATGTTTTCTATTGTGTGTTGTGGGTTCTATGTGTTGTATACTTAGGCGTGTGCTTGATATGCTATGAAAATTGCAAATCATGTCATGCTCGCTAGCAGCTCGCTAGGCGAGCATGTAGCGAGTGTTCGCTGGCTATTCGCTTAGCAAACCTTGCGAAACTGGCAGTTTTTAGTTCTTTTGGTGGACCACTCACGTAGGCCCAATTGTATTTTATTTTGATTTGTTTTGGTCTAACACGGGTTACACTCACTCTCTCACTCACAAACACTCTCACCCTCACGGTTTCTCATTTTTCACAAGTTCTTTTCCCACAAATTCCTTGCAAACCCTAATTACTTCAAGTTCTCTCTTCTCTGCTGCATCAGGTTTGCCCATCTCCTTTCTCTTTGTTGTTTGTTGTTGACATTGTTTGTGATTGAGGGATTTAGGTCAACTTTCGCATGTAGGGATTTGAGCATATTTTATGTTGCATGTATTCAAAGAACATTCCTTATAATTATAAATCTGTTATTTTGTGGAACTGTATTAGACACATCTTGCATTGGTGATTTCTGGGGACCTGCAGTGGCTGCTTTTGAAAATTTCGCAGCGTTCGCTAGCAGCTCGCTAGGCGAGTCTGTAGCGAGCATTCGCTAGCAGCTCGCTAAGCGAAGCTGTAGCGAATATGACAGATCCTGAGTTTTTATGTTGCTGATGACTAATATTTGTTGCTGCTGTGTGTTGTGTTTTTATGTTGTGTGTGCAGATGGCCTCAGGTAACTTTGGAAAGAAAAGAAAGGTCTGAAACACATCACGACCAGTTCCAATTCAGTTTGATAATGATAAGTTTGTCGGGGCGAAACAAGCTACCCGCTTCATGGCACTGCAGAAGCGAAAGATTCTGCCGGAAAGAAGGTTCACCATTGACCCGGAAGGAGAATACAAAACATTTGCAGGGTTGATGAATAGCAAAAAGTGGGGAATTTTGGTGTCCCCAACCGTAGCTACAACATAGATGTTGTGCGCGAGTTCTATGCTAATGCACTTCCTAATGATGATGATCACTTGGTCTTCAAGAGTGTTCGATCGTCAAATCGCTTTCGATAGGGGCGTCATAAACCGTGTGCTCGATGAACCACTCCACTTGGGTGAGAATGAATTGGACACCTACATGATAACACGAAATCATATAGATATTTTCATGCATAATTCAACTAAAGTCTAACCGTTTTCCGATCCGATTTCGGGTTATTTCCGTATATTTGTTTGATGTTTTGCAGGTATTCAACGATCACGTCTAAACAAGGCAACATGAAGAAAAGAAGCAATCTCAGATGAAATATGGACGAAAAAGGAGTGAAAACACAATGAAAAGCGCAACAAGCTGTTTTTGCTGATGTGACGACCGTCACAGCTTCATGACGACCGTCACACCTTGTGACGACCGTCATGCAGGCAAAAACGCCCCACTCAGATTACACGTCAAAAGAGCAGTTCCAATTCCCACAGAGTGGACCACTACTCCCTAAATTATCTGCCTCAAAGTCCATCATCTCCAGAGATAACCGTTGGGACTCCACCTCTATAAAAAGGGAAGCAGGGGACTTCAAAAAGGGAGCTGCATTCATACCACGAAGTGCGGCCGAATTTACTTTCCAGAGCAATTTACTTTCCAGTTTTATTTGTATTCATTTCTCTTTACCTTTCCTCATTCACATTTCCGCTCTTCTGTAATTTCTATTGTACTGTACGATCAAATTGGCACTAAAGACCAGAATCCTGCCAACATCTGTGGAGGATCTGCCCAAAGGCCAATTGGCATATTTACAGGTTTTCATTTTGATCGACTTCAGTTTTATTATAATGCAATTTATTATTTATTATTCTTATCTATATTTTATCTTTCCCAAATCCATGTCTAGCTAAACTTAGGTAATCTATATGTAGTAATAATTCGAATGAGATTTGATAACCACTGGTTTGAAAACTTTCTTTTCACAAAAGTAATCTATGGTCTGAGTGTTTAAAATTGATTCACGGAATAAACTTCGTCGCGAAAGCGAGAACTTATTTAAAAGTAGTTTTGCCACGAAAGTGGGAAATTAATTAAGATACGAACCTACAAGCGAAAGTTGCGGTAAGGTCAGATAGTAAACACTAGGCATTTGTTTTAATAACAGCGAAAGCACTTTAAAATGAATTAGAACTTAGAGATTTCCAAAAAATAATTTAAACCCCGAACGGAATACGAAAGTGTACGTTTGGCCCTTAGGATTATGATTAGCGTCAATAACCATCGTGAGACGAGAGTCTTCAAATCTCCATTTTCTGCTTGAATAAACTTTGAAAATTATTTCATACACCATAACTTATCAAATCCCTGAAGAACACAATTACTACGTATCGATTTAATTAATTATAATCTAAATAGTAATCTTAGTTCCCTTTTAGTGACAAATCTTATTCCCTTAAACATATTCTACCTAGCTAAACATAGTAACTCCCGAGAACACTAGTTTGATTACGAGTCCCTGTGGGATCGATATCTATTATTACTACGCGATAGACTGTGCACTTGCAGTTAGTTGTATTAGACATAGAAAGTCGCGATCAAGTTTTTGGCGCCGTTGCCGGGGACCCGTTTAGTCAATAGTGTAACCTTCTGTTACGCCGTATAGACTAGGTTAACAATTTTCATTTTTCCTTTACTAGTTATGTCGATTGTATGCCAAGAAATCGCCCGAAAAGCGATATCGTAAAACCTTCAGTCGCAGAACTAGAACGCTTCTTACATTTAAGAAGTAGAATCATTGAGTACCAACTCAAACAACTCAAACATAACACTCCCGAACCTCTCACTCCCATTCCCAAATCAGAAGAAGAAGAACCAGAGATGGCTGAAGGACCTCCGAACAAACCGCTGAAGGCATACGCTACACCATCTCAGATGGAGCCTAGAAGTAGCATTGCTGCCCCAGCTATTACCCGAAACGATTTTGAGATGAAACCATCATTGCTGTCGGCTGTACAACAAAACCAATTCTCAGGAAACGCAACTGAGGATCTGAACGAACATCTAACGAAGTTTGTACAATACGCAGACACAGTGAAAGCAAATGGAGTAACTCCAGACGCGATAAGACTTCGTCTTTTCCCATTCTCTCTTAGAGACAGAGCGTGGACATGGTTACAATCGTTACCATCCAACTCCGTTACGACGTGGGAGCAATTGAAGAACGTCTTCTTAGCGAGATATTTTCCGCCAAGCAAAACTGCTATGCTTAGAGCTCAAATCAACGGATTTCGACAGAAAGATACTGAATCTCTTTATGAAACATGGGAACGATTCAAAGATATGATGAGAACATGTCCTCACCACGGTCTAGAAGACTGGGTGACAATCCATACTTTCTATAATGGGCTTCTATACAATACGAGATTGACAATAGACGCTGCCGCGGGCGGTGCACTTATGGATAAGCCATACGATGAAGCCTATCAATTAATAGAAAACATGTCACAAAACCATTGCCAATGGGGAGGTGAACGCACTCCAACTGAGAAAACCACAGCGAAAGGTGGGATGTACGAAATTAGCAGCCTTGAAAAGTTCAATGCTAAAGTAGATGCTCTAGCATAGAAGATTGATAGTCTGACCGTTAACCCCACTACAACTGCGCTGCAGTAATTCCAAATTGTGAGTTATGCAGAAGCACCACTCATAATGCACCCGAATGCCCATTGCTAGCCGGAATCCCACCAGACCAGGTAAATTATGCTCAAGGAAATCCCTACGCAAATACCTACAACCCAGGTTGGCGAAATCATCCAAACTTTTCTTACAAAAGCGAAAATGCATTGCAAATGCCTACTGCTCCGCAAGGATATCAAAAACCAGCTGCTCAGAATGCACCTAGGAAATCAAACCTCGAATTGATGATGGAAAAGTTCATAGCAACTCAAGCTCAAACAAACAAAGAGTTCCTGAATCAAAACATACACACTAGCGAGCAAATTAAACAGTTGACAGGAAAAGTAGACGCTTTAGCCACCCACAACAAAATGTTAGAAACACAGATATCACAAGTGGCTCAACAGCAAGCATCTGCTGCCGCACCTGCTGGCACATTTCCTGGACAACCCGAACAGAATCCAAAAGGCCAAGCAAATGCTGTGATACTAAGAAGTGGAAAAGAATTGAACGAACCGATCGATCCGAGGACCGAAAACTCAGCCATGCAACAGAAACCAACTGAATAAGCAGAAAAGGAATCTGAGTTAGAGAAGAAGGAGGACAAAGAGAAGGAGGATACCGCAAGTGAAAAAACTCAAACACCTCCAGCGCCATATAAACCACCTATTCCTTATCCGCAAAGACTAATAAACTCCAAAACTTCAGGACAGTTTAAGAAATTTGTAGAGCTCCTTAAACAGCTGAATATTACTATTCCTTTTATAGAAGCGATAACTCAAATGCCGTCATACGCTAAATTTCTCAAAGAAATCCTGTCAAATAAGAGAAAGATCGAGGATAATGAAACAGTTACACTTACTGCAGAGTGTAGCGCTATTATTCAAAACCGCATGCCTCCTAAATTAAAAGACCCAGGTAGTTTCTCCATACCCTGCGTCATAGGAAAGTTCGTAATAGACAAAGCTCTATGCGATTTAGGAGCCAGTATCAGTGTTATGCCCTTATCTATATGCAAAAAGCTGAATATGGGAGACCTCAGACCAACCAAAATGTCCGTACAATTAGCTGACAAATCAGTAAAATACCCCGTCGGAATACTGGAAAACGTTCCAGTACGCATAGGACAATTCTACATTCCGACCGACTTCATAATCATGGACATCAAGGAGGACACTGTAACCCCAATTATCCTAGGAAGACCATTCCTAGCTACAGCCGGAGCGATTATAGACGTGAAGAAAGGAAGGCTAACATTCGAAGTAGGAGAAGAAAAGATAGAGTTCATTCTCACCAAGTTCTTACAAGCACCAGCAATAGACGACACCTGCTATTTAGTAGACGAAATCGACGAATGCATAAGAGAACTTGAAAATGAAGAGACCACGTATTCAAAAATAATAAAGATTCAAATACCCGACATTTCTGAAGACGACAATTGGCGTAAACCGTATAAAGACGACAGCCTAAGCGAAAGCTTAGCACTGACCCCAAACCATATGCCAGGTCCGAAGAACCCATCTTTAGAACTTAAAACACTACCCAAAAACCTCAGATATGAATTTCTAGACGATGAACTAAAAAGACCAGTGATAGTCAACGCCGACTTAGGACAACCAGAAACCGAAAAGTTATTAGAAGTCCTAAAGAAGTACCCCACCGCGTTAGCCTATAACATAAGCGATTTAAAAGGTATAAGCTCTTCAATCTGTATGCATCGAACTACAATAGAGGAAGACTCTAAAACCTCTCGAGAGCATCAGAGAAGACTGAACCCCATCCTGAGCACGGTAGTCAGAGATGAAGTAAAGAAATTGCTAGATGCAGGAATCATCTATCCGATCTCCGATAGTGAATGGGTTAGCCCAGTTCATGTCGTACCAAAGAAAGGAGGAGTCACAGTAGTTAAAAACGAAAAAGGCGAATCAATAACAAAAAGAGTTGTGACTGGAAGCAGGATGTGTATTGATTATAGGAAGCTTAACAAGGCTACGCGCAAAGATCACTTCCCGTTACCCTTCATAGACCAAATGTTGGAAAGATTAGCCAAACATTCATATTTCTGCTATCTAGATGGTTACTCAGGATTCTTCCAAATTCCCATCCATCCTGATGACCAAGAAAAGACTACATTCACCTGTCCTTACGGTACTTTTGCTTACCGCCGAATGCCGTTCGGACTCTGTAACGCTCCAGCAACCTTCCAAAGATGCATGATGGCAATCTTTGCAGATTTCATAG
This sequence comes from Lathyrus sativus, assembly GCA_963859935.3. Classification (NCBI taxonomy): domain Eukaryota; kingdom Viridiplantae; phylum Streptophyta; class Magnoliopsida; order Fabales; family Fabaceae; genus Lathyrus; species Lathyrus sativus. Next base: position 636,454,948 of record OZ012741.1, read on the forward strand.
ACGACATTATGGAAGTGTTTATGGACGATTTCTCGGTATGTGGACAAAGTTTCGAAGGATGCCTACAAAACTTAGAAATGGTACTAGAACATTGCGTAAAAGTAAACCTCGTCCTAAATTGGGAGAAATGCTATTTTATGGTCCGACAAGGAATAGTTCTAGGACATGTCATATCAGATAGAGGGATTGAGGTAGACAAAGCTAAAATAGAGATTATAAAAGATCTACAACCTCCAAAATCCGTACGAGAAATACGGAGTTTTCTAGGACACGCCGGTTTCTACAGAAGATTTATAAAAGATTTCTCGAAAATCACAAAACCTCTGACCGGCCTGTTGATGAAAGATGATGAGTTCGTCTTTGACGACGACTGTCTAAAAGCATTCGAAACATTGAAATCAGCCCTTATCACCACACCAGTCATGCAACCACCCGATTGGAGACTACCGTTTGAAATCATGTGCGACGCGAGTGATTACGCTGTAGGCGCAGTTCTAGGACAAAGGAAGGACAAGAAACTCCATGCCATCTACTATGCCAGTAGAACCTTAGATCCTGCCCAAATGAACTATGCTACCACAGAAAAGGAACTTCTAGCAGTTATATTTGCGCTTGACAAATTTCGTTCTTACTTAGTAGGAGCAAAAATTATAATATACACAGACCACGCTGCCATAAGGTACCTAATAAGCAAAAAGGATGCCAAACCAAGACTATTGAGATGGATCCTGTTATTACAAGAGTTTGACTTAGAAATCAAAGATAAGAAAGGAACCGAGAACGTTGTTGCGGATCATTTATCCCGAATAGAGGGCCTCAGACATGAACCAGTACCGATAAATGACGATTTCCCGTACGAACGTCTGATAGCCAAACTAGAAAGTGACACACCCAATTCAATCTCGGAAGATCCAGAATTCGAAAAAGCCGTAGAAGCCGTCTATGCCCAAGTCACATTACCTTGGTATGCTGACATCGTTAATTATCTCGCTGCAGGCGTGCTTCCACCGGATCTTACTTATCAGCAAAAGAAGAAATTCTTCCACGATCTGAAACACTATTATTGGGACGAACCCCTACTCTTCAAGAGAGGAGCCGACAACATATATCGTCGCTGTGTCCCAGAGGAAGAAATAGAAAATATTATTTCCCAATGCCACTCAGCACCATACGGTGGTCATGCTAGTACATCCAAGACGTGCGCTAAGATTCTCCAAGCCGGCTTATTCTGGCCTAATCTCTGGAAAGACGTTCACATCGTTGTGCAAAAGTGCGATAGATGCCAACGAACTGGCAACATCTCGCGACGCGATGAAATGCCTCAGAAAGGAATCTTAGAGGTAGAAATCTTCGACGTCTGGGGAATAGATTTCATGGGACCATTCCCACCTTCTTTTGGTAATAACTACATACTCGTCGCTGTCGATTACGTGTCTAAATGGATAGAAGCCATAGCTGCTCCAACAAACGACGCACGAGTAGTAATCAAACTCTTCAAAAACACAATCTTTCCTAGATTCGGTGTACCCAGACTCGTCATTAGTGACGGAGGATCTCACTTCATATCACGAATATTCGATAAACTTCTCTCTAGATATGGAGTCCGACACCGAGTAGCTACACCTTATCATCCGTAAACTAGCGGACAAGTAGAGGTCTCGAACAGAGAAATAAAACAGATTTTGGAAAAGACCGTCGCTACCTCAAGAAAAGATTGGTCGTCAAAGCTACAAGAGGCTTTATGGGCTTATAGGACCTCATTTAAGACACCAATAGGTACTACCCCCTATAAATTAGTTTACGGTAAATCCTTCCATCTCCCTGTAGAGTTAGAGCATAAGGCCTTTTGGGCCATTAAGACACTCAACTTCAACTACACCGAGGCAGGAGAAAATCGAATCTTGAACTTACACGAGTTGGAAGAACTTCGATTAGACGCTTACGAAAATGCCCGTGTCTACAAAGAACGAACTAAAAAGTGGCATGATAAACGTTCAATCAGGAAACAATTCAGTGTGGGAGACATCGTATTGCTCTTTAACTCACGATTAAAACTCTTCCCAGGTAAACTAAAATCTAGGTGGTCTGGACCCTATGAAGTGACTAAAGCACTTCAGAGTGGAGCTGTCGAAATTACCGATAAGACGAATGCACCATTTATCGTAAACGGGCAACGTCTAAAACATTACAATAAGAACGACAACAGTCCTCAAGTCAGCAACATTGCTCGAGCTTCCAGCTCAGACACCCGAATAGCTTCTCACCAAGCTATCGTCAGGCTTTAGACGTTAAAAACAGCGCTTACTGGGAGGCAACCCAAATTTCCCGCGTTATTGCATTTCATTTTTCCTTAAAATTCTACTTTGAAAAATCCAACAAAAATTCTAAAATTACTACTACTTTCTACTTTCGTTCATTTTCGCACTTTTATTCTTATTTTATTTTTTCTCTTTTTTGTCTTTTGTTTCTACCACTTTTCGTTTCTAAAAATCCTGACTTCAATTTCTTGTTTCAAACTTTTCAGGATTTTTAAAGTCTTCAAAACATTCCTTCTGTTTTCTCCGAATCACCTGCGAATATGGCCGAGTACGACTTCACAAAGGTTCACTTCAGAGGACTCGCTCAAAAGGCAAGATTTGCAGCACTGACCGAAAGAGAATTCGCCTTAACGCTGTATTATGATAAGGCTACTATGGATAAACTAGGGATCACAGATAGCATTCAATACCTGTTCAATCAACTGGGTTGGGAGAACACTGCTCTAAAAACACGTTTCGCTACCTACAAGGATCTTACCTATGAATTCCTTAGTTCTTTCAGATACACACCCAACTATGGCTTTGGATCCAACACAGAGCTGATTACCTTCCGATTGTTTGGAATGGACCAAACCCATAGCCGGATGTCACTAGCTAACCTCCTAGGATTCCCTAGCGGACCGCACGTGTTCATCAGCGCAGAAGATGACGATATCGATTTGCAACTCGATCACTTATGGGGTAGAATCACAGGCGACTATCACCTTGAACCAGGCAGAACGCACAATGATGACATACACAACCCAGCCTTCAGATACTTCCATAAGATACTAGCTCACACCTTGTTTGGAAAAGAAGAAAATATTACTACAGTGTCTAAGGAGGAGTTATTCATCATGTTTTGTGCTTCTCAGGGACGGACAGTAAATGCAGTGCCTTTCATGATGAGATCTTTCAAACGCCTCACGCTGGAACCTCAGACACCTATTCTTATAGGAGGCCTAGTAACAATGATTGCCCACGAGCTTGGCCTTAGATTCCATTTAAATGCCAACACTCGTTTTGGTACCATCAGACCCATGAACATACAATTCTGCTTTAACAGGCGCATTTTAGGAACTATGGGACCTGGACCGTATGAGTACCTTATTAACGAAAAACCAGTACAGCTATTCACACTGCCTGATCATCTGATGACAAGCATCCATAACAAGGATAACTGGCTCTACGAATTGGATGAGCCTATGGGACCTCCCTCACCACAGTCAACACCACAGAACTATATGTATGACAGTGACCACATCTCTGAGGCACACGACTACATGTACTATGAGGACGCTGCATCTGAAACTGAAGTAGACCCTACAACTCCTCCACACTACAATACTTATCCTGAGCCTATCCCCGAGGAAACCACCAACAAAATGGATGCCGTGTTACTCAGATTAGACGACGTTGATAAAGCTCTGACTAATGTAAAAGCTGATATCGCAGGCATGCACAGCGAACTGGTAGGCTTCATGGATCTAGTCTGCGACCAACTCGACTACTATTCACAGAAATTCGATGAGTTGAAGGCACGAAAATATTAGTTATTAGCTCGTAGCAGTAGTTTCAGTTTAGTCTAGTCTAGTTTAGTTTCATTTAATCATTTGGCTTTTTCGCATTGTTAGTTTTCATTATGTACTACATACAATCGTTTCAATTCTAGTTTTATTTCAATTATTCTGTTTTCGCATTATTTGTTGTTTGTTGGCTGTTATATTACATCGCCGTAGCAATACTAAGCCTTAAAGTCACTACGAATACGCCCTCAGAGCAAAATTCTGCGTTCTGCAGATTTTGCTGCTGTGACGACCGTCACAGCCTCATGACGAGCGTCACGCGGGTGACGACCGTCACACCTATGTGACGACCGTCACGCAATCCAGAACTGCTATCTGATAAAACAGGGTTCGTGTTCTCTTCCACTCCCCCCCATTATCACTTTCAAACATCCTAACTCCTACCCCACTACGCATTTTCGTCCTCCCCACATTGAACTATAAACTTCAACTCCAAATTCAACCTCCAAACCACCGTTCTGTCATTTTTCCCTCTCTGCAGAAAAACCCCAAAACCTCAGAAACCTCTCCATCTTCCAACAATGGCAAGGAATGCAGAAACCCCAGATGTCAGCAACATTACCTTCAGTGAAGGCGAGTTAGGAGAAAGACAACGAGCGAACTACATTGCATTTCATCAGAGGTCACTCCAGCCGACTCACTACCCGCACCTTCCATCGCTTACGGAGCTGGGACTCCTTGAAGGTGTAACCTGGATGCTTCAAAGAGCAGGCATCTAGAACCTCTGCACCAACCCACAGCCAACGTACGAACAACTCACTCTTGAGTTCTTGAGTTCGTTCACTTACGTCACAAGCAGCGGCGAACTTAACCAGCACACAGGTGCCACATGCTTCCGGATGTTTGGTGTCAACTATCAGGTGAATCAAAATCAGATTGCCAGCATCCTACAGCTACCTCGCGGCGACAACGCTCATCGCCGCCTCACCGATCAGTTCCAGCATGAAGCCTTCGCACTGTGGTATCAGTTGACCGGCCTCAATGCCGATGGTTGGGACTCCCTACACGCCACTCATATCCATAACCCAACCATCAGGTACTTTCACAGAGTGTTGAGTAACACTATCTTCGCCAGAGACAGTAACCACAAAGTGAACTCCAAGGAGCTTTTCTTTCTTCATTGCGTCTTCAACAATGAACCTGTCAATGCTGCCCCGTTTCTGCTGGCTCACATTCAGGCCAACTGCAACCGTGGCTCGAAGCCATTCTACTTTGGCGGGATTGTCACGGCTATCGCACTTGGGCTGAACCTTGGCGACCGCCTCCAGCACCTCCACTCCATTCCCTCGGTGTTCCTTGACACCGACCACTGCCGAGCCTCTCATCTCATCCGCTCCCGAGCTGACGGCAAATTCCATCCGGTGGTGCGTGGCAAGACCGTCCGAAGCATCATCCTTCCGTCCCGCACCCGCATCAATCCAGAGGACCGTACCAACTGGTTGTTCGACCTCACTGCCCCTCCTGCTGCCACTGATCCTACTCAGGATCCCACTCATGATTTCGACGATGAAATCCAAGCTGAGTTGGACAGGTCAGAGCAGCCAGAGGCATCACAGCCTCCTCCTCCCGTAGGTACATCTTCTCGCCGCCGCCGTCATCATCTCGTGCCAGACTACACAGAAGAGGACCTCTGTCGCTCCCTAGACCAGCAGGCACAGATACTCACGATACTGCAGCAGCAGAATCAGCGAGCTGACCAGTTCGAAGCTTGGCACCGGACTCAAATGCAACAACTTCACACCGGCCAAGCTACGATCACTGAGAGCCTAGCGAATCTGACCCTGCAGGTCGAAGGACTCCGAGACACCGTCTACCACACCGGAGCTATGAGCTATGAGGACAGAGTAGCCCTTGCTAGAGCCAGAGGACGCCAGCGCGGACGTGACAGAGGCCGTGACTAGATTTTCATTTTTTCCTTCATTGTTTACTATATTTCAGTTATTTGTATTTTCATTTTTCAGTTGTATCTCCCTCTCGCATGCTTCAAGAATCAGCGAGGACACTGATCGAGATAGTGTGGGAGCGGGGCCTTATTTCCATTCCACTGTACTCTGAATTTCCCTTTATTTCCATTTCACTGCACTTTGAATTTTCGTAATTTCTATTTTTACACTTTCTATTTCTAGCAAATAAAGCTCGTCTATATATTTTTTCACGTTACGCAAACAATCCCCACATTATTCAACGTAAACAAAAACTTTCATTTGTTCCTCAAAAGCAAAAGCATCACGAGAATGCACCTGAGTTCAAAACAAGTTTTAAAACTCCGAGGAAACGACAGTTCTAACAAAACCAGTATCGTTCAGACACCTTAGATCTCTAGTTTATGCGAGTCGGTTTCACCTCCTACGTGTACCAAAGTCTCAAGTGTCTACGCAAACCCAACCCCAAGTAGTTTATACTAGCAGTCAGCACCATCCTAAAAAACACTTCTAAGCGAGCGACCGATGCAAATAAGTGTATGATCTCCAAAAAGATGAAAAATCATGAAAAGAGAGCTTAAAAAGCCCAAGAATATAAGATACGTTTCCTTCTAAGTTAGGTGCTCCTCACCCGAGCATTTAGCCCAACGGCACGAAAAACTCATTGAAAATCAATGACATAAAATTATAATCAATGAAGAAGATCAAAAACAGAAATGAGATCATATTCACTAACAGGTCGACTTGCCATGAAAGTGTACGGACAACGGGCTTAATGTGATTGCGCTAGAACAAACAGGGTGAACTTGCCGCGAGAACCTTGACACCAAGCTACAGTAGCATGACTGAGACCGATTTGCATAAAAAGGAGACCTCCGAAGACTTGTAGTCCAGTGTCGTCATGATACTCGTCTTGTTCCTACCAAGAATCCCGGGTTTTCCAAACTCCGGGAACGAAGAAGCTGCCTCGTGCTTGCCGACTTTTCCATGTTTTACTTGAGGACAAGCAAAGATTCAAGCTTAGGGGAGTTTGATAACACGAAATCATATAGATATTTTCATGCATAATTCAACTAAAGTCTAACCGTTTTTCGATCCGATTTCGGGTTATTTCCGTATATTTGTCTGATGTTTTGCAGGTATTCAACGATCACGTCTAAACAAGGCAACATGAAGAAAAGAAGCAATCTCGGATGAAATATGGACGAAAAAGGAGTGAAAACGCAATGAAAAGCGCAGCAAGCTGTTTTTGCTGATGTGACGACCGTCACAACTTCATGACGACCGTCACACGGGTGACGACCGTCACACCTTGTGACGACCGTCATGCAGGCAAAAACGCCCCACTCAGATTACACGTCAAAAGAGCAGTTCCAATTCCCACAGAGTGGACCACTACTCCCTAAATTATCTGCCTCAAAGTCCATCATCTCCAGAGATAACCGTTGGGACTCCACCTCTATAAAAAGGGAAGCAGGGGACTTCAAAAAGGGAGCTGCATTCATACCACGAAGTGCGGCCGAATTTACTTTCCAGAGCAATTTACTTTCCAGTTTTATTTGTATTCATTTCTCTTTACCTTTCCTCATTCCCATTTCCGCTCTTCTGTAATTTCTATTGTACTGTACGATCAAATTGGCACTAAAGACCAGAATCCTGCCAACATCTGTGGAGGATCTGCCCAAAGGCCAATTGGCATATTTACAGGTTTTCATTTTGATCGACTTCAGTTTTATTATAATGCAATTTATTATTTATTATTCTTATCTATATTTTATCTTTCCCAAATCCATGTCTAGCTAAACTTAGGTAATCGATATGTAGTAATAATTCGAATGGGATTTGATAACCACTGGTTTGAAAACTTTCTTTTCACAAAAGTAATCTATGGTCTGAGTGTTTAAAATTGATTCACGGAATAAACTTCGTCGCGAAAGCGAGAACTTATTTAAAAGTAGTTTTGCCACGAAAGTGGGAAATTAATTAAGATACGAACCTACAAGCGAAAGCTGCAGTAAGGTCAGATAGTAAACACTAGGCATTTGTTTTAATAACAGCGAAAGCACTTTAAAATGAATTAGAACTTAGCGATTTCCAAAAAATAATTTTAACCCCGAACGGAATACGAAAGTGTACGTTTGGCCCTTAGGATTATGATTAGCGTCAATAACCATCGTGAGACGAGAGTCTTCAAATCTCCATTTTCTGCTTGAATAAACTTTGAAAATTATTTCATACACCATAACTTATCAAATCCCTGAAGAACATAATTACTACGTATCGATTTAATTAATTATAATCTAAATAGTAATCTTAGTTCCCTTTTAGTGACAAATCTTATTCCCTTAAACATATTCTACCTAGCTAAACATAGTAACTCCCGAGAACACTAGTTTGATTACGAGTCCCTGTGGGATCGATATCTATTATTACTACGCGATAGACTGTGCACTTGCAGTTAGTTGTATTAGACATAGAAAGTCGCGATCACTACACTTAAAACTTGAGGCTTCACCCATAAATTGATGATATATCTGCCGCTCTCTTGTTGGAAGGGAAGAGTGTAGAAAGAAACCATTATGGAAAAGCTGTGAGGTTTCGCAAAGAAGACATGAACCCATTAGCTCAGCTGATTTTGATGTTGGTTCTATCGAACATCAAACCCAAGTCGCATAACTCAACAGTGCCGATCCTAGTGGCACGTCTTGTTTACGCTATTCTTACAAATGTGCAGATCGATGTAGCGGGGATTATTGCAAGAGAGATGAAGTCAAATATAGAGAGCGGGCTTAAGTCTGGAGGGCGAACTAATTGCCCCCTTGCTTTTCCATGTCTTGTTATGGCTTTGTGTTCTCAGACTCGGATGAAGCTTCCTTCCTGAAGTTTGGTTAAGATTCCTGCTGCTGTTGATGATAGTTATGTGAATAAATATTGCAGGACAAAGAACTATAGAGGTGTTGCATCTGCTGGTGATGCCGAGACTACTGATGGTCTCGGTGGTTTTTCTCAAGGGTTTGACCCTTTCCGGCAAGCAGTATGCAACTACAATTGGGAGTGGATGGCGGCGACACAGCGTGCGATGGTTGACATTCATGACTTGATGCAGGTGTTACAGCTCCAGATCCGTGACCCCTCCACAGAGCGTCCTTTGATGACGCGTGAGCAGTTTATGCAGCACGCGAGCTGGCATGTGGACAGGCCTGTTTTTGGAGAGGGGGCGGATGCGAGTGGTCCCGGTGCTGATGTTGATGATGCTGATGATGATGAGGTTGAGGGTGAAGAGGATTCTGATGATGACAGTTCAGAGGAGGAGGAGTATGAGTTCGAGGAGGACTGATCTTTGATTTTTATCTGTTTCAGTTTACTGTTTTGTTTTGGTTTCTGGATATTTTATTTTGTTATCTGATATTTTGGGTTGTACTATTGGGGTGTTTTGTCCCCCCAGGCACATTTCTATTTCTTTAATTTCAGTTATGATTAATAGTTGTTCATTTAATTTTGTTTTTAATAATTTTTTGTGGATAGGTTGATGGCAAAACCTTCTAGATTGGTTGCTCTCTGAAAGAAGTATCCAATGAAGGTGCATCCAAGTTCGGATGGCAATGATAAAATATTAACAAGCGATTAAAGCTAAGGTACATGGTTACCTTCGGTTAGAATTCTAGAATGCATGCGGAACTTTGTTCTTTTTGTGATAAAATATTGTCTTTTTGCAACATAAGTGAATGAATGAGTCACTTAGGCTTTAGAGCCACAAATTGTGAGGAAACCTCCATTATGTAGTTAAATGCTGGATTCTGATAAACCGTGTTGATTCATTTAATTCTTGTTCTGTCTTTTATTATTATGAATTTGTGGAAGTTAGTTGAAATGATCAAGGCACTTGTTTCTTTCGAGCACAACCAATTCCATATGCAAACTTACCCGTGAGTTGAGAGAGTATTCGTGAACCCCTTTGAGCTTAAATAGTTGAATCTCGGCTTGAAATAAAGCGAGACTTCAAAAATCTTTTTTCTTGAAAACCTGAAAATCTTTTGATTATTGTTCTTGTGCCGTAAAAAGTAAAGAACATTCACTTTTGAAGGAAGTAGAAGATAAGTTGGGGAGAACGAAAATATAAGTGGGTAATTTACCACAACTCATAAAAAACCAGGCAAGCATTGAAAAGAATTGTAAAAAAAGAAGAAAAGAAAAAAAAAACACTTGTTTTATGAACATGGTGTAGGAAGAAAATGATCTAAAGAAAAAAATAATCATGAATGCTTGCTTGGAAGAAAAATATTGAAAAATTGAGTTGTGGAACAAGAGTTGTGAAGGTTTCAAATGAGTATCAAGATTGAACGAAGTTTGAATGTGTGAATTGTTGTACAAGTGAATGTCTCTTTTGCATCGGCAAATTCGTTTCAATGGCTTTAGATATGTCCCTTGTTTGTAAACCCGACCAAGCTACAACCAGAAAAGACCTTAGTGATGTCGTACTTCCACATTTTCATTTATAATTGCTAGACATTATATGAATTGAATTGATTTTTGCATTGTTTATTGGAGAGTGAAATTGTCACCGCGCTTGCTTGTGCGAAATTTCTTCAATCCTTATTCGAAGAGGAGAGATAGGATGATTCATTCAAGATATCATTATTGTGATTTTATAAATGTTTTGTATTGCTTTAAGGTTTTAGTTCTTGTGCATTGTGTTGTTCTAACCATTGGAAACGCGTGTTTGGTTGAGTCGCTTGTATTTGAGCCATTTGATCCGAGTTCAGAAAATCCTTTTTCTTTAAGAAAATCCTCTAGATCTTCAAGAGGCATACTTTGCTTGAGGGCAAGCAATATCCTAGTTGGGGAGAGTTGTTAGATGCCCAATTGTGCTTATTTGAGCTATCAAATGTGGGCGTCTTTAGCTTCTTTTCGTCCTAAAAATGTATTAAACCGCCTCGCTTTTGTTGATTATGCATCATTGTGTTAAATGCTCTTGGTCCCTTTGATTTGTGTGCTATTGTGCATGATTTGAGCTTGAAAGAATATAATTTGAATACACAAGAGAGTTGACAAAGGAATCAAGCAAAGAAGAAGAGCAAAGGCTGGTTCGCTAGGCGAACACCTGGCGAGTGAGTAATGAGTGTTCGCTGTAGCCTCACTTAGCGAGCTGTTAGCAAACACTCCCAGACTTGGGCAGAAGCATTCTTGACATCATTCGCTGGTAGCGATCATATGGAGAAAGACTCGCTAGGCGAGCTCCCAGCGAGCACCTAGCGAGCAAGTCCAGAATCAATCAAGCATCCTTCGCTGGCTGGTTCGCTGCAGCGAAGACATAGCAAAGCACAACAGAAGAAAGACTACAGTCCTCGCTAGCATGTTCACTAGGCGAGGCTATAACGAGCGTTCGCTAGCAGCTCGCCTAGCGAGAAGGTAGCGAACATGCCAGATTTTCTATTTTCTATAAGTAGCAGGGGCTACTTTTTGGACATAACTACTTTTTACTTGTTTTTACATAGTTTTGCTATAGAGTGAGATTTTGTGCCCTAGAACATTTTTGGCTCTCATTTCTTCATCTCTTAACATATTCCAACAAAAAGAAGGTGGATTCTCATCCAAGTTGGATCATTCGACCCGGATGTTCATCAACCTTCTTCTGAAACTTCTTTTGCAAGCTATTAAGGAAATTAGTGGCTAAGTTCTTTATTTTGTCAAGGTTAGATGTAGGTGATCATTAAGCTTTGTATGTATATGGATGATCCTCATTTGTAAAACTCTTTGATGATTAACATATGGTGAAAACCTTGTTTTATTTATAACCTTTTGTGTTGGTTCTTGATTGAAAGATATTCTCCAACTCTTGACCTAGGTTTTCATCCATCTCCTTTCTTGAGCTATAAATAGTCTTGAATGTTGTTGTTCACTAAAATGTTAAACCTAAATGTTGTCATTTTGATAGATTGTGTGAGAAATCAACAATGGATCAAAATGGGAAATATCACAATGTGAGTTAGAGATAATCATATTGGGAGGATATTGTGAATGTGTTTATCATTAAAAAGAGTTTATGCATTGTTGATCGAACATATACATGCAAAGTGATTACCAAACCCTAACTTTGACAATCTTCATTTAAATCATAAAACCAATATTTTACCGCATTTATTACTTTTATGCAAAGCTACCGTGACATAAAACCAAACCCCCTTTTGTTACTATAAAGTTATAAATTTATCAACTGTCGAACGACAGCAATATCTCATATTCCCTGTGGAGACGATAACAAAAACCCGACACTTTACCACTGTTCTAACAAAATGAATACCACTCTTCTGGGGAAGACAACCCTGAATGGCCTTCCAGAATACAACTCTTCTAGGGAACAAAGCAAACTGCTGGGAATGACTCCACTCTGCCTGGGATTCCGTTTTGTTGGAGATTAATTTTAATCTGCTAGGGATTAAGAATAAGATTTACTGGGAAGTTTACCAAACTCTCTATGCGGAGGATTGAGAATACAATTCTCTAGGGACAATCCCACTCTGCAGGGAAGAAACCTACTCTGGAGACTTCACTGGGGATTAGGAATAAGGATTAATTAGGAAATGTTCCAAGAAACTCACTTTCAAGAATACCAGTAACCTACTGGATTCTGCTGCGAAAAATGCCCTGACTGGCCTTCCAGAATCACACTCTTCTGGGGAACGATCCCACTCTGCGGGGAAAGAAAATCCACTTTGAGGGGAATTGAGAGAAACAAACATCGGGAGATCATCCCAAAATCTCGCTCTGAGGAAAACCAATAACCACTGGATCCTGCTGCGGAAAACAACTTCACCGGGGAAAACTCGTCGAGGGAATCAGCATCAACCTCTTCTTGGGGAAATGAGAATAAACTCAATAATATCAACCTCTGCTGAGGGAAATAAGACTCATCCTCATCAACCTCTGCTTAAGGAAATCGTGTCTCAGACTCTGTGGGGAAACAAATTCTGAAATTATTCCATTGCTGGGGAAATAATCCCAAATCTACTTGCTGAAGAGAACTTCACTCTCAACCTACTAGGGATGGATGTACACCAATGTCGGGGAATCTCGATCTCAACCTGCTGGGGATAACCTTGGTCTTAATCCGCTAAGGGATAAGTGTAATCTCAACCTGCTGCAATCTCAAACTGCTGGGGATAACCTTGGTCTTAATCCGCTAAGGGATAAGTGCAATCTCAACCTGCTGCAATCTCAAACTGCTGAGAAGAAACTAGTCTTAAACTACACATTGTCGCTGATGAGATACTTTTGGTCTGACATCTTCACCTCATGGGGATAGGGGCATGGTACCTAAATGGGGAAACACCTACAAAACAGGGCCCTGCAAATGACAAACAAACAATGTGTCATGTATGCAATAAAGGCTATTTCGGCCATCATCCATGACACTGCTCAAGCAAATCAATGTTTCAATTATGCTTAGTAAAGCCCCAAAAGTTTATGTATGCAAAGTGTTGTACCCCAAAATTTGCCCAACCTTTTCCTTACTTAGCTTATGTTTTCACTGCATTGTTCTAGCATTTGCATTTGCATATCATTGTTCATTTGCAGGGGATCAAGAGGTGTGCATAGCAAGAGGAGGTTTGTCAAGGGTTCCAAGCAAGCATGAGTGCTCATCAAGTCATCAGAAGCTGGTCAGAGCTCTTTGAGAAAGTGAATGGATGTATTTTGCTTATCTCCTATCTTGGAGGCCAATTAAGGATCAACTGAGGATCACAAGTTCAAGTTTATGGATATGAGATATTTTGAATCTCATTAAGTGCTTTGAGAGCCATTGTGGAGCTTATTCAAGTTGTTATATCATGTGCAAAAGGTTGCAGTCAAAGGATTGTACACCAAGGGTTTCATCTGCCTAGTGCAAGACCCACTGAGGATTTGAAGGAGATTAAGACTTAGTTCTAAGTCTTTGGATTCATGTAAAGTTATGTTAAGACATCTAATATGTTATTTCAAGATCAATTCAAGAAGAATCAAGAGTGTGAGAAGTTACTAAATTAGGGTTTCAGAGGTTTGTCAGTGTAAATACTCCTATTTAGTGTCTAACTTCAAGACCACATATCTCAAGATACAAGTGTAATCTCACTTTGACATAAACATGAGACTTGTAGAGTATATTCTTTGATTTATTTTGAGTACTAGAACTCATCCATTGGGTTTGTGGAACTCAAGTTATGATGCTGACAAGTTATGGGTCTTCAAATGAATGTATTTTCAGTCAACAAAAGTCAACCAACTTCCAAGGCACTTTTGACCTAGACTCATGTTTCTCCTCAACTTTTGATGAACCTGAAAGTGTTTCTCATGATCTTATCTTTCCAAAGAGTCCTAAAAGTCCTTCATCTCATTTGTAGAACTCAATTTATGAAGCTTGTAAGGAAGGGGTATTTTGGGAAAGTGAGATTATAGGTCATTTTGATTATAGGTCTTGTTCACCCACTTGTGCACTTCAAATGAGACTTTCTCCAACATGAAAGTTGCTTCAAGTGATATCAATTTCATCCTAAAACGCAAGTTTATCATGGATTTGGCATGGATATGAAGATTGGTGAAGAAATTCTATAGAAAAATGAACTTAAAGTCATGAATTCAATTCAATTGGTTTTAATTCATTTTCATGTCATGTTTGTGCATATTTTGAGCCACAATTCCATAAAAAGGAGAATACACCAATTAATTTGGAGTCATGCAAGCTAGAATTCATGAAAATTCAAGTAACTTCAAGTAGAAGTTTCATATTACATCTTCACCATTTGATCAATTCAAGGAGCAACTGTCATCCACATGATCAATTCCAAGTCCCAGCAAGTGATTTGAATAAAAAAACAAGGGAATTGGAGCCATTTTTCACGTGTTTATGAACTCAATATTCCAATTTTGGCATTTCAAGATTGCACTCTAACCAGGCTAAATTGGGCCTCCAAATCAGTCATGATCCAACATACAAAAGCTCCAGATGAAGATTACACCCTCATTCGTGCATTTTGGTGGAGAAAACACATAGTTGCAGTTGGAAAATTCAAGAACCAAGTGAAAAGTGGAAACTGAAATTCAAGCAAATTCAAGGCAATTCAACACCAGCAATACCTTCCTTGGATTTCCTTGAGTGAATCTGGATATTTCTGAGCAAGCTTAGGCATAATTGAAGCCCCAAAGGAGAGGCTCCGTTAGGTAATTTCGTTTTCAAAATTTCTCACTCAATATGCATTGATTCGTCTCCATTCTTATTGCATACTAAAGTCCTACATGTGTAGGCAAATTCTAGATAGCTTAGGGTTGTGTTCTTGATGATTTCAGTTTTTAGCATGTTTCTTTAATCGTTCGAATCTCTCTGTTCTTGCATGAAAAATGATTTTGGACGGTGGATCTATAATCTACGTAAGCTCCTCTTGAGTTTGGTATAAGATTTTGTCCAATTTGATGAAGTTTTGGAACTTCAGCTCCGGTGGTATGACCGAAGAAGACGACCAGAGAATAGTGTTCCGTCGTCTAATTTGACTGAACTGAAATCAACGGCTTGGATTGAGCTGACCTGCCTGCGTGGATGTGTTGACTTGCCAATGCATTAGTGAAATGATGCGTTTCACTCTGGTTTTGTTTTGGGCTCAGATGTGCTAAGTGCACCCCCTCCCTTTGGCAGCCCAATTGTTTTGCTTGTGGTAATTGCTATTTGCCACACATTGTTTTTTTATTTTATTTTATTTTTCTTTTTTATTCTGTTTTGATTTTAATTCAATAAAAATACTTCCAAAAGTGATAAAATCCTACAAAAATACTTTTAGGACATTTTAGGATGTCCTTTAATTCTAGGAAATTTTTATTTTAATTTTTGGATTATTTTTCAATTAAAATGGGATTTATTCTTTGGAAGTGTTTTAATTGAACTTTTAATTGTTCTTTTTGGATTCTTGCTTTGTTTTTTATTCAATCCTTTGATCCAATGAATGAAAATCATTCCTCATTTTAATAATGAGTTGAATGATTTTTGAGGACCATTTTGCCCCTGGTTTAAGTCATTTTGGTTTGACTTTGATGGCATTTTTGTTGACCCTTGACAATCCTCCTTCAAAGTGGAGCATCCTTGTGAATCAAATTCTTTGATGATGCTTTGAAGTGAATTTAATTGTAATATTTTAGCCTCTGGTTTCCAACTCTTCGATGTCCATATGAGATTTTATTTTGTTATTTTTGAGCCTTTTTCCTAATTTTTAGGTGACTTGCAAGTCAAGGTAATTCTATGGGAGGTTCATACAAGTGCTTGACCTAGTTTGCTTTGGAAATGACACATGTGGATCCATTAAGCTCTCAATTCTTGTTGATTCATACTTCTAACATGTTGAGGTATTTGAATACTCATTTTTAGGTCATAAACGTGTTCATTTCTTGTTGAGGTTTGCATTCCTTTTAGGCTTTCCACTTGAAGTTCAAGTGTTGAATGTTCTTGAGACTTAGGTCTTTCTCCATGCCTATGCTTGCATTCTCTTTTGTGCTTTTCCTTATTTGGTTTATGCACCTTCTCCTATCATCTTTGCTTTTTTCCCATGACTTTATAGTCCTATTTGAGATGGCTTAGTCCCTCCTTTGGAGGTACTTGAAGCATACCATAAATGGTGATTCTTTGAGGACTCTTTTGATGTGTTCTTGCATGATCATTGAGATTGCTTATGGTTTAGTTTCCCATTTGAGTTCCTTGATGTCCTCACATTGCCTCCCATTCTCTCATTTGATCATGGCTTCTTCTCTTTCTTTTTTGTTTGCCTTAGGGCTTATGGTTGATGACAAATGGTTGTAGGATTCATTTTCTCCCATTTCATCCCACTTTTGTGTGCTTGTTTGATCTCTTTTGTGTCCATTCTTTATTCCTTCTTCTTTGCGTCTATCATATGCATGCTTCAGGTTGAGATGTGCTTGTGGAGGCTACTGACCCACACTTTGTTCCTCCCTCACTTTCATTCTAATTGTGCATTACATGTTTGCCTACTTGCATCTTTATTATTTCATGCTTCCTTCTTCTTCTTCTTTCTCCTTTGCTATGTTCCCTTAGGATCTCTAACCTTCTTTGTTCAAGGTTGATTATGATAGACCTTAGGCTTGAACCCATGCATGATAACATTAGGTAGCATTCCCTTTTATCTCAATCATAGGTGCACTTTGCATGAGAACATTAGGTTGAGTTTTAGTCTCCCTTTAGAGTGTCTCTCTCTTCACATCTTCAAATTCTCTTAAAACACTTAATAAAGGTTAATGAATGTTGTACGTTATAAGCCTTAAGTACTTGGGGAATGGTGATTGGGGGGCTTCCTCTCAATTGCTTAGCGTATTTAGTGTACATCCTTAGGACGATATGCGATGCATTCGCTCCTAAGTCCTAGTCTTTAGTGCAACATGAATTACAAACAATAATCAATGCACTTCTTCTCGAAAAAACACAAAAACAAACTTCAAACCTTTTTATCCTTTGGGATCTTGATTTGGAAACCTTTTTCATAAAGAGAGTTTTGTTAACTCTTGGTTCTACCGCAAACGGGTAACGCCTAAGTCTCCAATGGTCGAGCGGCATACACCTAACTGCTAGAACCAGGTTTTAACCCTACTCAGGCCTAAAACATTTTGAATCCCGGTGTTCTTGTTAGCCCGAACTACGTTTGCTCTGATTTCTCATACCAGATGAGAATACATAGGCACAAGACGGAAATGTCTTGGCAAGCAACCTTCCCTACCTTTCACCCGTAGTTAGCCGAACTACGTTGACTCTGACTTTCCCATTGCAGGAGGGAATACGTAGGCATAGAGCGACGATGCTCTATCGAGTCTCTTTTATTTTCTTTTGTCCCTGAGCCGTAGCTTAGATAGTAAACAACCTTTTAGATAGACAACAAAGCATGGATCCCGTCGAGTACGATGGACGTGAGGGGTACTAATACCTTCCCCTTGCGTAATCGACTCCCGAGCCCAAGATATGGTTGCGATGACCTGTCTTCTCCCTTTTCGTTAGGTTTTCTCTGATCATTTCCTTTCTCTCTTTTGGGATAAATAAGGAACAATGGTGACTCTTCTGTCTTTGTCGGCCCCTCTTTGCAGCGATGCGACAACTGACGACTTTACTAGGGACAAGAATCTCCCTTATGCGAGTCAATCCTAGCGCTCGGTTGTTTATTTTTTTTGGGTGTTGTATATATGTGTTATACTTTACTTTTCCGCATTTACTTTCAGCATTGTATATATCAGTTTTGTTGTGCTATTGGGGGGAATGTTCTATTGAGAGATAAGCCGGAATCAGGCTTGAGTACAAACATAGCATTAGTAGTGGAAAGTAGTGGTGAACCTGTATGCTTAGCATGCACAAGTTCCCGTGAAATTCTCGCTCAGACGAAATTCTCTTTGATGAGTTCCTTTCCGGTCCTTAGGACTTGAGGGGATCTTGGATCTGAGGATTGTCGACTCTGGGGACCGATCATTTGTGATTCAGCTAAGTGAGGCCTCTTCGGGAGATTATGATGCTAAACCAGAAATGGTGAACGTATCATCGTTTCTTGAAATTCTGTGACGCTGATGAACGCATAGGAGGCCGAACCTTATCAGTGGATAGGTCCGTACCTGTGAGAGGGATTGGGTTATGCAGGAAACTTTGACTTTCAGACTACCCAGTTTTCTTTGCAGTGTGAATTTGTGTTCCTGATACAAGGGGTTCCTATCAGTGGCAGTGCTATATTCTTGTCAAAGTGGAGCGTTGGTTCTTCTCAATCAACAGCACAACAATCTTGATCCCATGTTTGCATTTGCATGTGCATTTTCATTAACATGTATCTATGTTGCAGGTGCATATTTCCTCCTCGATTCAAGTGATCTTGTTCCCTTATTTTTGATATGGAGACCTTGAAGAAGACAGTGGCATACAGGTTTCCAACTCCGGATATTGGTTTTTTACTGAGTTTGATTGCCATGGCTGACAAGAAAGTGATGGAAGACTTCAAGCAATCTTATGGGAAACTGTTGAGATGTGTCTGCAAGCCTTCAGTATATGAGATAGGTGGTCTTTACACTCTCCTACAGTTCTATGATGCACATCTGAGGTGTTTTGTTTTTCCGGATTATGTTCTGGCGCCTACCTTAGAGGAGTATTCGGAGTTGTTGGGTGTTCCTAGCTTAGACCGGATGCCATTCTATCACACTAGTGTTGAGCCCGATCTGGCTAAACTTGCTTCTGCTCTGCATTTGGATGTTTTAGAGTTGGAAGGGAAGTTGATCATGAGGAGTTGGATGCCTGGTTTTCCTTTACCTTTTTTGATTGATAAGGCTCAGCAGTTCGCCAAAGATGGTTGTTGAATCGTGTTTAGCGCCATCTTAGCTCTTTGTATTTATGGTATCATATTGTTTCCCAACCTTCCGGATTTTGTAGACATAGATGCTTTCTACATTTTCGCTTCAGGGAATCCAATACCTACGCTTTTGGGTGATGTCTATCATTCTATCCACCACAAGAATGAGAACCGGAGGGGAAAAAACGTATCTTGTTGTATTCCTTTGTTGTACAGGTGGTTTGCTAGTCATCTTCCTAAGATAGGTCCATTTGTTGCTACTGCTGGTACTTCAGAATGGTCAGAAAGGTTGATGGGATTGTTTGCAGAGAACATTATCTGGTTTGACAGAGACCTGCTTGGTACATAGATTGTTTATAGTTGTGGTGGATTTCCTAACGTCCCGTTGGTCGGAAGGAAATGGTGCATCAACTATAACCCATCTTTGTTAGTTAGGAAGTTTGGATACGCGTTGAGAGGACCTCCTAAGGAAGAGGAGATACAAGAATCTTTGTATCTCACTGGATTGTTGGAGGGTGATACTTTGGATAGAGTGGAGAGAGCTTGGAGTAGTGTTCACAGGAAAGGGAAGGATTTTCTGGGGAAAAGTAACAGTAGGGCCTACGACCCTTATCTGACCTGGATTCGTGAGAGAGCTACCAAGTTTCTGATGTCTTTTCCTTCTGTTGAGCCTCTATATCCTCTGATGATTGAGGAACCTACCACTATGGTTATCCAGAAGTACAACCAGTTGTTATCTGAGAAAGAAGAGTTGCGCAAGGCTAATGAAGAGTTAGAGAAAGAGATCATTCAGCTCCGGAGTGAGAAGATTGAAGTTGTGCACTCTTTTAAGAGGCAGGCTGAGCTTGTGAACAGGTTGGGTACAGATTTGACCAAGGAGACTCGTTCCCGTGAATGTTTGGGTTTGGATCTGAAAGCTGTCAGTGATGTTCTCGCTTCTTAGAAGGACATAGATAGGGCTTATCTGGAGGTTTCCAAGTTCAATGAGCAGTGGAATGCTACTCTTTCCAACAAAAAGGAGCGTGGGGATAAGTTGAAGCAGCAGATTGCCAAGTTAAAGACTCAGCTCAGAGTGAAGGATGAGAGGATTGCAGATGAAGCCTCACTCAGGCGGGACAGTGATTGCAGACTGAACGAAGCTTTGGCAACCTTGGAGGATTACAAGCTGAGGGCTAATTCGAAGAGGTGCAAGCTAGAGGAAGTCTTTGGTGAGGGAGCCTGGGAAGACTATGCTGAGGGGTTACAGACCACTATCAGACAGAGAGAGTCGCTCATTCAGGGATTACTTGTCAGACCAGACCATCCTGAGACAAAGGAGTCGCTGGAGGAGTTTCGTACTCGTTACCTTACCTGATGTCTTTCTTTTCTTTTGTAGCTTGTTGCTTATGCTTGTAGTGACCATCACCAGACCTGTTGGCTGAGGTTCTTTTGTGGATTCACTGTACTCAGTTGTATGATTGTACATTTCATGTTGGCCTTTTCTTGTATGTATGAGGTGTTTGGCTCTATGCTTGGGTTTCCCTATGGCTCGTTGTTCGCGTAAAAACTAGAATAGAGGGGAAACGTCCCTAATGCATATATACATGTCTGCATTTTGCATAGCATTTTTGCATAGAAGGTGCAGCAAAACCACTTTTCTTACCCCTGTTAGTTTGTTAGATTGTTTCAGGATAGATGGCCAGACTACTCACTAGTACGCCACAAGAGGGAATCAGCGCAGAGTTATGGAACAAGTGCAAGCTGAGATGCAGGAGATGAGGGACAGGATGGCTCAGTTTATGGAGCTGATGCAGGGTGTGGCACATGGCCAGGAACAACTGAGGACTCTGGTTCAGCCATTGATTGCTCGTGTTGACAATAATAGTGTGCTTCATGGAGGAACTGCTGCTAATCCTCCTCGTGGTGATGGTACGCCACATGCTCATGCTATTCCTACAACAGTTATCCCTCCAAGCAGAGGCAACGTAGGTTGAATCCCTGAAGTGGTGTGTACTATGCATGGCAACAATGTTCCTCAATGGGATGAGGACCAGCAGGAAGATGCATTTTCTATGCGAGATATCGGTGCTGGACTACCATCTAAGGCTGATAAAGGTTTAGGCTGATTGAAGAAAAGATGAGATCTTTTGAAAATTAGAATTCCATGGGGCTAGACATGGCCAATCTGAAAGTTCCGTTGAAGTTCAAAGTCCCTGACTTTGACAAGTATAAGGGAACTACTTGCCCAAGGGTCCATTTGCGTTCTTATTACCGCAAAATGTCTGCTTACTCGGATGACGAGAAATTGCTCATGCACTTTTTTCAAGATAGCTTGTCTGGACCCTCGCTTGAGTGGTATATGGGGTTGGAGCCTATTAATATCCGCAGTTAGAGAGACTTAGCTGAAGCTTTCGTGAAGCACTATCAATATGATAGTGACCTTTCTCCTAACAGGGTCCAACTCTAGAATTTGTCTCAAAAGACTGGTGAGTGCTTTAAGGAATACGCCCAGAGGTGGCGCGAACTAGCGGCAAGAGTGCAGCCTCCGATGGTGGAGCGTGAATTGATTGATATGTTCGTCACTACTTTTCCTAGTGTCGATTATGAGAAGCTTATCAGTAGCATGTCCGGTAGCTTTTCCGATTTGATCATCACTGGGGAGAGGGTAGAGAATGGTATAAAGTTGGGAAAGATCCAGTCTGGTGAAGTGTCCTCATTTGGAGGAGGAGGTAAAAAGGTGTTTGGTAATAAGAAGTGTGAAGGCGAGACTAATTCAGTGTCTAGTTCCCGAAGGAATAGATATCAACGCTAGCAAAATCGTCAGCAGCAGCAGGTTACTAGTATCACAATTCTAGTCGTTCCTCCACAGCAACAACCACAGCAACAGCAGAATCAACAGGGTTATAGAAGATTTCAAGATCGAGGCCGGGTGAATAGACAATTTGACACGCCTCCGATGCCGTACTCTCAACTGCTTCAACATCTGTTACAGTTACAATTGGTACAAAAGAGAACCATGGCTCCTCTGACAGGACCACCACCGCCCGGTTATGATGCGAATGCTCGTTGTGAGTTCCATTTCGGGGCACCTGGGCACAACATTGACAACTGCAAGGGCTTTAAACACAAAGTTCAGGATTTGGTAGATAGCAAGGTAATAAACTTTTCTCACGATGCTCCCAATGTCGTGCAGAACCCCATGCCCAACCATGGGGCATCCGGAGTCAATGCAATCATTAAAGACGAGAGTTTAGATCTGATAACTGATGTCAATGATTTGAAGACGCCGTTGGGCTTTGTGAAGGAGAATTTATTGAAGGGAGGGATATTCCCGGACTGTAATGAATCATGTGTTGAATGTTTGAGTCATCCCGAGGGACGTGCAAAACTGAAGAGTTGTATTCAAGGTATGATGAATGATGGAATGCTGCAGTTTTACCGGATTGTCGAGAAGAAGTCTGAAGAGATAATGGTTTATGAAAGGAATGAGGTTGAAACGATCTCGATTCCATACAAAACTATAGCTATTTCTGTGTCAAGGCTGCCAACCATTATCATCACCAAAGCTGGTCCTGTGTCGTATGAGAGTATCAAAGCAATTTTGTGGAACTACGGGGCGGAGGTATATTATAATAGGAAGAAATAGGAATTGAAGAGCTTGTCGACTGGTTCTATGGATAATCTAGTTGGAGCTGGGGGAATCACTCGAAGCGGAAGAGTGTTCTCATCACCTAAAGTGGTTGCTGACAGAGTTGATAAGGGTAAGAAAGCTGTGGTTGAAAAAACTTCTCAAGCTGGTGAGAAGAGTTCTTTGGAGAAGGAAGCGCAGGAGTTCATGAGATTGATAAGAAAGAGTGATTACAAGATAGTTGATCACTTGCAATAGACTCCCTCTAAAATCTCTATTCTGTCGTTGTTGCTATGTTCAGAAGCGCACCGGAATGCGTTGTTGAGGATATTGAATACTGCTTACGTGCTGCAAGAGATATTGGTTAACCAACTTGAAGGGGTTATAGCGTACATCAATGCAGGAAATGGGCTAGGTTTCACGGACTTGGATTTAACCCCGAGGGGCAGGAATCATAATTGTGCGTTGCACATTTCAATTGAATGTTGTTGAGCCGTCCTGTCTCATATGCTGGTAGATACATGATCATCTTTGAATGTGCTTCCGAAAAAGGCACTGATGAAATTGGATACTCGGGGCATTACGTGTACGCCAAGTGACTTGGGAGTACGTGCTTTTGACGGTACCAGAAGATTTGTGTTTGGAGAGCTGACATTGCCTATTTAGGTGGGTCCCAAAGTATTTGATACGGTATTCTATATTATGGACATTCAGCCTGCCTATAGTTGTTTGTTGGGTCGTCCATGGATTCACTCGGCGGGAGCCGTAACTTCCACGCTGCACCAGAAGCTCAAGTACATGGTGGGTGGCAGCTTTGTCATTGTATGCGGAGAGGAAGATATAATGATCAGTCATTTTTATTTTTTAAGTATGTTGAGGTGGATGGTGAAATCCATGAGACTCTTTGTCAAGCTTTTGAGACGGTACAGATCAAAGACAAAGTGTCTGCTGTGAGCAAAGCGCCTGAAGTGGCCATGTCATCGTTCAAAGAAGCCAAGGCAGTGGTACAAGCTAGGACAGCACCAGGTTGGGGTCAAGTGTTGGATATTCCCCATAAGCAATATAAGTTTGGTATGGGATACCACCTATCTTCTTTGTCATCCTCACAGAGCGTGTCGCGCTACAACGGGTCGATACAGTTTACCAAAGGCGGGGTTATCTTCGAACGGATCAACGCTGTTTCAGATGAAGACGGGGATAGCGACTGCGGTATGGACTCGTGGATACAGCCATACATTCCAGGACAAAGCCTCAATAATTGGACTATCGAGGAATTCATTCAAGTGACAACAGAAGAGTAATACTTTGTTTTTCTGATTATTGTACAACCCTATGTTCTACCCGGAGCATAGCGGTTTTTGTCTTCAGGGCCTTATTGTTTATGCTTGCACAATCTTTTTCAATTAATCAAAGGGCGTTTTTCTGCATTCAAATATTATGATCCTTGTTTTTCATGTTTTATGTTTAACAATAAAATGGCAATGTGGCTTTGTGCTTGTTTTGCATATCATTTTAAGCATTTAACCATTACCATTGCAGGATTCACATTGCAGATGACACCGTGCAAGAGACATCTATGACTCGCTTCGACTTCGACAATCCGACATTTCAAGCCGAAGAAGATATTGACGAAGATGAAGATTTACCAGAAGAGCTAGCTAGACTTTTGAGAAAGGAAGAAAAGGTTATTCTGCCTCATCAGAAAGAAATCGAGGTTATTAACTTGGGTTTTGAGGAAGTTGTGAGGAATGTTCGGATAGGGGCTGCGTTGCAGAGTGACATCAAGCAAAGATTGGTTGAGATGCTTCATGAGTATAGTGATATCTTTGCTTGTTCATACGAAGACATTCCCGAGCTTGATACAAGCATTGTGGTTCATCGCTTGCCGTTGCATGAAGAGTGTCCGCCAGTCAAGCAGAAGCTCAGGCGTACGAGACCAAATATGGCTGTGAAAATCAAGGAAGAAGTCCAGAAGCAGCTGGACGCGAGATTTTTAGCCGTTAAAACTTACCCTCTGTGGGTCACCAACATCGTGCTTGTACCTAAGAAGGATGGCAAGGTACGGATGTGTGTTGATTACAAAGATTTGAATAAGGCGAGCTCGAAGGATGATTTCCCGCTCCCCCGCATTAACGTATTGGTTGATAATACTGCTCAATATTTCATATTTTCCTTCATGGACGGTTTTTCCGGTTATAACCAGATCAAGATTGCACCGGAGGATATGGAGAAAACAACGTTTATCACGCTGTGGGGGACATTCTGTTATAAGGTAATGCCTTTTGGGTTGAAAAACGCATGGGCAACCTATCAGCGGGCTATGGTTACTTTGTTTCGTGATATGATTCATCATGAGATTGAGGTCTATGTTGATGACATGATAGCAAAGTCGTAAACGAAGGAGGAACATCTGGTCAATTTGTTGAAGCTGTTTGAGAGGCTAAGGAAATTCAGGTTGAGGTTGAACCCTAACAAGTGTACTTTCGGAGTCATGTCAGGAAATCTGTTGGGGTTCATTGTCAGTGAAAAAGGAATCGAGGTCGATCCTGCAAAGATAAAAGCTATTCAAGATATGCCAGCACCAAAAATGGAAAAAGAGGTACATAGTTTCTTGGGGAGATTGAACTACATTGCTCGGTTCATATCTCATCTCACAGCCACGTACGAACCAATGTTCAAATTGCTAAAGAAAGATCAGGCGGTCGTCTGGAATGAAAATTGCCAAAGGGCATTTGATAAGATAAAAGAATATTTGCAGGAACCTCCGATACTGATACCCCCAGTCGCCGGGAGACCTTTGATAATGTATCTAACGGTTCTTGAGAATAGTATGGGTTGTGTTCTCGGTCAGCATGGTATTGACGGAGTACGACATCCAATATGTTTCCCAAAAGGCTACAATTGGGAGTGTTCTGTCAGAGTATCTCACTGAACAGCCGATCGAAGACTACCAACCTATGAAATTTGAATTTCCTGACGAAGACGTCATGTATTTGGTGGTGCTGTTAACTCGTACGGTAGTGGAATTGGGGCAATCATCACGACTCCCCAGGGTTCTTATATCCCATTCACTTCCAGGTTGACTTTTCCTTGCACCAACAATGAAGCAGAGTATGAAGTGTGCATCATGGGGTTGGAAGAAGCCATTGATTTGAGGATCAAGAACCTAGATGTGTACGGCGATTCAGTGCTAGTTGTAAATCAAATCAAAGGAGAATGGGAGACCAGGAAACCCAATCTGATTCCTTACATGAACTATTCCAGGAGGTTGTTTCCATTCTTTGATCGTGTAGAGTTCCATCACGTGCCCAGAGTGGAGAACCAGATGGCAGACGCTCTGGTGACGTTATCCTTAATGTACAAGGTGAACTATTGAAATGATGCTCCCAGAATAGTCATCTCGCACCTTGATAGGCCGGCGTTTGTGTTTGCCATTGAGGAAGCTTCTGATGGCAAGCCATGGTTTTATGACATCCAGAACTTTCTTAAGAAGCAAGAGTATCCGCCAGGGGCGTCGACCCAGGATAAGAAGACTCTGAGAAGGTTGTCTGGCAACTTTTATCTAAATCAGGATGGTGTACTCTATAGGAGGAATTATGATTTGGTGTTATTAAGGTGCGTGGACGAGAAAGAAGCAAGCTTGCTTATGGAAGAGGTCCACGAAGGAGCCTTTGGTACGCATGTCGGCGGGCACGCCATGTCTCAAATGTTGTTACGAGTAGGGTATTATTGGCTGACAATGGAGTCTGATTGTTTCAAATATGCAAAGAAATGCCATAAATGCCAGATTTATGCAGACAAGATTCATGTGTCGCCGTGTCCTCTGAACGTCATGTCATCTCCTTGGCCCTTTTTCTATGTGGGGCATTGATATGATTGACAATATTGAGCCAACCGCATCCAATGGACATCGTTTCATTTTGGTTGCCATTGAATACTTAACCAAGTGGGTGGAAGCAGCCTCCTATGTGAATGTCACGAAGCAAGTCGTAGCTATATTTATCAAGAAGGACATCATCTGTAGATACGGAGTGCCTGAAAGAATCATTACTGATAATGGTTCAAACTTGAACAACAAGATGATGAAGCAATTGTGCCAGAGTTTCAAAATCGAGCATCACAACTCATCACCCTATCGTCCTAGATGAACGGCGATGTCGAAGCGGCCAACAAAAACATCAAGAAGATAGTGCAGAAGATGGTTGTAACCTATAAAGATTGGCATGAGATGTTGCCCTTCGCTTTGCATGGATATCGTACTACAGTACTGATCCGCTGTCGCGCGCGGATCAAAACAAGTGTTTTTATAAAAATGCAGTATAGCGACAATGACTCGAAAAATCGTTCTCAAGGATTCTTGATTATTACTAATCGAATAAAAATGGGGTTTGTTTGGTTTAGGATCGATTAAATAAAGAGACTGCAAATAAGCGGTTAAAAGAAGTGATTATCAAAATAAGTCAATCTACTGTTTTCGGTTCCGGCTTATCACGGGTTTCTACCTTACCAATTTCCTAAGCGACTTCGACCTCTATTCGATTCCTATGTCAATTGACACGCGCAAAAGACATAAACTAGATTGACAATCCTATATTTTGAATTAAGCAAACGGATTAAGTTTTCGTGAATTAAGCAAACACGAATTATAAACGCGAATTAACGACAAAGCGACGTAACGGCGAATAAAAATTAAGGATGAAATCATACGAATTTAATCAAAATAATTCTATAAACTAACAGATTAAGCAAATGCAATTCATAGAATAGTGTTGAAAGAGAAATGAATTAAATTGATAAAGTAAAAACCTCAAAGCGTTGGAACGCGATTACAGCAGAATGACTCTAAGGAATTAGTTCTCCATTCCAATCGTACAAGCTTCAACAATATTTTCGTGAATAGTAACTAATGTGAACAGTAACACGAGTTCTCCTTAAAAAGGCAAACAATGGATCCGGTTCAAAACCCAACTGGGTCGAAAATATAACCCAGGCCCAATACATGACCCAACACTAAAATAAAATTCTAATGCTGTAACTTCAAACGAAATTCTGGAACTTTATGCTCCGAATATGACTTCGACTCCAACACGAAAGTCGTAACTCTCTCTCTTAACTTTCTGGAGATTTTTAGAACGCCTCAAACGGATTCCCGGAACTCCAGTTATGATTTTTCTCGCGAAAGCTGCTAAAGCTGAAAAATAAATACGAAAAACAAATAAATGCAAAAATAAAATAAAATATAAAAACACCTTAAAACATAAAAATAAATAAAACAAATCAAAGAAATGCTTGAGTACAAACATGGAAGAACGTGCATCAAAATGCACTGATCAGTACGCACTTCAACTGGGGCAACTCCTTTCTCGCTGGTGTATGGTATGGAAGTTGTCCTACCATTAGAGGTCGAGGTTCCTTCTTTGATAGTTCTGGTCGACGTCAAGCTCGATGAGGCAGAATGGATAAAGAAAGATTGAATCAGCTTATCCTGATGGACGAGAAAAGGCTAGTGTCTATTGCATATGGTTGGTTGTATAAGAGTCGAATGAAGAAATCTTTCGACAAGAAGGTGCGCCCTCGGAGATTTCAGACGGGCGATCTTGTGCTGAAAAAGATTCTCCCTCCACAAATAGATCACAGGGGCAAATGGACTCCCAACTATGAAGGTCCATACATCGTGCGAAAGGTCTTCTCCAGAGGAGCCTTGTTGTTATCCACCATGGATGGTGAGGATTATACATCCCCTGTGAATGCAGACGCAGTTAAAAAAATACTTTGCTTAAAGAGACCCGCTGGAAAGAAAAAAGAATATCCATGCAAAAATGGGTCATCCCAGCGAACCATAAAAAGAATGGGTTCGGGAAAAAGTTAGGGATATAAAAGAAAAAAAGATGTAAACCCGCAAAGTTGAAAACCTGAAAAGGCGACTTTGGCAAAAATGGGTATCCCGGTGAATTGAAAACCCGAAAGGGTGATTCAGGCAAAAGTTAGGGATTGAAAAAGCAAATAACCGCGGTCTGCGTGTGATCTTCAGAGCTTAGTGTATTGAGGGAGGACCTGAGGGCCGTTTATCTAAATCAATCTCTTCTGAAGGCGAAGCATCAGTAAAGCATCGGAGTCATGTGAGTCATAGATGGATCAACTTATGGTGTTCGCCTGTGCCACATTGCCGATATTCTGTACATTTCTGTTCATTTTTGTATATTTTTGTGCAGCTTCCTCTTTTTAGGGGTTGCATCTGTTGTAAAAACTTGCCTATTTACTGGCCCATCTGTCAATAAAACATATACTATTCAGTAATTGTTTGTTTTGCTTTAGCCTTACTCTTTTATTTGCAAAAAAAAACGCCTGATGTTTTTGATAAACTGTGCATACATAAACTTGCAGGCTTTGCCAATAATCGTTAAAACTTTGAGTTATTTGAACAACGTCACGGATGATGACTGAGATAGTTCCTTTGTACAGGATACCTTGTCTATTTGTTCATTTTTGCAGGGTCGTTATCCTTAGGGCAATTCGTCAGAGGTGTATCTTTGGTACGATCACCATTTCCCCCCAGCTATTGAAGTTTGAACATCTCTACCCTCAGTAGAGTTGCAGACAGATGGAGTGAGCATTTAAGTGTGTACGCTTATCCCCAGCAGTTGGTTCGTACACATTTAATCCCCGCAGGTTGCTATTTACTCCCCAGCGAGTCGAGATGGAATTTCTCCCCATAGAGTCTGAACAGGTGATTTTGTATCCCCTTGGAGTTCAAGTTATTGACTCATCCCCAAGCAGAGGTTGGTGTTGTTCCCTCATTGGGAGATCCCCAGTAGAGTGGGCTTTTTTTTCCCTTGCAGGATCGTAGAGTTATCTCTATCTTCAGCAAATTCAACATGAAGTGGTTCTATTTCCCCGCAGAGATAGACTATTTCCCAGCGAAGTCGGTAAGTTTGTAACTCCCTGGCAGAGTGGATCTATGGCAGAGATAGATTGGTCCTTAGGTGAGTAATTCCCGGCAGGTTGAATTTCGACTTTTTGCCCTGGTAAGTCGTGACTCTCAGGCAAGTATTGGTGAGCCACTCAGGGCTATTCTTCTTCAAGCAAGACGTGTTGTGAATATCGGTGGTTGATTCCGGATTCCCCGCAAAGTCGTTGATTCCCCGGAATGGTGGATGTTCTCTCATGTCTTATTGTTTTCCCTCAACCAAGTTGTGTATTTTCGTCGAAAAAGTTGTATCTTGGAAGGCCATTCAGGGCGTTGTTCTCCAGCAGAATAAAATGGTTGTTTAGCATGTGGTTCTATTTCCCCAGTAAGGTCGCCTATTCCCCATAAGGTTTGCATTCCGGATTGGACATTCAGGGCATTTTCTCAGCATGGTTTGATCTAATCCCCAGCAGAGTAGAGTTACTGTCTAGCAGGTTGTTCTATCTCTCCAGCAGGAATGTTGTCACCCGGGAATTTCTTTTTCAAGAAGTCATCCAAGGCTCGTTTCCTAGTTTAAGTCCAGTTGTGATTGGCATGGGTTAACCTTTTCCCCAGCAGGGTGGACTTTGGTTTTCTTCAGCATTTACTTTGCTGGTTTGGTCTCGTTTCATTTTGCATTCTGTACATAGCATCCTCCAATCGCGTAGCATTTCCATTTTGTATGGAGCACTACGCCATTTTCAAACATACGCATGTGAAACATAAGCCAGGTGGTTACCTCTTTGTTTGCAGGTATATCTCTAACAGATGACTGATATCTTTGCCGAATGGTATCCAGATCATACTGTTATTTTTGATGGACGAGTTCATCTTATCATATGTTTCCTCAACAGAGTTACTTGGTCAAGTTTCTCTTTTCTCCCTGCCAGAGTTGCTTGGTTAAGTTTCTCTCTTCCCCAGCAGAGTATTCTTGTGATTTATCAAGATGTTTATCAGCTTCGGTTGATCCGGCCTTCGGGTGCGATGCTCGCTTTTATTTAGCGAATGCCTGATGGCGATGTCAGATGTCCTTACCTTTGGGTTCGATGCTCGCTTTTATTTAAAGAATGTCTGGAGGCGACGTTAGAAGTCTCTATCTTCGGATTTGGTGTTTGTGTTTCATCAAGCAAGATACCTAACGGCGAGGTCAGATGTGTTTTCTGACCTGATCTGGATGCCTGATGACGATGTCAGATGTTTTATCCCCTGCAGATGCCTGGCGGTGATGTCAGGTGTATCAACTTTGTAGATTCCTGACGGCGATGTCAGATGTGTATCAATTGTGTGGATACTTGACGACGAGGTCAAATGTTTTAGTCCCCGCAGATTCCTGGCGTCAATGTCAGATGTGTATCAGCTACGTGGATCCCTGGCGGCGATGTCAGATGTCTTCATCAACTCAATAGATGTCTGGCGACAATGTCAGATGCTCTGTGTTGATCCGATTTTTAGATTTGTTACTCGCTTTTATTTAGCGAATTCCTGTCGGTGATGTCAGAAGTCCATGTATCTGGATTCGATATATGTTTTTATTTAACGAATGTCTAGCGGCGATGTCAGATGTTTCTTCTCAGCTGTGTGTTGAGCCGATCGGTTTATTGCTTATTGGGTTCAATGGTTCTGGAGGTGATGCCAAATGCTTTTACCGACTTAATGTCGAGGTTTTGACAGTGATGTCAGATGCTTTTACCGACTTGATGTCGAGGCCTGACAGCGATGTCAAATGATTTATCGACTTAATGTTAAGGCCTGACGGCGAGGTCAGGTGGGTTGTACCGAATTAATGTCAATGCCTGGCGGCGACGTCAGAGGCATGACGACAAAGTCAGAGATATCTTCTTTCAAAATGGATGTTATTACCTGACAACGATGTCAGATGTTTTTCTAAATTGGTGCAGAGGCCTGACGGCAAAGTCAGAGGTTCATTATCCGTTGTACGATAGTAGATGTTTTTCTGACTTAGTGTCGATGCCTGACGGCGGTGTCAGATGATCTTTCCGACTTAGTGTCGTTGTCTGGCGGTGATGTCAGATGATTCTTTCGATTGCGTGTCAATGTTGCATCCATCAGTTCAGTTATTTCCAAAGATGTTCATCCCCAATCAGAGTTTGCAGTTTACTTCTGTGGTTGGCAAATTTCCGGGTTCTTTGGTATTCAACTCTCTTCTACCTTGATTGTTTGAAAGTCGTTCACTTTTCACTCATTCAGGTCCAAGTCGCTTGAATAAGGGCAGTTGTTGTACCCCAAAATTTGCCCAACCTTTTCCTTACTTGGCTTATGTTTTCATTGCATTGTTCTAGCATTTGAATTTGCATATCATTGTTCGTTTGCATGGGATCAAGATGTGTGCATAGCAAGAGGCGGTTTGTCAAGGGTTCCAAGCAAGCATGAGTGCTCATCAAGTCATCAGAAGCTTGTCAGAGCTCTTTGAGAAAGTGAATGGATGTATTTTGCTTATCTCTTATCTTGGAGGCCAATTGAGGATCATCTGAGGATCACAAGTTCAAGTTTATGGATATGAGATGTTGTGAAGCTCATTAAGTTCTTTGAGAGCCATTGTGGAGCTTATTCAAGTTGTTATATCATGTGCAAAAGGTTGCAGTCAAAGGATTGTACACCTAGGGTTTCATCTGCCTAGTGCAAGATCCACTGAGGATTTGAAGGAGATTAAGACTTAGTTCTAAGTCTTTGGAGTCATGGAAAGTTATGTTAAGACATCTAAGATGTTATTTCAAGATCAATTCAAGAAGAATCAAGAGTGTGAGAAGTTACTAAATTAGGGTTTCAGAGGTTTGTCAGTGTAAAATCTCCTGTTTAGTGCCTAACTTCAAGACCACATATCTCAAGATACAAGTGTAATATCACTTTGACATAAACATGATACTTGTAGAGCATGTTCTTATATTTCTTTTGAGTACTAGAACTCATCCATTGGGTTTGTGGAACTCAAGTTATGATGCTGACAAGTTATGGGTCCTCAAATGAATGTATTTTCAGTCAACAAAAGTCAACCAACTTTCAAGGCACTTTTGACCTAGAATCATGTTTCTCCTCAACTTTTGATGAACATGAAAGTTGTTTCTCATGATCTTATATTTCCAAAAAGTCCTTCATCTCATTTGTAGAACTCAATTTATGAAGCTTGTAAGGCAGGGGTATTTTGGGAAAGTGAGATTATAGGTCATTTTGATTATAGGTCTTGTTCATCCACTTGTGCACTTCAAATGAGACTTTCTCCAACATGAAAATTGCTTCAAGTGATCTCAATTTCATCCTAAAACACAAGTTTGTCATGGATTTGGCATGGATATGAAGATTGGTGAAGAAATTCCATGGAAAAATGAACTTAAAGTCATGAATTCAATTCAATTGGTTTTAATTCATTTTCATGTCATGTTTGTGCATATTTTGATCACAATGCCATAACAAGGAGAATGCACCAATTAATTTGGAGTCATGCAAGCTATAATTCATGAAAATTCAAGTAACTTCAAGTAGAAGTTTCATATTCCATCTTCACCATTGGATCAATTCAAGGAGCAATTTTCATCCACATGATCAATTCCAAGTCCGAGCAAGTGATTTGAATCAAAAACAAGGGAATTGGAGCCATTTTTCATGTGTGTATGAACTCAATATTCCAATTTGGGCATTTTAAGATTGCACTCTAACCAGGCCAAATTGGGCCTCCAAATCAGTCTTGATCCAACATACAAAAGCTCCAAATAAAGATTACACCCTCATTCGTGCATTTTGGTGGAGAAAACGCATAGTAGCAGTTGGAAAATTCAAGAACTAAGTGAAAAGTGGAAACTGAAATTCAAGAAAATTCAAGGCAATTAAACACCAGCAATACCTTCCATGGACTTCCTTAAGTGAATCTGGATATTTCTGAGCAAGCTTAGGCATAACTGGAGTCCCAACGGAGAGGCTCCGCTAGGTAATTTCCTTTTCAAAATTTCTCACTCAATATGCATTGATTCGTCTTCGTTCTTGTTGCATACTGAAGTCCTACATGTGTAGGAAAATTCTGGATAGGTTAGGGTTGTGTTCTTGATGATTTCAGTTTTGAGCACATTTCTTTAATCGTTTGAATCTCTCTGTTCTTGCATGAAAAATGATTTTGGACGGTGGATATATGATCTACGTAAACTCCTCTTGAGTTTGGTATAAGATTTTGTCCAATTTAATGAAGTTTTGGAACTTCAGCTCCGACGGTATGACCGGAGAAGACGACCGGAGAACAGTGCTTCGTCGTCTAGTTAATTCCTCTGTTTGCCTACGTGTTTGCCACATATGCGCGTTGAATCTTTGACTGAACTGAGATCAACGGCTTGGATAGAGCTGACCTGCCTGCATGGATGTGTTGACTTGCCAACGCATTAGTGAAACGATGCGTTTCACTCTGGTTTTGTTTTGGGCTCCGATGTGCTAAGCGCACCCCCTCCCTTTGGCAGCCCAATTGTTTTGGCTGTGGTAATTGCTATTTGCCACACATTGTTTTTTATTTTATTTTCTTTTTCTTTTTTATTCTATTTTGATTTTAATTCAATAAAAATACTTCCAAAAGTGATAAAATCCTACAAAAATATTTTTAGGACATTTTAGGATGTCCTTTAATTTTAGGAAATTTTTATTTTATTTTTTGGATTATTTTTCAATTAAAATGGGATTTATTATTTGGAAGTGTTTTAATTGAACTTTTAATTGTTCTTTCTGGATTCTTGCTTTGTTTTTTATTCAATCCTTTGATCCAATGAATGAAAATTATTCCTCATTTCAATAATGAGTTGAATGATTTTTTAGGACCATTTTGCCCCTGGTTTAAGTCATTTTGGTTTGACTTTGATGGCATTTTTGTTGACCCTCGATAATCCTCCTTCAAAGTGGACCATCCTTGTGAATCAAATTCTTCGATGATGCTTTGAAGTGACTTTGATTGTAATCTTTTGGCCTCTGGTTGCCAACTATTTGATGTCCATTTGAGATTTTATTTGGTTATTTTAGCCTTTTTCCTAATTTTTAGGAGACTTGCAAGTCAAGGTACTTCTAAGGGAGGTTCATACAAAGTGCTTGACCTAGTTTGCTTTGGAAATGACACTTGTGGATCCATTGAGCTCTCAATTCTTGTTGATTCATACTTCTAACATGTTGAGGTATTTGAATGCTCATTTTTAGGTCATAAACTTGTTCATTGCTTGTTGAGATTTGCATTCGTTTTAGGCTTTCCACTTGAAGTTCAAGTGTTGAATGTGCTTGAGACTTAGGTCTTTCTCCATGCCTATGCTTGCATTCTCTTTTGTTTGTGCACCTTATCCTCTTATCTTTGCTTCTGTCCCATGACTTTATAGTCCCATTTGATATGGCTTAGTCCCTCCTTTGGAGGTACTTGAAGCATACCGTAAATAGTGATTCTTTTAGGACTCTTTTGATGTGTTCTTGCATGATCATTGAGATTGCTTATGGTTAAGTTGCCCATTTGAGTTCCTTGATGTCCTCACATTGCCTCCCATTCTCTTATTTGATCATGGCTTCTTCTCTTTCTTTTTGGTTTGCCTTAGGGCTTGTGGTTGATGACAAATGGTTGTAGGATTCATTTTCTCCCATTTCATCCCACTTTTGTGTGCTTGTTTGATCTCTTTTGTGTGCATTATTTCTTCCTTCTTCTTTACATCTCTCATATGCATGATTGAGGTTGAGATGTGCTTGTTGAGGCTACTTCCCCACACTTTTTTCCTCCCTCACTTTCATTCTAATTGTGCATTACATGTTTGCATACTTGCATCTTTATTATTTCATGCTTCCTTCTTCTTCTTCTTCTTCTTTCTCCTTTGCCATGTTCCCTTAGGATCTCTAATCTTCCTTGTTCAAGGTTGATTATGATAGACCTTAGGCTTGAACCCATGCATGATAACATTAGGTAGCATTCCCTTTTATCCCAATCATAGAAGCACTTTGCATGAGAACATTAG
Source organism: Lathyrus sativus (assembly GCA_963859935.3). Taxonomy (NCBI): domain Eukaryota; kingdom Viridiplantae; phylum Streptophyta; class Magnoliopsida; order Fabales; family Fabaceae; genus Lathyrus; species Lathyrus sativus. Next base: position 636,490,618 of record OZ012741.1, read on the forward strand.
GTTGAGTTTTAGTCTCCCTTTAGAGTGTCTCTCTCTTCTCATCTTCAAATTCTCTTAAAACACTTAATAAAGGTTAATGAATGTTGTACGTTACGAGCCTTAAGTACTTGGGGAATGGTGATTAGGGGACTTCCTCTCAATTGCTTAGAGTGTTTAGTGTACGTCTTTAGGACGATATGCGACACATTTGCTCATAAGTCATAGTCTTTAGTGCAACATGAATTACAAAAAATAATCAATGCACTTCTTCTCTAAAAAACACAAAAACAAACTTCAAGACTTTTTATCTTTCGGGATCTTAATTTGGAAACATTTTTCATAAAGAGAGTTTTGTTAACTCTTGGTTCTACCGCAAACGGGTAACGCTTAAGTCTCCAATGGTCGAGCTGCATACACCTAACTGCTAGAACCAGGTTTTAAGCCTACTCGGGCCTAAAACATTTTGAATCAACAGGTGTTCTTGTTAGCCCGAACTACGTTTTCTATGATTTCTCATACCAGATGAGAATACGTAGGCACAAGACGGCGATGTCTTGGCGAGCAACCTTCCCCACCTTTCACCCGTAGTTAGCCGAACTACATTGACTCTGACTTTCCCATTGCACGATGGAATACGTAGGCATAGAGCGGCGATGCTCTATCGAGTCTCTTTTCTTTTCTTTTGTCCCTGAGTTGTAGCTTAGATAGTAAACACCATTTTAGATAGACAACAAAGTGTGGATCCCGTCGAGTACGACGGACGTGAGGGGTGCTAATACCTTCCCCTCGCGTAATCGACTCCTTAACCCGAGATATGGTTGCGATGTCTTGTCTTCTCCCTTTTCGTTAGGTTTTCTCTGATCGTTTCCTTTCCCTCTTTTGGGATAAATAATGAACGGTGGCGACTCTTCTGTCTTTGCCGGCCCCTCTTCGCAGCGATGCGACACAAAGTTTTATCAAAAGCGTCAAGCATCTTTTGCAAACAAAACAGTAAAAGCAAAAACAAGAAAGCTTTCTGGATAATAAACTCATTGATTGGCAATGGCCTGTAAATAGGAAGATTTACATCAGATGCAACTCCTGAAAAGAGAAAGTTGCGCAGAAAGTACAGAAATGCAAAAGATATATACAAATGTCGGTAATATGGTACAGACAACCACCATGTTTCGATTCAGCTATGACTTGTATGACTTCGATGCTTCTCCATTGTCTCGCTTTCTGAAGAGACCGACTGACTGATTGATTGATCCGCGGGTCCTCCCAGAATCCATTGTGCTCATATGATCAGACGCAGACTGCAGTCGTTTGCTTTTAAAATCCCTAACTTTTTCCTGAATCGCCCTTGCGGGTTTTTGATCCACCGGGATACCCATTTTTGCCAAAGTCGCCTTTTCAGGTTTTCAACTTTACGGGTTTACATCTTTTTTTCTTTTTTTTATTTATTTTTATTTTATTTTATCCCTAACTTTTGCCCGAACCCATTCTTTTTATGGTTCACTGGGATGCCCCATTTTTGCCTGGATTTTCTTTTTCTTTCCAGCGGGTCTCTTTTAAACAAAGTATTTTCTGACTACGTATGCATTAACAGGGGATGTAAAATCTTCACCATCCATCGTTGAAAGTAATAAGGCTCCTCCGGAGAAGACTTTCCTTACCACGTATAGACCTTCGTAGTTGGGAGTCCATTTGCCCCTGTGATCTGTCTGTGGAAGGAGAATTCGGTTCAACACTAAATCACCTGCCTGAAAGCTTCGAGGGCGCACCTTCTAATCGAAAGCCTTCTTCATTCTGCTCTGATATAATCGACCATGGGTGATAGCCGCCAATCTCTTCTCGTCAATTAGACTAAGTTGATTCAACCTAGCCTTCACCCATTCTTCCTCGTAAAGCTTAACATCAGCCAACGCCCTTAGGGAAGGAATCTCGACTTCTAATGGTAGGACAGCTTCCATACCATACACTAGTGAGAAAAGAGTCGCCCCAGTTGAAGTATGTACCGAAGTACGATATCCATGTAATGCAAAGGGCAACATCTCATGCCAATCTTTGTAGGTAACAACCACCTTCTGCATAATCTTCTTGATGTTCTTATTGGCTGCCTCAACAGCACCATTCATCTTCTGGCGGTAAGGGGAAGAGTTGTGATGTTTGATCTTGAAACTCTTGCACAGTTCCTTCATCATCTTGTTGTTCAAATTTGAACCATTATCAGTAATGATTCTTTCGGGCAATCCGTAACGACAGATGATGTCCTTTTTGATAAATCGAGCCACAACCTACTTGGTCACGTTGGCGAAAGAAGCGGCTTCAACCCACTTAGTGAAATAGTCAATTTCCACTAGGATGAAGCGATGTTCGTTGGATACAGTCGGTTCAATCTTACCGATCATATCAATGCCCCACATAGAAAAGGGACAAAGAGATGCCATGACATTCAGAGGACTTGGCGGCACATGCATCTTGTTAGCATAAATCTGGCAATTATGGCACTTTCTGGCGTACTTGAAACAATCAGACTCCGTGGTCATCCAATAGTAGTCTGCCCTCAACAATTTCTGAGATATTGCATGTCCTCCTGCTTGCGTACCAAAAGCACCTTCGTGGACTTCTTCCATTAGCAAACTTGCTCCCTTTTCGTCCACACATCTTAACAATACCAAGTCGAAGTTTCTTCTGTATAACACACCGTCCTTGTTCAGGTAGAAATTTCCTGCCAACCTCCTCAGAGTCTTCTTATCCCGGCTCGATGCCCTAGACGGATACTCTTGATTCTCGAGAAAATTTTTGATATCAAAATACCAAGGCTTCCTATCCGATGCTTTCTCAACTGCAAATATGAATGTTGTCCTATCAAGGTGCATGATAGTGATCATCGGAGCTTCATTCCAATAATTCACTTTATACATCAACGATAAGGTTGCCAAAGCATCTGCCATCTGGTTCTCGGCCCTCGACACATGATGAAACTCCACCCTATCAAAGAAAGAAAGTAATCTCCTGGCATAATTCATGTAAGGGATCATGTTGGGCTGACGAGTCTCCCACTCACCTTTAATTTGGTTGATGACCAAAGCTAAATCACCATAAACATCAAGATTCTTGATTCTCAAATCAATGGCTTCTTCAATACCCACGATACATGCTTCATACTCATCTTCGTTGTTGGTGCGGGAAAACGTTAACTTGGCAGTAAACGATATGTGGGAACCGTGGGGAGTTGTAATGATTGCCCCAATTCCGCTTCCATAAGAGTTAACAACACCGTCAAAAATCATCTTGCATTGGGAGCCTATCTCGGGACCTTCGTCAAGTAGCGGCTCGTCGCAATCTTTCATCTTCAAAAACATTACGTCCTCATCAGGAAATTCAAATTTCATCGGATGATAATCATCAATCGACTGCTCTGCGATATATTCTGACAAAACACTCCCCTTAATGGCCTTTTGGGAAACATATTGAATATCATATTCTGTCAAAACCATCTGCCACCTAGCAATTCTTCTAGAAAGTGCTTGCTTCTCGAACACATACTTGATCGGATCCATCTTCGAAATCGGCATGGTTGTGTGATTCAACATGTACTGCCTTAGGTGTTTGGCTGCCCAAGCGAGTGCACAACACGTCTTTTCTAACATTGAGTACCTGGACTTACAATCTGTGAACTTCTTACTCAAGTAATAGATAACATGTTCTTTTTTGCCCGTCTCTTCGTGTTGACCGAGAACACAACCCATGGATTTCTTAAGAACCGTCAAGTACATTATCAAAGGTCTTCCTACTACTGGAGGCATCAGTATCGAAGGCTCCTGCAAATATTCTTTTATCCTTTCGAATGCCCTTTGGCAATTTTTATTCCAGACAACCACCTGATCTTTCTTTAACAGCTTTAACAATGGTTCAGAGGTGGTTGTAAGGTGAGATATGAACCTTGCAATGTAGTTCAATCTCCTCAGAAAACCATGAACCTCTTTTTCTGTTTTCGGCGCTGGCATTTCTTGTATTGCTTTTATCTTTGCAGGATCTACCTCGATTCCTTTTTCACTGACAATAGACCCCAATAGCTTTCCTGACCTTACACCAAAAGTGCACTTGTTCGAATTCAACCTCAATCTGAATTTCCTCAACCTTTCAAACAACTTCAAAAGATTAACCAGATGCTCTTCCTCCATCTTTGACTTCGCGATCATGTCATCGACATAGACCTCGATCTCATGATGAATCATATCATGAAAGAGAGTCACCATCGCCCGCTGGTAAGTTGCCTCTGCATTTTTCAATCCAAAAGACATAATTTTGTAGCAAAAAGTCTCCCACGGCGTGATAAAGGTTGTTTTCTCCATGTCTTCTGGGCCATCTTGATTTGGTTGTACCCAGAGAAACCATCCATGAAGGAAAACACTGAATATTGAGCCGTATTATCAACTAGCACATCAATGTTAGTGGGCGGGAAATCATCTTTCAGGCTCGCTCTGTTTAAATCTCTGTAATTAATGCACATCCTGACCTTTCCATCCTTCTTAGGCACATGAACGATATTAGGGACCCACGGAGGGTAGTTTGTGACGGCCAGAAAACCTGCGCCCAATTGTTTCTGGACCTCTTCCTTAATTTTGACAGCCATGTCCGACCTGGTTCTCCTGAGCTTTTGTTTCACAGGTGGACATTCCTCTCAAAGAGGTAGACGATGCACCACAATGTCAGTATCTAGCCTTGGCATGTCTTCATATGACCAGGAAAAGACGTCTCTGTACTCTCGAAGCATTTTAACCAGTCTTCTCTTGACATCATCTTCTAAAGCAGCCCCTATTCTGACCTCTTTCTTATCTTCCTCTGTACCCAGGTTGATAACTTTGATCTCTTCTTGATGAGGCATAATGACTTTCTCCTCTTGTCTCAACAGTCTGGTAAGCTCTTCAGGCAGGTCTTCATCTTCATCAATCTCTTCTTCAGCTTGAAATATTGGATTTTCAAAGTCAAACCGAGTCATAGTCGAATCTGAAGCGGCGATATCTGTGACGTGAAACCTGCATGATTGATGTTTTATGCTTAAAATGATATGCAAAACAAACACAAACACATTGCCATTTTATTGTCAAAAATAAAAACAGAAAAACAGGGATCAAAATATTTGAATGCAAATAAACGCCTTTTAGATTAATGATAAAAAGAGTTCAAACATAAACAAGCAGGGGCCTACAAAGCAAAGCCACTACGCCCTGGGCGGAACGTAGGACCACACATAATCAAACAAGGAAATTACTTTTCAAAGGTAACTTGAACGACTTCCTCGATAATCCAGTTGCCTAGGCTTTGACTAGGAACACACGGCTGAATCCACGCGTCCATATCACAGTCACTGTCTCCTTCGTCTTCAGATACGACATTGATTATATCAAAGATAACCCCACCACTAGTAAACTACACTGGCCCTCGGTACCTCGGAGTACTCTGTGAGGAGGAAGATGGGTTGTATCCCAATCCGAATATGTCCTGCTTGTTGGGAATGCTGAGGACTTGGCCCCATCCTTGTGAAGAACTAGACTCCACCACAACTCGAACTTCCTTGAAAGAAGACATAGAAATCTCAGGAGTACTGTCCACAACAGAAGGTTTCTCTTTAACCTGAACAACTTCAAATTCCTAGCACAAGGTTTCGTGGATTTCTCCATCCACCTCTACATACTTGAAGGATGATAGCTGGCTAATCATTATATCTTCTTCACCGCACACGGTGGCAATATTCCCTCCAACCATGTACTTCAACTTTTGATGCAAGGTCAATGTAATTGCGCCTGCAGAATGAATCCAAGGTCGACCAAGTAGACAGCTGTACGCGGGCTGAATGTCCATTATATAGAAAACAACATTCAAAATCTCCGGACCTACTTGAATAGGGAGGGTAACTTCACCAAAAACTGGTCTTCTCGTCCCATCAAAGGCTCTTACGACTAGATCACTAAGAGTACAGATCACCCCCTGGGTGTCCAACTTCATTAAAGCTTTCTTAGGCAACACGTTAAGTGAAGACCCTGTATCAACCAAAACATGCGACAGAACAGCCTCTCTGCACTCAATAGAGATGTGCAAGGCATGATTATGACTCCTTCCCGCGGGAGCCAAATCTAAATCCATAAACCCCATGCCATTGCCAGCATTCACGTGGGCCACGACCACCTCAAGCTAATTCACAGAAATCTCATGCGACACGTAAGCCGTGTTTAGAATCCTTAACAAGGAATTCCTATGTGCCTCCGAGCATGATAACAAAGATAGAATTGATATTTTGGAAAGAGTCTGTTGCAGATGATCAACAATCTTATAATCGCTCTTTCGAATAAGACGCATGAACTCTTTGGCGTCTTTAACCAGAGAATCTTTCTCTCCTTGCTGTGAACTTTTTTCCACTATAGCTTTTCCTTTTCCTTTATTAGGCCTCTCCACATTAACATCTGGTGGTCAAAACACCCTAACACTTCTTGTCAATCCACCAACTCCAACTACATTGTCAATGAATGACTCTTCAGACGTTCCCATCAACTCTTGCTTATGGCCGTTACAAAAGACCTCTGCCCCATAATTCCATGGGATGGCTTTGGTACTTTCGTATGGCACTGGTCCAACTTTAGTGATTATTACAGGCGCTTGCCTCGGCGGCGCTGATATGTTAATAGTTCTGAAAGGGATCGAGATTGTAGCAATATCATCCTGCTCCTGATTAGACTCTTTCACATCTTTTCCTTCTACCATCCTGTCAAACTACAATACGCCTTCGTTCATTAGACACTGAATACGATTATTCAAATCCTCACAACCCTCAGGGTGAGAAATACAACCTTTACAACTTTCCACACAACCAGGAAACTCACCCCCTTTCAACAGTCTGCTCTTTACAAAACTTAACGGCGTCTTCAGCTCTGCGACGTCAGTTAGCAGATTCAACTTCTCACCTTCAACAATGACATTAACTCTGGTTGCCCCATGATTAGGCATTGGATTCTGAACCACATTCGGTGCGTCATATGTGAAATTAATTGCCTTGCTATCAAGGAGGTCTTGCACGTTGTGCTTGAAAGCCTTGCAATTATCTATATTATGGCTTGGAGCGCCTGAATGGAAATCACATCTCACATTCGCGTCATAACCGGGAGGTGGCGCGTCTGTGAGAGGTGCCAATGTTCTCTTTTGGATTAACTGAAGTTGAAGCAAATGCTCTAGAAGTTGAGAATACGGCATAGGCGGTGTGTCAAACTGCATATTCATTATTCTTCCTCGGTCCTGAAACCGACGTGGTGCATAATTCTATTGTTGTTGTTGTTATTGTTGAGGTACTACAAGAATGATGATGCTTGCAACCTGTGGCTGTTGTTGATATTGTTGTGAATGTTATGTTCTACTCCTGTTCTTGTTTCTGAAACCTGTAACTGCATTCGTTTCACCTTCCCTCTTCTTGGAATTACCAAAAGTCTTTCTCCCTCCACTAGATGCGGATCCTTCTCCTGCTTGAATCTTACCCAACTTGATACCATTCTCCACCCTCTCACCGGTAATAATCAAATTAGAAAAACTACCAGACATGTTACCAATAAACTTTTCATAATATATCCCTGGAAACGTTGCCACGAACATATCAATGAGCTCCCTTTCCACCATTGGAGGCTGAACTCTCGCAGCTAGTTCACGCCACCTTTGGGCATACTCTTTGAACCTCTCATTGCTCCTTTGAGAGAGATTTTGTAATTGAGCTCTATTTGGCGCCAGGTCACTATTATACTGATAATGATGGATAAAAGCATCTCCAAGATCTCTCCAACTTATGATATGAGCAGGCTCTAGACCCATGTACCATTCTAAAGAAGGCCCTGACAAGCTATCTTGGAAAAAAGTGCATCAATAGATTTTCATCGTCTAAGTAGGCTAACATCTTCCGATAGTATGATCTGAGATGTATTCTGGGACAGGTTGTCCCTTTGTACCTATCAAAGTCAAGAACCTCGAACTTGGGTGGAATCTTCAAACCTGGAATCAGCCCCAAGTTAGACATATCAAGCCCAGGAGAATTCTTATTCTCCAAATTCTTCATTTTTTCCTCAATCATTTTAAACCTTTTATCTGCATCAGTCTGGAGGCCTACACCCAAATCTCCCATCGAGAAAACATCATCATGTTCATCCTCCTCCCATTGAGGACCTGCTGCCTCATGTGCAACGCCCGTTGCACCTGGTACGTGAACTCATGGTTGATGGCCTCCGCTCGGAGGAATAACAACAGTAGGAATAGCATTAGCCTAAGGAGTATTCCCATCAGCCGGGGAGGAACGATAGTGGTCCCACCTTGCAAAACTCCACTACCATCCACCCTAGCAATAAAAGGTTGGACTAGTGTTCTGAGCTGCTCCTGATCATTAGCAACCCCTTGCATGAGATCCATGAACTGAGCCATACGGTCCCTGAACTCTTGCAACTCTAGCTAAATCTGATCCATAGCTCTCTGCTGATTCCCTCTGGTCGAGTAACGGTGAAGCGCCTGGTCTGCTTTCCTGAAACACTGTTGAGAGAAAACCACAGAGAGAATAAGGTTAACGGCATCCAAAACACCTGCAATGCAATATGATAATGATGCAAAATGCAAGCATGTAAATATGTTTCAGGGAAATTCTCCCCTTGATTCTAATTCCATGGAAGAAGCAACAGAAGGCAGAAGAACCACAAATAGGACCACAAAATCTCTCTCATAAATAAAATGAGGATAAGAGTCAGCACATACAACATATCACCAAGGAAAACAACAGAGTCATCAATACGACCTCATCCAACAATCCTGGTGATGGTCTGAATACAAGATAAAAACAAATACAGAAGAACAAAGGAAAATTGCATCAGCCACAGCAGCGAGTCTGGAACTCTTCTAATAACTTCTTCGTATCCGGATGATCAGGTCGTGCAACCAATGCCTGAATAAGCAACTCTCTTGTGCTGATGACATCCTTCAAGTCTTGAGCATACTCCTCCCAAGCACCTTCTCCGAAAGCGTCTTCAAGTCTGAGCTTCTTCAACTCTGCTCTTATCTTGTATTCCTCCAACGCTGCAAGAGCTTCTCGTAGCTTACGGTCACTCTCATACTGACGAGATGATTCAACTGGATCTTTTTCATCTTTAATTTGGAGTTGAGTCTTCAACCTAACAATCTGCTGATGGAGCTCATCTTCTCTTTCCTTATTATTGGTCAAAGTTGCATTCCACTGAGCATTGAACTTTGATATCTCAAAGCGTGCTCTTTCTAGATCTTTCTTCTTGTCCTTGAGGATATTGCTAGAGCTCTTCAAATCTTGACCTACTCATTCTCGGGCACGAATATCTTCAGTCAGTTCTCTCCCCATTTTGTTCAAGGTTTCAATCTTCATCTTGGACAAGTAGGTTGCTTCATTGTTTTCGCTTCTCAGTTGAATAACTTCATTTTCCAACCCTTCATTCGCTTTGCATAGCTCTTCTTTCTCAGCCCATAGTTGATTATACTTTTGAATGTCAACTGTTGTTAGTTTTTCAATCACCAGAGGATATAAAGGCTTTCTGGCCGGGAATGGTATCAACAATCTCTTAACCCTCTCTTGGATCCACTCAACATATGGTCCATAGGCTCTACAGTCACCCTTACCCAAAGAAGATTTTCCTTTCTGGTGAATTCTTCCCCAAGCTTTCTCCAATCTGGCTAAAGTCTCACTGTCAACTGATCCTGTGAAATACAGAGATTCCTGTATTTCCTCCTCCCTCAGGGGTCTTTTCAGAGCATAACCAAATTGTCGAACAGCGAGAGCAGGATTAGAATTGACGCCACCTTTCCTTCCTATCAAAGGAACATAGTGATAGTTTCCACAGCTGTAGATAATCTCACTCCCAAGTAAGCCTCTGTTGAACCAAACAATATTCTCTGATGTCAAGCCCATGATCCTCTCTGACCAATCAATTGTGTCCGCAGTATCAACAAAGGGTCCAACCTTAGGAAGATGATCCACAAACCATCTATAAAGAAGAGGCGCACAACAGGAGACATTATTTCCTCTTCTATTATCATTCTTGTAGTGCACTGAATGGTATACATCCCTTAAGAGTGTAGGCACAGGATTCTTAGAAGCAAAGATATGGAAGGCGTCCAAATCAACGAAGTCTGGGATGTTAGGGAACAATATTATGCCATAGATGCAGAGATCCAAAATAGCATTGAAAACTACCCAACATCCTTCTTTTGCAAAGTGTTGAGCTCTGCTTACCAAGAACAATAATGGAAAGCCAGGGACTCCATCCCTCCACACCATCTTACCATCCAACTTAGAGATATCCAGATGAAGAGCATTGGCTAGCTTGTTCAAGTTAGGTTCTGCTTCAGAGTGATAGAAAGGCATCTGCTCTAGGACCGAAACTCCTATCAGCATAGAAAACTCTTCCAAAGTAGGCATCAAGACATAGCCTGGGAAGGTGAAGCAACGCAACTGAGGATCATAAAATTGCAGCAAAGTGTGAATACCTCCCAACTCATATCTTGATATTTTGCAGACATAGCTCAGGATCTTCCCATAGTCCTTCCTGAAATTCTCCATGACACTATGATCAGCTACAACAATGAGACTAAGCAAATGCCCTACCTCTGGCGTCGGGAACTTGTAGACGACAGTCCTATTGAAACCAGGCTCCATAATGATGGTGGATTAGATTACTAGAATCAAAGGGAAAATATTCACCTGAAACACAAATACATGCAAATGTTAAAATGTGAATGAATATGCATATGTAAACAGGGGATCAAGACTGTTGTGCTATTGATTGAGATGAACCAGAATTCTGCCTTGGCGAGAAAATACCAGAGCATCATAACACCAACATATAGGAACCCAAAATATCAAAGATCAAAGGTCCGCACTGATAAGAAACCAGAAGTCCGGGTAGGTTGAAGGTCAAGTTTCCTGCATAACCCTCTCACTCACAAGGTATGGGCCTAATCTGATAAGGTTCGGCATCCTATGTGGTCGTTAGTGTCATAGACTTTCGAGAAACGATGATACGTTCACCATTTTTGATTTGGCATCATAGTCAAACGAAGAGGCCTCACTTAACTGACTCCCAAATGATCGGTCTCCAGAGTCGACAATTTTCAGATCCAACATCCTCTCAATTGTCCGAAACAGACTGGAAAGGAAGTCGTCAAAGAAAATCTCATCTGAACGCAAATTTCATGAGGACTAATACACGCCAAACGTACAGGTCCACCACTACTTTCCACACTAATGTTATGTATATCCTCAAGCCTGGGTATTGGGCTTATCTCTCAATGGAACAATCCCACCCAACAGCACAACAATAACATGATAATAAAGTGCGGGAAATAAAACGCAAATGCAATACTATACAAATACCACACATATGCACACAAATACACACCCATAAACATAAAGACACAAGCGCTTGTATTAACTCGCATAGAGAATGGGAAAAGTCCCCAGTAGAGTCGCCAGCTGTCGGAACTGCGAAAAAGGGAAGCCGGCAAACTAGACAGAAGAGTCACCACCAAACGTTATATATCCCAAGGAGAGTTAAAGGAAACGATCGAAGAAAACCTAAGAGAAAGGGAAAAGACAATGTCATCGCAACCAAATCTAGGGTTCGGGAGTCGGTTACGCAAGGGGAAGGTATGAGCACCCCTCACGTCCGTTGTACTCAACGGGATCCATGCTTGTTGTTTAATCTATGGGTGAAAACTATCTAAAAGTTATTTCTAAACAGGGGTGAAAAGAAAGAACAGGCTCGATAGGACATTGTCGCCCTATGTCTACATATTCCCTCGTGCAATGGGAAATTCAGAGTTAACGTAGTTTGGAAAACTACGGGTGATGGGGGGAAGGTTGCTCGCCAAGACATCTCCGTCTTGTGCCTACATATCCTCATCTAGTATGAGAAATCAGAGCAAACGTAGTTCGGGATGACATGACCACTAATTGGTTCAAGTGTTTTAAATGAGTATGGTTAAACCTCCGTTCAAGCAGTTAGGATGATGCCTGTTTGCGGTAGAACAAAAACTTAACACACTCTTTCTGAAAATTAGGTTTGAAACAGTCCAGAAGGATGAAAAGGTTTGATCTTTTGTTTGCATTTTTCATGAGAAGAAGTGAATTGAGTTAGTTTGTAACTCATGTTGCACTAAAGACTATGACATAAGAGCGAATGTATCGCATATGGCCCAAAGGGCATACACTAAACACTTTAGACAGTGTGAGAGGAGGCCCCCACCTATCATTCCTTATGTACTTAAGGCTCGTAGCGTACAACAATTGTTTTCCTTTATTGAGTGTCTTAAGAAAGTTATGAGATGAGAAGAGAAGACACAAGACCATAAGGGGAACTGATACACCCTAATGTTAGCATGCAAGATGGTCCTAAAGTTGGGATTGAAAAGGGAAATACCTAATGTTATCATGCAAAGGATTGAAAGCCTAATGTCTCTCCTACTCCTATCTTAAACAGAGGGGCTAGGAATCCTAAGGGATCATGGCAAGAAGAGCTCAAGTAAACACATAGCAACTCAATCACAGATGAAAAGAGATGAAGAAAACTTAAACAAGTCAATGCAAGATGAAATGCATACACAAATGCAAACACAAATGCAAGTACAAGTGCAAGTATGAAATGATGCAACAAGACTCAAAGACAAAGGAGACTCAAACACAAGAGGTGAATTGAACAAGTCAAAAGGGATGATATGAAATGGGAGAAGTAAACTCCCACAACCAATTACCATCAATCATCAAAGAATAATGGTGCTATCCTAAGAAGCACACACAAAGAAAAGAGGGAGGAAAGGGTGTGGGGAAGCCATCAACACATGTTCAACTCAACCAAACACTAACTTCAAGCTCAAGAAAGAAGGCAAACAAACAATGCAAAAAGGGTGCAAATGTTCATGAAAAACTCAAAGTGTATACATTAACACCAAATAATCATGAACAAGTGGTAAACCAAAGAGGGAAGAAGTGAATCATTAAGGGAATGATCCAAATTCAAGCTCAAAACAAGAGGCAAGCACAAGCATGAAGAACCAAAACACAATCTCACACTTCAAACAAATGGAAAGACATGATTCAAAGATAACTTGTGGTTCAAGTTACACATTCAAATGACCTTAAAATAAGCAAGGCAGCATCTCAAGTATGTTAACAAGAATCAAAAAAGCTTAAGAGACGCTCAAGGGATCACTCATGATCATATCCCAAAGATTAGGTCAAACTAGTATGTGTAAGCATGGCAAGAGGTGACTTGAATTTGAAGCAACCATTAAAAATAGGAGACAAGTCCAATAAATCTCAAATAAATTATCAAACTCAAGTTGAAACGAGTGCAAAACAGAATGTAAAACCTCATGATCAAATTCAACTCAAAGCACCACCAACTAGGTCCAAGAAGGCATGGCGTTCCACTTTATCGAGTGTGTATTGAGGGTCAACAAAAGTCAAAGGAAAATCAAATGGAAAATGATCATTGACAACTCCAATCACCCTCAAAACTTCCTCAATCCATCACCTAAGTGGGAGAGAAAGTTTGGTCCTAGGGGATTTAAAATTGAGGTTCAAATGATCAATTCAAAACCATGTATACACCATAAGCTACATTGAATTATAAATTCCAAATAAAATATTAAAATAAATGGAAAATAAAAATAAAAATATTGAAAAATTAAACAACACCTCAAAATATCATAAAATGATTTTTGGGGATTTTTATGAAATAAGGAACTAATTTAAAACAATTAAAATGAAAATTCAAAATAAAACAAAACAAAATAAAATAAACAAGCAAAGGGGGTATGATCAGCAATCAGAAATGAACTACAACCCTTTGTATCTCGCTTGGGCCTCCCACAAAGGCGGTGTGAATATCAAAGGTGTTAAGCCCAATAGCAAAACTCAGCCAGACTAAATGAAACGCAGCGTTTCATTAATCCTTTTGGCTGCCAACTCAAAATCAAAAGCCACGCAAGCGAAGTCAAACAAATACATGCAAGGCACATCACCAGTCAACAAGTCCAACAAAGCCAACTCAGCTTTCAACGTGAAATGAACCAGACATTGGAGCTAGGGCTCCGGTCGTCTTCTCCGACCATCTCGCCAGAGCTCAGAGACCAAAACGCAATAAAAATGGAAACACCTTACATGTTTCTCAAGCATTTTTCATGAGGAATTCAAATATGACCTTGGTTTTGCAAAAAGGCTAGTGTAAAAAGGTGAAATCAAGCCACTAATTATGAGTGCACAAACTGAAATGCAAGCAAACAACAATCAAAACAAAACAAACATGGCCTACATTGTGTAGGGCTTCGGATGCACCAATAATGACCCTAAAATTGTGCCTAGAATGGAAGTTTTAAGATGAAAAAGTTACCAAATGAAGTGGTTCCATTGACACTTCAAAATGCTTGCAAGCTTTTGTTTAATGCTCTCATACTCCTCCTTGCACTTCTGTGAAGATGATTTGACCCAAAACTTGAAGAAATACCCAAGGAAATCTCAGATTCAAAGCAAGGAAAGTTTGATGAATTTTGGAGTGAATGAGCTCTCTCCCACGCAACAAGCCTCTCTCTGATGGTTTAGGGTTTCAAATTGCCTTATATATGATGGATTTGTGACAACCATGCAGGCCCGTAATGGTTATGTTGTGTGATTTAAAAAAATGCCAAAAACTTCCACCTCACTCATGCACACGAGTTTGCTTCCTTTCATTCACTATTGGGTCAGCAAATGGTCATGTCTGGTGTGTAGAAATCAATTGAGGTGGTTTGAATCATTGAAAATGAAGTTGTGCAAAGTTTGTACCAAGACTTTTTTAAGTATGAAATTGAAAAAAAAAAGTGGCATGTAACTTGCACTCTTGTTGGTCCAAATGAATTAAAATATATCATGACCATATTTGATATCGTGTAAAAAAAAGTTCAAATGGTGACTTGTAATTGAAGGTATCCAAATCATGTCCAAAAGTCATGTATGTCACCTTTAATATGGTTCAAATGATCCCATAACTCATCAAATGCCATGGATTTTGGGTTCATGATGAAGTTAGGACAATATAGTACAACTTTCATGTTCATTGAATTTGGATTAGAGGCCTTGAAGTGCATGAAAATGACCATTGAAAAGAATGACCTATAATGAAGTTTCCAAAAATACCCTTGCCTTGTAGAGACCATAACTTGAGTTCCACACATGAGAATGATGAGTTCTAGGACTTTTTGGAAATCTAATACAATGAGGAATAACTCTCATGTTTACTTGAAAGTGAGGAAGAGCTTGGTTCCATGTGAAAATCCCTTGGAAGTGAGTTGACTTTTGGTGCCTCTAAAATATTTTCATCTGATAACACCAACTTGTTGACACCATAACTTGAGATGTAAAAACTCAATGGATGAGTTTTTGTACTCAAAAGAAATCTTAAAATGTGGTTAAGAAGTCTCATGTTTGTGAGAAAAGGAGATTGAACTTGTATTATATTGAAAATTGTCCTTGAAGTTAGGCACTAAAGAAGGGGATTTTACATTGAAATCAACTGAAACCCTAATTTAGAAACTCCTTGAACTCTTGAATCTCCTTGATTTGATCTAAACAATACATCCTAGATGCTTCAGTATGACTTCTCATGTCTTCAATGGTCAAGAATCAAGTATTGAGTCCTCTCAAGTCCACCGTTGACTCTTGGTTGACCAGATGAAACCCTAACACCATACCCTTTGACTGGGGCTCTTGCAGATGAATTGAATGACCATACAAGCTCCCTAAAGACCCCTCAAGATACACATTGAGCTTTTGAATCATGCCTTATACAAATAGATGACCTCATGAACCTCTGACATGATCCTCTAGATAGGAGGTGACACCCATACACAAACCTGTCCTCACAAGGAGTTTTGAAACTCACATTTGATGGTAATGAACTCTTGATGGCTTGCATATGATACCCTTGCTTGAGCTTGAACAAAGGAGCTCTCCTCTAGAATGGCAAACACAACACCTCTTAATCCCCTGATAGAACCAATGTTATTCAAATGCAAATGCTAAATGAAAATGAAACATAAGCCAAGTTAGAAAGAAAAGGTTGGTCAAATTTTGGGGTACAACACATTGTTCGCAGTGCGAACATGACAGCTCAGCAGCATGTCTATAAGTAGTATGTGGTACTTTTTGGGAAAATATCTTTTTTCTTGTACTTTTCTTTTTAGAGATTTTTCAGAGTAAAAACCCTAGTTTCTCCATTTCTCATCATTTCTTAGCCATCTTTCATAAAAAGAAGGTGGATTCCCATCCAATCTCGATTACTCGACTCGAATGTTGATCAAACTTCTTTCGAAACTTGTTGCTCAAGCTATCATGGAAATGAGTGGCTAAAACCCCTCTTTTGTCAAGGTTAGAGGTAGCTAGTTCAGATTTTACGTATTCTTCTTGATCTTTTGTATGTGAACAAGGCTTGGATCAATGTAGATGCATTTATTTACTATCTTTTGTTATATTTATGGTTTGGATTGCTTTAGACATGAACTTTTCAAGTCTTGACCTAATTTCTTCATCTATCAACTATACAAACTCTAGACATAGGTTTGAAAGTTGATATTCGCTTTGTATTGATCTTAATGATTATTGTTTTGAGTGTTATCTAGAGATATCATTTAACGGTCGAAACAATAACATTCCTGAAATCTCTTTAGAAATGAATGGTTTTGCGAGGATACGCAATTACCTTGATTAAAACTATGTTCACATATTTGATTGGTTAGATACGTTTAGGACGGATTAGCGAACTCTGATATTGGCATGTTTTTTATCAAACTAAGTCCAAATTTTATTATGTTTTATTTCTATAAAATCTTGTTGCAAAAATAGAAACCATTTTAAACCCCTCCCCCCATTCTTAAATCATTAAACCATTGAACAGCAAGCATCACATATTCTCATCAATCATTGTGGATACGATAAAACACTACCGAAAAATACTTCTAACACCAATCCATAAAGTTTGAATTCCCTGATGAAGATATCATGGCCATAAAGGATTGTGAGATCCCAGACCCTGATGAAGGACCTGAACCTGGGGAAATTTGGTAACTTGTGTTTGATGGTGCTTCAAATTCCAACGGACATGGCATTGGAGCTATTCTGGTCTCTCCTTATGGTAACTTCACCCCTTTTACTACAAGATTGTGTTTTGCATGTACGAACAATATAGCGGAGTATGAAGCCTATATTCATGGTCTTGAAGCCGCAATTGATCTTCGTATCAAGAACCTTGAGGTGTACGGAGACTCAGCCTTGGTGGTCTACCAAATCAAAGGAGATTACGAAACCCGTGACACAAAGTTGGTCCCATATCATGCTTATGTCAAAGAGATGATAAAGAATTTTGATACCATAATGTTCCATCACATCTCAAGAACAGAAAACCGAGTGGCCGATGCTTTGGCTACACTAGCTGCCATGTACCAGGATAAATTCCACAATGAAGCCCTACTTATCATTATAAGGCGGCAGATTGAACCGACTTACTGTCATACAGTTGAAGCAGAATCTGATGGCAAACCATGGTTTCATGACATCAAGTGTTTTCTAGAACACCAGAAGTATCCAGAGAATGCTTCGACCATGGACAAAAAGAGTCTGAGGAAGTTAGCAGCTAATTTCTTCCTAAGCAACAGTGTTCTATATAAAAGAAACATGACATGGTGCTACTCAGGTGCGTGGATAGAAATGAAGCTGACATGTTGATCAAGGAGATACATGAAGGGACTTTTGGAACACATGCTAATGGGCATGCCATGGCTAAGAAGATCCTAAGGGCTGGCTATTACTAGTTGACAATGGAAGCTGATTGCTTTCGATATGCCAAAACTTGCCACAAATGTCAAATTTACTCTGATAAAGTTCATGTGCCACCCACTCCTCTGAATGTTCTAACCTCTCCGTGGCCATTTTCGATGTGGGGCATCGATATGATTGGCGCAATTAAACCAAAAGCATCTAATGGTCATCGTTTCATCCTAGTCGCCATTGATTACTTCACAAAATGGGTAGAAGCTGCTTCCTATATGTTGTACCCCAAAATTTTCCCAACCTCTTTCTTTGCTTGGCTTATGTTTTCATTTGCATTTTCACATTTCTGCATTGCATAGCATTTGCTCTTAAGGCAGGGGATCAAGGTTTTCTCATGGAACAGAGTTCCTTTACATTGCAAAAGACTGAACAACGAGCGTCGGAGCCTCCGGCGTTTATTTTGCCCAGCGATCGAGCGGTAGATTTTATTTTATTTTGCATGATATTTCAGCTCAGGAGGCAGCAGTCAAGCTATCTCAAGCATTCTCACAGTTACAGTATTCAAGAGCAAGTTTCGGAGGCTGAACGGGGCTTAAAACGGTTGAAAACGGGCAAATATGCAGATTTCCCTCCAAAAGGCGCCAAAATTCAAATTTTGAAGGTGTTAACCAATTAACCAAATGGTTAATCGATTAATCAAGTCAAAATCAGGTCAAATTTGAAGTTTTGAGGGTGTTAATCGATTAACCATATGGTTAACTGATTAGCCAATGCAAATTTTAACTCTGCACGTGATTTTTCAAGTGAAGTCACTTTGGGGTCCAATTTTGATCACTTGTGAGTTGATTTACACCAAGGGAAGGATCTAGAACCATTTTGAATTTTGGTTAACTTTCAAATCATTTCAAATTCCCTCCAAAATTTCCACTCCTCATTCCAAAGCAATTTTCACAAACCACACTCCAAGCCTCAATTGGATCCAAGCCTAAGGGGTATTTAAATGATCTACTCCAAACCTCACACATCTAATCCTCATAATTTCCATTTCATTTCAGAATTCATTCTCACTCTCTCAATTTGCTCTCAACTTCTCCATTTCCAAAACTTCACCAAAGCTCTTCTCACATTGAATTCATTGATTCTCCATTGGAATCATTGATTTCTTGAGCTCAAACCTTCATCCATCATCCTCATTAAATCAGTTTTTCATTCAATTTTCGTGCAAGTTTGGATCTGAATTTTGAAGTTGATCTAGAGGAGCTTATTTGGATAATTCTTGCCTAATTTTGGTGGATCTTCATTTCTACTATAAGCAATCACTTGGATCTTGAAGAATATCCGGGTTTCTTGCTTGGATCTGCTTAATTGGAGTAAATAAACAATTATCGAAGCAATTCTCCGCTTCGTAGGTGTCGCTACTGCAGAAAAACGAGCAGAAAAAACCTACGAAAATGAGATAAGATTGGTCATCGCAACCATATCTCGGGTTCGGGAGTCAGTTACGCAAGGGGAAGGTATTAGCACCCCTCACGCCCGTCGTACTTGACGGGATCCATACATTGTTGTCTAGTCTATGGGTGAAAAATGTTCTATCTACGGCTGCTAAAGCTACGCGGAAAGAACTGACTCGATAGAGCATCGCCGCTCTATGCCTACGTATTCCCTCGTGCAATGGGAAAGTCAGAGTCAACGTAATTCGAGAAACTACGGGGGATTTGCTCGCCAAGATGTCGCGTCTTGTGCCTACGTATTCTCATCTAGCATGAGAAATCAGAGCAAAACGTAGTTCAGGCTAACTACGGGACGAAAGGGTGTTCTCGATCACACGGGGGTGAGAGAAAAGGTTGACGATACTAGCACACGCATTCTAGCAGTTAGGTGTATTGTTGCTCGACCATTGGAGACTTAGGCGTTACCTGTTTGCGGTAGAACGGGCGTAGTATGTCATTGGTTTAAAGGGTATGGGAACCTAAAGGATTCTAGAACTACGGTCTGGTCTCGATTGCGCCAGGGCAAGAGAAAGGGAGAATTAGTCGTCAGCGGGAAAGTCTCAATCGCCAGGAAGCGAGAGAACGGAGAAATTAGTTGTTAGTGTGCTCGCCAAGACATCGCGTCTTGTGCCTACATATTCTCGTCTGGTACGAGAAATCAGAGCAGCTGTAGTTCAGCTAACTACAGGAAAAGGGGAAAAGTGATCGCTAGAATCATCGCAATCCTATGCCTACATACTCTTAACTGATATGAGAGATCAGAGCAGCCGTAGTTCGGCTAACAATGGAAAAATAGTCTCGATTACACGGGGGCAAGAGAAGGGATCTCAATCGCCAAGATGCGAGAGAAAAGGGAGTCTCAATCGCCAGGATGTGAGAGAAAAGAGTCTCAATCGCCAGGATGCAAGAGAAAAGGTTCGGAACGGGACGCAGACGCTAAGTCCTAAGACGTAGGAGCGAATGTGTCGCATATCGTCCTAAGGACATACACTAAACATTCTAGACGAGAGAGAGGAGGCCCCCCACTCATCATTTCCCACGTGTCTAACATTTACGGCTCACAACACTCGACGGTTGAATAAAAGAGATGAAGTAAAAAACAATGTTATCGAACGGAGTGGTTCCGTTGATCCTTGACTTTTGTATGCAAGCTCCATTTCCAAGCTTTTCTTCTTTGATCGTTGATGTTGACATTTCAAATCAGAACCAATGTGACGCTGAACCATCGTAGTCTGACTTATAAATGGAAGTCAAGCTATAAGAGGTTGCGTATTGATATTTGTGTCAAAGACAAGATAGAGAAATGATATTA
Source organism: Lathyrus sativus (assembly GCA_963859935.3). Taxonomy (NCBI): domain Eukaryota; kingdom Viridiplantae; phylum Streptophyta; class Magnoliopsida; order Fabales; family Fabaceae; genus Lathyrus; species Lathyrus sativus. The sequence continues at coordinate 636,511,229 of OZ012741.1, forward strand.
TGAATCATTCTCCAATTGAATCATGTCACACGGGCCAAACCAGAAAAAAGTCCAAAATAAAATCAGAAGGAGAAGTGAAATGAGGAGAGAAATAAGTGTGGTCTCTGATCCTACATTATCCATCAACAATTCGATTAATAACGGTTTACGGAAGTCTCTTCATCGACCTACAAAACGAAAATGAGATGAAAAGTCCAATATCAAATGGAAATTGAATTCAATTTTTAGATATTGGAAATAAACTCCTAATAGAAAATAAAGTTTCTAAAGAAATATTAAAAGAAATTGAATATGGAAAATTAGAATATAAAAATCCATATAACATTCTAAGAAGAATAATACCAAACTATGAATTTTCTAAGAAAAATAGTATGTAAAAATATCATATGATATCCAAAAATATAATACATATATTTACAAGGCAAAATACAGCACAAGAGGGTGCAATATTGAAACAGGGGTTCAGCAATAAAAACTACGGTTGGGCTTGGCCCATGACACAGCAAAAAATGTTCAGCATAGGGGTGTGCAACAAGGAAAATGAGGATGCACACGGTTGGGCCTTGAAATCCACAAATCTTCAACAACACAAACAGATAGAGGGGGTGCACAATCGAATATGGGGGGTATAACTCAATAGAAACAGTTGGGCCAAAGGCCCACTAACCCAATGGAGTTCCACGAAGACTCTTCTTCTTCCTTCAGCAAAGGAGAACCCTAGCTTCTTTCTCAAAATCTCCGTCACCTCCGATCCAACTCCGTTGCCGCCAGTCAAAAACTCCTCTCATCTGTCCTCTAAGCTTCTTCCAACAAACCTATCTAACCGAACTCACAAACAAACTCCCCAGTTCTGCTCTTGCTCCGATCTCATGCTCTCGGAAGTTCGATGAGGTAACATTTGAGGCGAATCGAAGATCTATGAGTTGAGAGGAAAGGATTCGAAGTAAGGTTTGGTTTGCATGTTGTAGATCCATAAATCTGAAGGAGTTGGTTCGAAAATCTCGAGATCTGTTGATGAAGATTGACGAACATATGGATGTTGTTGTTTGTTCGTGAATGAAGATGAATCTGAAGATGTTTTGTATGGATTGTTGCTTGTTCGCAGTTTCAGATCTGGAGTTTCTTGAAGATGGAGTCAATTCAAGATTTGTTGGATTGATTTCTGGAAAAATGGGTGAGGACGTGAGGAATGTAGATCTTGATGAAGGTTGATGAAGATCTTGACATTTGGATCAAGATTTGGAAAAAGTGTTATGAAGATATGGTGAGTGATTCGTGGAATTGAAAAAAACCTGGAAAAAACGATATTAATGTTGATGAAGTTTCTTGAAGAATCTTGGAAGAACGGATGAAGTTTCTTGAAGAATCTTAGAAGAACAGATGAAGTTTCTTGAAGATTGGTTGTTTTTGTTTGTATCTGATTGAAGTATGTTTATGGATGAAGATGTATCGGTGGAAGATGATGAAATCTGGAGTTCGGATGATGTTGGTGGTTTGTAGTTTGTGGATCTATGGAAAATCGTTTGAAGATCTTGAAGAAAATCCGGAAAATGATGGATGAAGGTTTGAATGTTGCTGAAAGAAAGAGATGAACATGATGAAGATCATGAAAAAACTGGAAAAATCACGATGAACATGGATGAAGTTCATGATGAACACGATGAACATTCGAAGAAATCTAGAAAAAAGATGAACATCGGATGAACTTGGATGAATATTGTATGAAGATTTCAGCGACATGATGAAGTTTCCGGTGATAGTTACAGTGGCATATGATTTCTCCGACAGAGCTATTTAGGGTTTGCATGGGGTACGGTGAGGTGGCAGCTCATGGGACGGAGAGAGCGAACGCGGCGCCACTTGGGAGAGAGAAAGTGAACAGGGCTATTTATAGCCCTGACACTTATCAACGAATGGCATAATGGGCCTGCAAAAGTTGACTGAAAGCTGATTAGTGGTTAGAGCCGATTAAATGACTTAATGGGACTGATTATGATTAAACTGAAGATTAAAACTACAATAAAGCTAAAAACGAAAAATGATGATGGATTATGCTGATTAATGAAAAAGAATCTATTAAAATCCTAATTAGAAAATCTGATTAGTAAAATCTAATATTCTAAAAACAATTAAATTCTAGAAAATATTAAAAATAGAAAATGCTAATAAAAGTCTAAAGAGAATACAAATAATTCTAGAAAAACTATTTTAAAATCTAATAAAAACTATAACTCTAAAATAGAGAAAATAAACCTAAAATCCTATCTAAAAACTCTAATTTCTATGAAATAGAAATAGCAAAATAAAATCTAGAAAATTAGTAGTAATTCCAATACAAGGCAATTAAATCAGTTAACAAAAAATGCGAGAATGTAATGAAATAACCGATAAAACACGAATACCGAAATATCCCCCAAAAAATAACAGCATAGACTGAATCACCAGGAAGAGCACCAATTCCATAATAAACCTCTTTATTCGAATTGGTTTGAATCGCCTGAAACGCGAGGACAGGTTCTGTAATCCCGATAAAATCAATCCGGCTGAAAAAATGCACATTATGCGATATGCAGATGCAAATGCAAATGAAACGAAACACAAGTCAAACTTTCAGAAACGGTTGGTCAAATTTTGGGGTACAACAACTGCCCCTATTCAAACGGCTTGGACCTGAAGGGTTGAAAAGCGAACGGCTTTCAAACATTCAAAGGTAAAAGACAGTTGAATACCAAAGAACTCGGAAATTTGCCAACCGTAGAAATAAACTGCAAACTCTGATGGGACAAAAATATTCGGATATAATTGCATTGATAGTTACAACGGTGATAAGCTAACTGATTACCAATCAAAAAGCCTTGACACACGATCGGAAGAAACATCTGCTAACATGCAGGCAACGACACTAAGTCGGAAAGATCATCTGATATCAACAGGCATCTGTGTAACGCCACAGGCACCGAATCGGAAGGCCGACTCAATAACAATTGAGAAAAGCATCTAACATCGCTGCCAGGCATCTGTTAAATAAAAACAGGCATCGAACCCGAAGGCTGGATCAACCGAAGCTAATAACGTCTGCTAATCTAAGTAGGCATTCGCTAAATAAAAGCGATCTTCAAACCCAAAAGGTAAAGTCCTCTGACATCGCTGCCAAACATTCTCTAAATAGAAGCGAGCACATCACATCGTCTAATGGTAGACAGCAAGAAACATATCCAACATTCACATCGTCTAAGGGTAGACAGGAAGAAACACATCCAACATTCCCATCATCTAAGGGTAGACAGAAAGAAACATATCCAACATTCACATCGTCTAAGGGTAGACAGAAAGAAAACCATAACCAAAACTCACATCGTCTAATGGTAGACGGTAAGAAATATCCATATCCAAAATATCACTTCGTCTAATGGTAGACGGCAAGAAATATCATATTCGAAACAATCACATCAGCGAACTTTAGAACTCTTTCGTCAATAGGAATTGACGGCAAGAAATACCAAATCTACATATCACATCAAAGAACTTCAGAATCCTTTCGTCAATAGGAATCAACAGAAAGAAATACCAAATCCAAGCTCCATATCGTCAGTAGGAATTGACGAAACGAAGACCATCTTCGAAGAGCCACCTCGTCAATAGGAATTGACGGAAAGAAAACCCTATCAAAGAAACACATCATCAATAAGAATTGGCGGTCGAAAGATCATATCCAAAGCTCACATCGTCTAATGGTAGACGGAGAGAAAACTATCCGGAGATCATATCATCAATAGGAATTGACAATTGGAAAACCATACAGAACATCACCTCGTCAATAGGAATTGACAGAAAGAAAATATCCAGAATATCCAAAATCCACATCGTCTAATGGTAGACAAAAAGAAAACTTGTCCGAAGAACCACCTCGTCTAAGGGTAGACGGTAAGAGATATCCAAAATCCACATCGTCTAATGGTAGATGGAAAGAAATATTCATATCCAAGGAACCACATCGTCTAAGGGTAGACGGGAAGAAATATCCATATCCCACAATATCACTTCGTCAATAGGAATCGACAGAAGGAAAATCATCTAAAATACCTCAATGAACCTCAGAACCACTTCGTCAATAGGGATCAACAGAAAGAAATCCCGCTGGGGATGTCATCATCAGAGGGCTGACGGACAAAGAAAATCTGCTTGGAGATGTCATCAACAGAGGGCTGATGGACAAAGCATAACCGACGTATGATCTGAAACCCAAAAGTAAGCAGATGATCCGACTGAACCAGGCTGCTGATATATCACTGTCTTGACTGAAAAGTTGAATCAGATTGCCACGGGGCTAATAGGAGCTAGCTTATGCTTCGCATGCATATGTTTGAATTTTTTTCTATGGCGTAATGCTCCATACGAAATGGAAATGCTACGCATTTGAGGATGCAATGCAAAGATGATGCAAATATGACAACTATATGCAAAAATGCAAATGCAGGCTCGGGATGCCGGGGAAAGCTGGATGTGAAAGAACCCTTTCAACAAAATAAATGCTGAAGAGGTGAAGCCAACTTCGCTGAGGATAACCGGATGTGCCAAGTATAATTGGACTTGCTGGGGAAGACCAGGTGAAATCTTCCTGTGTACCAATGGGAATTGGATTTTGGAATGATGTGCCAATAGGGATTGTACTTTAGGTTATCTGCGAAGGGTCAGGTACGGATGACGCTGGAAAGGTCCTGTCTGGACGCAGGGTTAGAAAACGACTTGTCTGAATATAAGGTTTAAGGGTCAGGGGATGGTTAACATGACTTCCTGACATTCGTCTTGAACTTGAAGGTTGACAGAACCTGCTTGAATAGCTCTGAACAGCTCTGAAAACATGGAGAGGAACAGTTCCTTCATTTCCAAATTTTCCCCAGCCTGTGGGATTTTTAAAACATCTTCCTCGAAAGGAAACCTGTATCTCTGTACCCCGATGGTTAGACATGAACTGCCTCAGCATTCTGAACCTCGGAGAGGTGCTGGCTTCTGGATAAGGATAGCTTCTGCTCTTGGGGTGGCCTGCCCCAGCCTTGCAACGACCTTGCCCCTGACTGGCTGATCTGTAGAGAGGATGCCTCTAACTTCGAGAGATTTATCGAATCTCGACCTGATTTCCCCAGATTAACTAAACTTTGGATGGCTGATTCCCATGATATGATCACTTGATATGACTTGCCTCGGTTCAACGGAGTGGATAAACGCTCTGCATCTTATCCTGATCAAAACTTTCCACTGCGGAAACTTTCCTGATGTCAAGTGCTTACTCACAAGTAAAACAAATTGTTCTGCATAAAAGATATATTAATGCAATGCATATGACAGTTTTGAAATCCAAGTCTATTCACTAGAAAAAAACAAATTGTGACATATAGTGAATGAATCACTCATCAGGATGACAACATTAAAACCTGCAAGTTGAGCAGAATCCTTTTAGGAGTCAGTTTCGACGCGATCTTTACCGGAGTATGCTTTCGAAACAAACTTGCTTCAATTAGGACTTTTGAAGGTTGTAACGCGGTTAGGTTCACGGTTTGAAAGAAAGGATATAAGGCTCAAAATTTATTTTAACCCACCCATTCTCCGTGATGTTCTCCAATCCTATGTTCAGCTAGTTTGACACGAGCGCTCACCTTTCAAAGGTTGAATGATAGGAGCGATGGTTCAGGAAACTACACGTTTTATGGAGTGACAGTCACTCGCTTTTCGTCTTTGGTGCCTGGAGTCACACGATTTCGTTCTTGTTTGAGGATTTCTTTCTCTTGTAATCCTTTTTGGTCTTCTGCTTTTGTTTTTTCCCTAATTTTTGCCTGGACTAACTCTTTTGAGTTTCTTCGATTTTGAAGTCCAGCGGGATACCCTCTTTTTTTCCTAAGTAGCTTGTTTTCAAGATTCGACTTAGCGGGCTTTTTTTCTTTTGATTTTGTCTTTCTCTTTTTTTTTAACAAACCGTGTGACACCGGCTGGTCTGACTTGTTGAAGGGATTGTGACTATTTTACTCCTTGGTCAGTAACGGATAACCACTGTGGTTCTTTAGGTACGATCTATAGAGGTGTGATTGACCCTCGAACGGGAACACTCCTTCACAATTTGGACGCTCAGCTAAATTAACTGACACCTACCCTGCCCCAGGTTAAGATTGAGGGTTTTTCGTTTTCAGAAAGAAACTCCTACTACTATGCTCAAAGGGGTTGACAAAGGATTATCATCCTTATATCTCTGGTGTTTAGGAATTTGAAACAATGTCTGTACATCATCAACAGGTTTTGTTCAAAAGCATACAATCGGAAGCTTGCGCGTCTTCCAACTTCGTCATCCTCCCAGGATTCCGCTTAAACAAGCGTTTTACATCAATAAAAAGTATAGAGTGAACCCGAATGGATTAAATAAAAACATGCATATTCATTTCATTATCATTATCAATTGAAAACAATACAAGTTTTACAGATGAGATTTGCACTTTAATAGAAAAGAAACTACAAATGTAAAGAAATGACATGATAAAAGAAGACTGCCAGCTTCGAGGAACTCGGCTTTCAGGTCTTGATTCGCTGCTGAACCAGCCATCTTCATAATTGCTCGTCGAAGTCAGTCTGATACTCTTCCGAACCCACATGACTGGATGATGGAAGATCGTTGATTTGGACATCCTAGGGCGTGACTGAGAACATGTGGGAGTCAAGCAGAGTCTGAATTTTGCTCTTTAACACCTTACATTCTTTGGTTGAAGGCCCATGTGCCCCAGCATGGTACTCTCAGCGGGAATTGGCATTAAAACCTGGCGGATACGGAGGAATCTCTGGATTAATCTTCTTCGGCACTATCAACCCACCTCTGATCAAATCCGGCAACACTTGACTGTACGACATCGGCAACTGAGTAAAATTCCTCTCTGGCTTCCTTGGTCTCCGTCAGGCGTGCTGACGCGGCTGATGACAGTAAGACTGCTGACTCTGAAGGGGAACTGATACCTGATACACAGACCCAACAGGTTGCTGACTCTGAACACTCGAAGTGTCTGAAAACTAAATCTGAGGTACAAGAGATTCCGGGATAGCATCACTTTCTTTCTCCCATTCTTCTTGAGAACTGACAACTGATTTGCATTCATAAACTGAAGTATCTGAGATGTCTCGAATCTTTCTGCTCTTGAGTCCGCTCTCAATACGTTCACCCATTATCATCAAGTCAGCAAAGTTTGATGTCCCACTACCAACCATCTTATCAAAGTAGTGCCCTTGCAAAGTACCCATGAATATGTCAACCAATTCTCTGTCCAGAAGTGGTGGTTGAACGCGAGCTGCGAATTCTCTCCATCTCTGCACATATCCTCTGAAGGGTTCATTGTCTGCTTGGGATAATTCTTGCAATTGCATGCGAATGGGAGCCATGTCGAGATTGTAGTTGTACTGCTTCACAAAGGCATTGGCTAAATCTGACCATGATCGGATGCAACCATTTTCCAACTGCATATACCAACTCAACTATGCTTCACTCAGACTGTATTAAAAACAGTGAATCATAAGCTTGTCATTGTGGACATGTGAGGTCATTCTTCTGCAGAACATAACCAGATGCTGCTTCGGACAACTATCCCCTTTGTACTTCTCAAAACTTGGCGTCTTGAACTTCGGAGGCATCACAAGACCTGGCACCAAACACATGCTCAAAGCATTCAAATTAAGAGTATTATGACTCATCATGGTGTCAAGCTTTTCATCCAATAAACAACATTTTTCCATAAACTCAATAGTCCGTGAGTCCTTAGGATTAAACTTCGGAATAACCCTCTGAGAATCCGGCACAGGGAACGTGAAATTCTGATAGTCTGTGTCATGGAGAGAAGATAAATCTCTATCTCTGGCAATAGTATGCTCTTGTACAACAGGAATCTGCACAGGCTGAGCTTGAGCAATATTGTTCACTGGAGTCCTCTGAATACCAGCCCCTCCTCTAGTCATAGTTGTCATGGCTTCCATGAGCTGATCTAGCTGATTCTTCATCAATTCAAACTTGGCCCTCGTAACAACCTAATTCTGCTCTCCTGAGTTCATAATTTTTCCAAAAGCTAGTTCAAGTCCAATACGAATGTCGGGAAATCAGCTGTGGGTTGGACAAAAAAGACTGGTAAGCTCTCTGTTTCGGCTGAGGATGGACATGCAAACATGAGATGCAAATGCCATGCGAGAAAAATGTTGATGCAGCAAACAAAGGATCAAAGATCCCACAAAGCTCTGAAATAACTGCTGCGCTACTGACTGGATAAGTTTGCTCTGAAGAGAAAACCAAAATACTGGGTTGGCTAGAAGTCAAGTTTTCTGCAAAAACCCTCCCACTCACAAGTATGGACCTAATCTGACAAAGGTTCGGCATCCTATGCGTTCATCAGCGTCACAGACTTTTGAGAAACGATGATACGTTCACCATTTTTGGTTTGGTATCACAATCTCCCGAAGAGGCCTCACTTAACTGAATCACAAGTGATCGGTCCCCAGAGTCGACAACTCTCAAATCTAAAATCTCGACTGATCCTAAGGATCGGAAGGGAAATCATCAAGGAGAATCTCGTCTGAGCGTGAATTTCATGGGGAACTGTGTCTGCTAAGCAAACAGGCTCCCCACTAGTCTCCACTACTAATGCTAGGTTTGTACTCAAGCCCGGGTTCGGCTTATCTCTCAGAGAAACAACCACCCAACAGCACAACAGCAACAGATAATAATATAGTGCGGAAAATGTAAATACAACAATATACAAAATACAACACACAAATAAACACCCAAAGACAAGCAAACAAGCGCTAGGATTGACTCGCATAGGGGATGTTCCTGTCCCCAGCAGAGTCACCAGCTGCTGGGGAGCCCAGACAGCCAAGAAACGAGGCAAGACTGCAAAAGAAGGTCCCCAGCAGAGTCGCCAGCTGTCGCTACTGCGAAAAAAGGTGCCGGAAATGATAGAAGAGTCACCACGGTTCGTTATTTATCCCAACAGAGGGAAAGGAAACGAGCAGAGACAACCTACGAAAACGGGATAAGATTGGTCATCGCAACCATATCTCGGGTTTGCGAGTCGGTTACGTAAGGGGAAGGTATTAGCACCCCTCACGTCCGTCATACTCGACGGGATCCACGCATTGTTGTCTAGTCTATGGGTGAAAAAAAATCTATTTACGACTGCTAAAGCTACAGGGAAAGAACTGACTCGATAGAGCATCACCGCTTTATGCCTACGTATTCCCTTGTGCAATGGGAAAGTCAGAGTCAACGTAGTTCGGGAAACTATGGGGGGATTTTCTCGCCAAGACGTCGCGTCTTGTGCCTACGTATTCTCATCTAGCATGAGAAATAAGAGCAAAACGTAGTTCAGGCTAACTACGGGACGAAAGGGTGTTCTCGATCACATGGGGGTGAGAGAAAGGGTTGACGATACTATCGCATGCATTCTAGCAGTTAGGTGTATTGCTGCTCGACCATTGGAGACTTAGGGGTTACCTGTTTGTAGTAGAACGGGCGTAGTATGTCATTGGTTTAAAGGGTATGGGAACCTAACGGATTCTAGAACTACGGTCTGGTCTCGATTGCGCCAGGGCGAGAGAAAGGGAGAATTAGTCGTCAGCGGGAAAGTTTCGATCGCCAAGAAGCGAGAGAACAGAGAAATTAGTTATTAGTGTGCTCGCCAAGACATCGTGTATTGTGCCTACATATTCTTGTCTGGTACGAGAAATCAGAGCAGCTGTAGTTCAGCTAACTACAGGAAAAGGAGAAAAGTGCTCGCTAGGATCATCGCAATCCTATGCCTACATACTCTTAACTGATATGAGAGATCAGAGCAGCCGTAGTTCGGCTAACAATGGAAAAACAGTCTCGATTACACAGGGGCAAGAGAAGGGATCTCAATCGCCAGGATGCGAGAGAAAAAGGAGTCTCAATCGCCAGGATGCGAGAGAAAAGAGTCTCAATCGCCAGGATGCAAGAGAAAAGGTTCGGAACGGGACGCACACGCTAAGTCCTAAGACGTAGGAGCGAATGTGTCGCATATCGTCCTAAGGACATACACTAAACATTCTAGACGAGAGAGAGGAGGCCCCCCACTCATCATTTCCCACGTGTCTAACATTTACGGCTCACAACACTCGACGGTTGAATAAAAGAGATGAAGTAAAAAACAATGTTATCGAGTGGAGTGGTTCCGTTGATCCTTGACTTTTGCATGAAATCTCCATTTCCAAGCTTTTCTTCTTTGATCCTTGATGATGACGTTCGAATCAGAACCAATGTGACGCTGAACCATCGTAGTTTGACTTATAAATGGAAGTCAAGCTATAAGAGGTTGCGTATTGATATCCGTATCAAAGACAAGATAGAGAAATGATATTACGAATCATTCTCCAATTGAATCATGTCACACGAACCAAACCAAAAAAAAAATCCAAAATAAAATCGAAAGGAGAAGAAAAATAAGTGTGGTCTCGGATCCTACATTACCCATCAACAATTCGATTAATAACGGTTTACGGAAGTCTTGTCATCGACCTACAAAACGAAAATGAGATGAAAAGTCCAATATCAAATGGAAATTGAATTCAATTTTTAGAAATTGGAAATAAACTCCTAATAGAAAATAAAGTTTCTAAAGAAATATTAAAAGAAATTGAATATGGAAAATAAGAATATAAAAATCCATATAACATTCTAAGAAGAATAATACCAAACTATGAATTTTCTAAGAAAAATAGTATGTAAAAATATCATATGATATCCAAAAATATAATACATATATTTACAAGGCAAAATACAGCACAAGGGGGTGCAATATTGAAACAGGGGTTCAGCAATAAAAACTATGGTTGGGCTTGGCTCATGATACAGCAAAAAATGTTCAGCAGAGGGGTGTGCAACAAGGAAAATGGGGATGCACACGGTTGGGCCTTGAAATCCACAAATCTTCAACAACACAAACAGACAGAGGGGGTGCACAATGGAATATGGGGGGTATAACTCAATAGAAACAGTTGGGCCAAAGGCCCACTAACCCAATGGAGTTCCACGAAGCCTCTTCTTCTTCCTTCAGCAAAGGAGAACCCTAGCTTCTTTCTCAAAATCGCCATCACCTCCGATCCAACTCCGCCGCCTCCAGTCAAAAACTTCTCTCATCTGTCCTCTAAGCTTCTTCCAACAAACCTCTCTAACCGAAATCACAAACAAACTCCCCAGTTCTGCTCTTGCTCCGATCTCATGCTCTCGAAAGTTTGAGGTAACATTTGAGGCGAATCGAAGATCTATGAGTTGAGAGGAAAGGATTCGAAGGAAGGTTTGGTTTGCATGTTGTAAATCCATAAATCTGAAGGAGTTGGTTTGAAAATCTGGAGATCTGTTGATGAAGATTGACGAACATATGGATGTTGTTGTTTGTTCGTGAACGAAGATAGATCTGAAGAAGTTTTGTATGGATTGTTGCTTGTTCATGGTTTCAGATCTGGAGTTGCTTGAAGATGGAGTCAATTCGAGATTTGTTGGATTGATTTCTGGAAAAATGGGTGAGGACGTGATGAATTTAGATCTTGATGAAGGTTGATGAAGATCTTGACGTTTGGATCAAGATCTGGAAAAAGTGTTATGAAGATATGATGAGTGATTCGTGGAATTGAAAAAAACCTGGAAAAAACGATATGATTGTTGATGAAGTTTCTTGAAGAATCTTGGAAGAACGGATGAAGTTTCTTGAAGAATCTTAGAAGAACGGATGAACTTTCTTGAAGATTGGTTGTTTTCGTTTGTATATGATTGAAGTCTGTTTGTGGATGAAGATGTATCAGTGGAAGATGATGAAATATGGAGATTGGATGATGTTGGTGGTTTGTAGTTTGTGGATCTAAGGAAAATCGTTTGAAGATCTTGAAGAAAATCCAGAAAATGATGGATGAAGGTTTGAATGTTGCTGAAAGAAAGAGTTGAACATGATGAAGATCATGAAAAAACTGGAAAAATCACGATGAACATGGATGAAGTTCATGATGAACACGATGAACATTCGAAGAAATCTGGAAAAAAGATGAACATCGGATGAACTTGGATGAATATTGTGTGAAGATTCCGACAACATGATGAAGTTTCCGGCGACAGTTAAGGTGGCATATAATTTCTCCGACGGAGCTGTTTAGGGTTTGCATGGGGTACGGTGAGGTGGCAGCTCATGGGAGGGAGAGAGCGAACATGGCGCCACTTGGGAGAGAGAGTGAATAGGGCTATTTATAGCCCTGACACTTGTCAACGAATGGCATAATGGGCCTGCAAAAGTTGACTGAAAGTTGATTAGTGGTTAGAGCTGATTAAATAACTTAATGGGACTGATTATGATTAAACTGAAGATTAAAACTACAATAAAGTTGAACACGAAAAATGATGATGGATTATGCTGATTAATGAAAAAGAATATATTAAAATCCTAATTAGAAAATCTGATTAGTAAAATCTAATATTCTAAAAACAATTAAATTCTAGAAAATATTAAAAATAGAAAATGCTAATAAAAGTCTAAAGAGAAAACAAATAATTCTAGAAAAACTATTTTAAAATCTAATAAAAACTATAACTCTAAAATAGAGAAAACAAACCTAAAATCCTATCTAAAAACTCTAATTTCTATGAAATAGAAATAGAAAAATAAAATCGAGAAAATTAGTTGTAATTCCAATGCAAGGCAATTAAATCAATTAACAAAAAATGCGAGAATGTAATGAAATAACCGATAAAACACGGATACCGAAATATCCCCCAAAAAATAACAGCATAGACTGAATCACCGAGAAGAGCACAAATTCCATAATAAACCTCTTTATTCGAACTGGTTTGAATCGGCTGAAACGCGAGGACAGGAGCTGTAGTCCCGATAAAATCAATCCGGCTAGAAAAAAATGCACAGTATGCGATATGCAAATGCAAATGCAAATGAAACGAAACACAAGCCAAACTGCCAGAAACGGTTGGTCAAATTTTGGGGTACAACAGTAGGTTGGAATTCTTGATCCGATCTTGTTTTTGAGCTTATTTGCATAATTATCATGTGGATCTTCATTTTCGATTGATTTTTCTAATTTGATTCATATGATCTGTGATCTAGCTAGTTTAATGTGTTTACATGTTGATTGGATCACTGTTTGCTGGTTTAAATTCGTGTATAATTGATTATGTGATGATCTGGATCATTGGATAAGTGCTTATGTGCTGAAAATGCTGTTATCTTGTTGTTTTTCTGCTTCTGGCACAGTGTTAACCAATTGGTTAACCAATTAACCAACACAAATTTTCAAATTTTCAGGCATTTTTTATTGGTTAATCGATTAACCCCTGGTGTTAATCGATGAACATTGTGCCAGCAGACCTGTTTTGCTATTTTTCTTGCTTGTTTTGGTGCTTACTCACTTCGAATCTTCATGGATCAATATGATGCATTAGGAGTGAGTTGCTTTGGATATATGTCCCTGTTCTTGATTGTTTAATCATGATTTTGTCGACATGCGTTTTGTTTTTCACTTGAATGCATAGTCTCGTATATGTTGTTCAAAGTGATATTTATCCTTTGGTCTTTGAATAAGTTCGAAGAATGTTTCGGTTGAGACGCACTTGTGGTGGCCGCTGTCCCACACTTTTTCCTCCCGCTTTTCTTTGGTAATTGATGCTTGAATGGTTGTAGGGGTCATGCCTTCTCCCATTGCATCTCACTTTTTGGCTTGAACTTGTTTAATCTCTTTTGTTTGCTTTTGTGTGCATTTTCTTTTGGTTCTTGCATCTCTCATTTGCATGCTTGAGGTTGAGATGTGCTTGTGGTGGTGTTTACCCCACACTTTGTTCCTCCCTCACTTTCATTCTAATTGTGCATTACATGTTTGCATACTTGCATTTTCTTATCCTTCTTCTTCTTCTTTTGTCTTTCTTTGCCATGTTCCCTTAGGACCTCTAATCTTCCTTGTTCAAGGTTGATTATGATAGACCTTAGGCTTGAACCCATGCATGATAACATTAGGTAGCATTCCCTTTTATCCCAATCATAGGTGCACTTTGTATGAGAACATTAGGTCGAGTCTTAGTCTCTTTTTAGAATCTCTCTCTCTTCTCATCTTCAAACTTTCTCAAAACATCTAATAAATGTTAAGGATTGTTATATGTTACGAGCCTTAAGTACTTGGGAAATGGTGATTGGGGGCTTCCTCTCAATTGCTTAGAGTGTTTAGTGTACGTCCTTAGGACGATATGCAATGCATTTGCTCCTAAGTCATAGCCTTTAGTGCAACATGAATTACAAACAATAATCAATACACTTCTTCTCTAAAAAAAAAAAAAAACAAACTTCAAACCTTTTTATCCCTCGGGATCGTAATTTGGAAACCTTTTTTCATAAGGAGAGTTTTGTTAACTCTTTGTTCTACCACAAACAAGTAATGCCTAAGTCTCCAATGGTCGAGCTGCATACACCTAACTGCTAGAACTAAGTTTTAACCCTACTTGGGCCTAAAAACATTTGAACCAACTATTGTTCTTGTTAGCTCGAACTACGTTTGCTCTGATTTCTTGTACCAAACGAGGATACGTAGGCACAAGACGACGATGTCTTGGCGAGCAACCTTTCCCCACCTTTCACTCGTAGTTTTCTGAACTATGTTGACTCTGACTTTCCCATTGCACGAGGGAATACGTAGGTATAGAGCGGCGATGCTCTATCGAGTCATTTTTTATTTTCTTTTGTCCCTGAGCTGTAGCTTAGATAGTAAACACCCTTTTAGATAGACAACAAAGCGTTGATCCTGTCGAGTACGACGGACGTGAGGGGTGCTAACACCTTCCCCTTGCGTAACCGACTCCCGAACCTGAGATATGGTTGCGATGACCTGTCTTTTCTCGTTTTCGTTAGGTTTTCTCTTATTGTTTCCTTTCCCTCTTTTGGGATAAATAACGAGCGGTAGTGACTCATCTGTCCTTGCCGACCCCTCTTCGCAGCGATGCGACAGCTGGCGACTCTATTGGGGACTTCTTTTACAGTCTCGCCTTGTTTTGTTTCTTGGCTGTCTGGGCTCCCCAGCAGCTGGCGACTCTACTGGGGATCTTTCCCATCCCCTATACGAGTCAATCCTAGCACTTGGTTGTTTATTTTGGGTGTATGTATATATGTGTTGTACTTTACTTTCCCGCATTTACTTCCAGCATTTTATATATCAGTTTTATTGTGCTGTTGGGGGGGAATGTTCCATTGAGAGATAAGCCGGACTCGGGCTTAAGTACAAACATAGCGTTAGTAGTGGTGATTTTGTATGCTTAGCATGCACAAGTTCCCATGAAATTCGCGCTCAGACGAGATTCTCGTTGATGAGTTCCTTTCCGGTCCTTAGGACTTGATGGGATCTTGGATCTGAGGATTGTCGACTCTGGGGACCGATCATTTGTGATTCAGCTAAGTGAGGTCTCTTCGGGAGATTATGATGCCAAACCAGAAATGGTGAATGTATCATCGTTTCTTGAAAGTCTGTGACGCTGATGAATGCATAGGATGCTGAACCTTATCAGTGGATAGGTCCATACCTGTGAGAGGGATTGGGTTATGCAGGAAACTTTGACTTTCAGACTACCCGGTTCTCTTTGCAGTGTGAGTCGGTGTTCTTGATACAAGGGGTTCCTATTAGTGACAGTGATATGTTATTGCCAAAGTGGAGCGCTGGTTCTTCTCAATCAGCAGCACAGCAATCTCGATCCCTTGTCTTTGCATCTGCATCATCATAACATGTTTGCATTTTGACATACATGTTCTTGTATTTCCAAGGATCTTAACCCTAAAAATCGCTGTTGAGCATTAAATCTTTTTTATTGTGGTTCGTCTGTGTAAAACATGAATCAGAGTAGACAGATTCCTTGGAAATACTCGAACATGACATTTGTATTTCATTTGCATAGCAAGTGTTCGAGGCTGGGTTTCATGGTCCTGATCCGGTTTTTCTTCAGAAATTCAGACTTTAACTTGTAGAGAAGTCAGAAGATGGCTATGGAACAGATGCAAGCGGAGTTGAGGGAAGTCCAAAGCCAGATGGGACAATTCATGATGGACACGCAAGCTTTGTGTTAAGATCAGAAAATGCTTAGGGAAGAAGTTCAGCAACTGAAGACTCAGATGGGACTGATCACAAAATTCATAAGAAATATGATAAGGAAGGAAGGCGATCATGTGCCTGAAGCTACACCAGAAATGGTTATTCCTCCCTTGCCTACGAAATCTCTCCCAAGGCGTGATGTGCCTCAAAGATCTTCTGCACAACCTGAGGTTCCAGGATTTGCCCGTCAGCAGTTACCTCCTATTTCCCGAGACAATTCTAAGAGTAGGAGGTATGCTCAGAGGCCGAAGCAGCCTGACAGAATCTTTGACCAGATCCCTATGACTTATGCTCAGTTGTTGCAACTCTTGCTTCAACTTCGATTGGTCGAACTTCGGACTATGTCTCCGTTGTCTGACAAGCTACCACCCGGTTATGATGTGAGTGTTCACTATGATTTCCATTTCGGGGCACCGGGGTATGATGTGGAGAATTGCAAAGCTTTTAAGCACCAAGTTCAGGATCTAATTGATTCAAAGGCAGTCGAGTTCGCGCCGGGTGGCGTAAACATACCTGATAGCCTTATTTCATTCATTGCGAAAGAGATGGATGTTCCTGCTCTTTCCCCTGAAGTGGTTTCAGGTTATAATTTTGTTTTGGAATCCATGGCTTTAGAATCTCCATGCCCACGGCTATTACTTGTCCCTGGGCTCAGTCTGAGAATGAAAGTGCCTGAACGTGAGGAATTCCCTAATCAGCGTCAACAACCTCCTGTTGCTCGGCAATAATACTATCAACGCCGAAATCAGAAGAAGCCTCGTAACAACTTGGAAAGAAGGAATGCTCCTCTTCATCCAGTTCCCATGTCATACAGTCAGTTGCTGCCACATCTGATTCAAAACTCATTGGTGGAGCCCAAGACTCTCAAGCCGGTGCTAGAGCCATACCCTCCTGGGTATAACCCTAGTGCATAATATGGATATCATGGAGGATCCATGGGGAACTCAACTGAGGATTGTAAAGCCTTTCAAGCCAAAGTGCAACGGTTGATCAACAAGAGGTACATATCCTTTCCGGGAGGAAAGTTGAGGATGCACTTCAACTTCTCAGATGTTTAAGTTGAAGACTGCAAGGGTCGTCCTTTCTTTCATGGCAATTATCATTTCTTTGTTGCATTGTTCATTTGTATTTTTCATTGTCTGTTAATGCTTTGTTTGCATGTAAAAACTTGTTTGTTTGAATGATAATTTTAATGCAATCAGTATGTTCTCTTAAAGTAATCCATTCGTGTTCACTCATATATATATATATATATATATATATATGTGTGTGTGTGTGTGTGTGTGTGTGTGTGTGTGTGTGTGTGTGTGTGTATGTGTATGTGTGTGTGTGTGCATTGCAATACCAACTTTCTTACTTCAACTCTTTGAGGGAGGATGATGAAGCGAAAACGCAAACTTTCTGGTTGTATGCCTTCGGATAAAATCCTGCTGATGATGTACAGGCATTGTTTCAAATTCCTAAACACCAGAGATATAAGGATGATAATCCCTTGTCAACCCCTTCGAGCCTAGTAGTAGGAGTTTCTTTCTGAAAAGTGAAAAAACCCTCAATTTTAACCCGGGGCAGGGTAGGTGTCAGTTAATCTGACTGAGCGTCCAAATTGCAAAAGGGGTGTTCTCGTTCGAGGACCAATCACACCTCTATACGTCGTGCCTAAAAAACCACAGTGGTTATCCCTCGTCGATCAAGGAGTGAAACAGTCACAATCCCTTCAACAAGTTAGACAACCTGGTGTTACACGATTTGTTCCCAAAAAGGAAAAAAGAAGAACAAAAAAAAATTAAAAGAAGAAGCCCGTTAAGTCGAATCTTGAAAACAAGCGACTTAGGCAAAAAAAATGAGGGTATCCCGCTGGACTTCAAAGTCAAAATTCAAAAGAATTAGTCCAGGAAAAAATTAGGGAAAGAACGAAAAGCAGAAAAGTGAAAAGGATTACAAAAGAAATCCTCGAAAAAAAACAATTCGTGTGACTCCAGGCACCAAAGATGAAAAGCGAGTGACTGTCACTCCTAAAACTTGTAGTTTCTTGAACCATCACTCCTATCATTCTAACCTTCGAAAGGTGAGCGCCTGTGTCGAATTAGCTGAATATAGGACCGGAGAACATCAAGGAGAATGGGTGGGTTAAAACAAATTTTGAGCCAAAAATCCTTTTTTCTAAAACCGTGAACTTGGCCACGTTACAACCCTCAAAAGTCCTAATTGAAGCAGGGTTTATTTTGAAGGCGTACTTCAACTAGATGGCGTTCCTGACTCCCATGAGTTGTGCTAAAAGACTTCGTTGGTATTTCTTGCGCATATTGTTATTTCAAAAAAATCAGTGTTGCATTTTAACTAATGACTTGTTCACCAAGTTTGGCGATACCTTTTCAACAAAAACTTCAAGAGTAGCATGTGCGTTGCATTAAAATTTTCATCCTCAGAATAAACATTTTCTGCTTGCATACAGGTATTTGGCATCAATGAGGATTACATAATGAATGTCAATCAAGAAGTCTTATCTTATCAAAAGGAAATTCCTGGACAAATATGTTGAGAAGCGTGAGGCTAATGAGCTCAATCAAAAAATGCCAATCTGGGGCAGTTACGTAAAGAAGTTTCCCCAAAGTTCAGTTAATTTGGGGAAGCTATGTCTGGGAGGTCCCCCAAAATTCAGTTAGTATGGGGCAGTTATGTCGAGAAGTCTCTCTAAGGATTGGTTAGTTTGGGGCAATCAAGTTAAGAGTCAATAAATCTTTTCGAGGGTCAATCAGACAGGGGCAAAGTTACTTCGAAGGCTCATTTTGAAACAGATCATTTCAAGAACACGAAGTACCCCAACAAGTTGGCATATATGGTCATTTCCCCAATAGAGAAGTGAGGCTGGCATTATCCCCTAATGGAGTGGGTGTCATCTTGGGTTATTATTTCTCTCTCCCCACTAAAGTCACCAGAAATAGTTGGTTTCCTCGGCAAGTCACAACCTAATCGTCCTTGGTGTTTCCTCAGCAAAGGTAATTCCTCATGGAGAGGAAGAAGACCAAATCTCAGTGATCTTCCCCAGAAGTCGTATGTTGTTCCTTTTGTCTCGCAGAATGGAAGTTTGGTTGGAATATTGAGTAGGGTTGTGATCCCAGAGACATTTCAGTTTGTCATCCCCAACGGAGTAGGCTTCATCTCTTCAACATTTATTTTTTTGGAGTGGTTCTTTTGCATCCAGCTTACCCCAGCAGTTCGAGCCTGCATCTGTGTTGTTGCATTTTGCATTCTGTGCATAGCATCCTCCAAACGTGTAGCATTTCCATTTCATATGGAGAATTACGCCATTTTTCAAACATGTGCATTTGAAACATAAGCCAGGGTGTTGCCTCTCTGTTCTCAGGTGTATTTCCAACAGATGGTTTATTTACTTTGCTTGCATGGTCTTCAGATCCGACATGTTTTGACTGATATCCTGTTGCCCGAATGGTATCCAGGCCATGGAAATTTCCATTAGCCCTCATGGTAACCATGTCAATTTCATATTTGTTTTTTCGTTGAGTATCCAGACTCCGGATATTACGTTGAGCGTTCATGCTCCGGTTATTTTTGTTGAGTTTCCAGACTCCGGTTATTACGTTAGGCGTTCAGGCTCCGGTTATTTTTGTTGAGCGTTCAGACTCCGGTTATTACGTTGAGCATTTAAGCTCCGGTTATTTTCGTTGAGTATCCAGACTCCAGTTATTTCTTTGAGTATTCAGGCTCCGGTTATTTTCTTTGAGTATCCAGACTCCGGTTATTATGTTGAGCATTCAGGCTCCGGTTATTTTCATTGAGTTTCCAGACTCCGGTTATTACATTGAGCGTTCAGGCTCCGTTTATTTTCGTTGAGTATCCAGACTCTTTTTATTACGTTGAGCGTTCAGGCTCCGGTTATTTTCGTTGAGTTCCCAGACTCCGGTTATTACGTTGAGCAGTCAGGCTCCGGTTATTTTCGTAGAGTTTTCAGACTCCGGTTATTACGTTGAGCATTTAGGCTCCAGTCATTTTTGTTGAGTATCCAGACTCCGATTATTACGTTGAGCGTTCAGGCTCCAATTATTTTATTTGAGTTTCCAGACTTTGGTTATTACGTTGAGCGTTCAGGCTCCGGTTATTTTCGTTGAGTTTCCAAACTCCGGTTATTACGTTGAGCATTCAGGCTCCGATCATTTTCGTTGAGTATCCAGACTTCGGGCTCCAGTCATTTTCATTGAGTATCCAGACTCTGGTTATTACGTTGAGCGTTCAGGCTCCGGTTATTTTTGTTGAGTTTCCAGACTCCGGTTATTACGTTGAGCGTTCAGGCTCCGGTCATTTTCGTTGAGTATCCAGACTCCGGTTATTATGTTGAGTGTCCAGGCTCCGGTTCTTTTCGTTAAATTTCTAGACTCCGGTTATTACGTTGAGCGTTCAGGCTCCGTTCATTTTCGTGGAGTATCCAGACTCCGGTTATTACGTTGAGCGTTCAGGCTCCGGTTATTTTCGTTGAGTATTCAGACTTTGGTGAGCATTCAGGTTCCGGTCGTTTTTGTTGAGTATCCAGACTCCGGTTATTAAGTTGAGCGTTCAGGCTCCGGTCATTTTCGTTGAGTATCCAGACTCCAGTTATTACATTGAGCGTTCAGGCTCCGGTCGTTTTCGTTGAGTATCCAGACTCCGGTTATTAAGTTGAGCGTTTAGGCTCCGGTCATTTTCGTTGAGTATCCAGACTCCAGTTGTTACATTGAGCGTTCAGGCTTCGGTCATTTTCGTTGAGTATCAAGACTCCGGTTATTACATTGAGCGTTCAGGCTCCGGTTATTTTCTTTGAGTATCCAGACTCCAGTTAATAAGTTGAGTGTTCAAGCTCTGATCATTTTCGTTGAGTATCCAGACTCCGGTTATTACGTTGAGCGTTTAGGCTCTGGTCATTTTCGTTTAGTATCCAGACTCCGGTTATTACGTTGAGCGTTCAGGCTCCGGTCATTTTCATTGAGTATCCAGACTCTAGTTATTACATTGAGCGTTCAGGCTTCGGTCATTTTTATTGAGTATCCAGACTCTGGTTATTACGTTGAGCGTTCAGGCTTCGGTCATTTTCGTTGAATATCTAGACTCCAGTTATTACGTTGAGCATTCAGGCTCCGGTTATTTTCGTTGAGTATCCAGACTCCGGTTATTACGTTGAGACGTTGAGCGTTCAGGCTCCGGTCATTTTCGTTGAGTATCCAAACTCCTGTTATTACGTTGAGCGTTCAGGCTCCGGTCATTTTCGTTGAGTATCCAGACTCCTGTTATTACGTTGAGCGTTCAGGCTCTGGTCATTTTCGTTGAGTATCCAGACTCCGGTTATTACGTTGAGCGTTCAGGCTCCGGTCATTTTTGTTGTGTATCTAGACTCCGGTTATTACGTTGAGCGTTCAGACTCCGGTCATTTTCGTTGAGTATCCAGACTCCGGTTATTAAGTTCAGCGTTCAGGCTCCGGTCATTTTCGTTGAGTATCCTTACTCCGGTTATTACGTTGAGCGTTTAGGCTCCAGTTATTTTCGTTGAGTATCCTTACTCCGGTTATTACGTTGAGCGTTTAGGCTCCAGTTATTTTCATCGAGTATCCAGACTCCGGTGAGCGTTCAGGCTCCGGTCATTTTCGTTGAGTATCCAGACTCTGGTTATTACGTTGAGCGTTCAGGCTTCGGTTATTTTCGTTGAGTTTCCAGTCTCCGGTTATTACGTTCGGCGTTCAGGCTCCGGTTATTTTTGTTGAGTTTCCAGACTCCGGTTATTACGTTGAGCATTCAGGCTCTAGTCTTTTTTTTTGAGTATCCAGACTCCGGTTATTACGTTGAGCGTTCAAGCTCCAGTTATTTTGTTTGAGTTTCCAGACTCCGGTTATTACATTGAGCGTTCTGGCTTCGGTTATTTTCGTTGAGTTTCCAGACTCCGGTTATTACGTTGAGCGTTCAGGCTCCGGTCATTTTTGTTGAGTATCCAGACTCCGGGCTCCAGTCATTTTCGTTGAGTATCTAGACTCTGGTTATTACGTTGAACGTTCAGGCTCCAGTTATTTTCGTTGAGTTTCCAGACTCCGGTTATTACGTTGAGCGTTCAAGCTCCGGTCATTTTCGTTGAGTATCCAGACTCCGGTTATTACGTTGAGTGTTCAGGCTCCGGTTATTTTCTTTGAGTATCCAAACTCCATATATTACGTTGAGCGTTCAGGCTCCGATCATTTTCGTTGAGTATCCAGACTCCGGTTATTACGTTGAGGGTTTAGGCTCCGGTCATTTTCGTTTAGTATCCAGACTCCGGTTATTACGTTGAGCATTCAGGCTCCAGTTATTTTCGTTTAGTGTTCAGGCTCCGGTTATTTTCGTTGAATATCCAGACTCTAGTTATTTTATTGAGTGTTCAGGCTCCGGTCATTTTCGTTGAGTATCCAGACTCCGGTTATTACGTTGAGCGTTTAGGCTCCGGTCATTTTCGTTGAGTATCCAAACTACGGTTATTACATTGAGCATTCAGGCTCTGATCATTTTCGTTGAGTATCCAGACTCTGGTTATTACGTTGAGCGTTCAGGCTCCAATCATTTTTGTTGAGTTTCTAGACTCCGATTTTTACGTTGAGCGTTCAGGCGCCGGTCATTTTCGTTGAGTATCCAAACTCCGGTTATTACGTTGAGCCTTTAGGCTCCGGTCATTTTCATTGAGTATCCAAACTCCGGTTATTACGTTGAGCGTTCAGGCTCCGGTTATTTTTGTTGAGTATCCAGACTCCGGTTATTATGTTGAGCGTTCAGGCTCCGGTCATTTTTCGTTGAGTATCCAGACTCCAGTTAACACGTTGAGCGTTTAGGCTCTGGTTATTTTCGTTGAGTATCTAGACTCTGGTGAATGTTCAGGCTCCGGTCATTTTCATTAAGTATCCAGACTCCGGTTATTACGTTGAGCATTCAGGCTCCGTTCATTTTCGTTAAATATCCAGACTCCAGTTATTACGTTTAGCGTTCAGGCTCCGGTCATTTTCGTTGAGTATCCAGACTCCGTTTATTACGTTGAGCATTCAGGCTCTAGTCATTTTTGTTGCGTATCCAGACTCCGATTATTACGTTGAGCGTTCAGGCTCCGGTTATTTTGTTTGAGTTTCCAGACTCCGGTTATTACGTTGAGCGTTTAGGCTCCGGTTATTTTTGTTGAGTTTCCAGACTCCGGTTATTACGTTGAGCATTCAGGCTCTGGTCATTTTCGTTGAGTATCCAGACTCCGGGCTCCAGTCATTTTCATTGAGTATCCAGACTCCGGTTATTACATTGAGCATTCAGGCTCCAGTTATTTTCATTGAGTTTCCATACTCTGGTTATTACGTTGAGCGTTCAAGCTCCGGTCATTTTCGTTGAGTATCCAGACTCCGGTTATTACGTTGAGCGTTTAGGCTCCGGTTATTTTCGTTGAGTTTCTAGACTCCGGTTATTATGTTGAGCGTTCAGACTCCGATTATTTTCGTTGAGTATCCAGACTCCGGTGAGCGTTCAGGCTCCGATCATTTTTGTTGAGTATCCAGACTCCGGTTATTACGTTGAGCGTTCAGGCTCCGGTCATTTTCGTTGAGTATCCAGACTCCAGTTATTACATTGAGCGTTCAGGCTTCGGTCATTTTCGTTGATATCTAGTCTCCGGTTATTACGTTGAGCGTTCAGGCTTCGGTCATTTTCGTTGAGTATCCAGACTCCAGTTATTACGTTGAGTGTTCAGGCTCCGGTCATTTTCATTGAGTATCCATACTCTGGTTATTACGTTGAGCGTTCAGGCTCCGGTTATTTTTGTTGAGTATCCAGACTCCGGTTATTACATTGAGCATTCAGGCTCTGGTCATTTTCCTTGAGTATCCAGACTCCAGTTATTACATTGAGCGTTTAGGCTCCGGTCATTTTCATTGAGTATCCAGACTCTGGTTATTACGTTGAGCATTCAGGCTCCGGTCATTTTCGTTGAGTGTTCAGACTCCGGCATAGTCCATTGACTCATTTTGTTCGTTGAGTATACTGTTTCCGGAAATTTGAATTGGGTGTTTTAAGCCTGTATGGTATCTAGACCATGGCACAATCTTCGATGGACGCGTTCATCTTATTAGAGGTGTCCCCAATCAGAGTTTGCAAATTATTTCTTCGGTTGGCAAATTTTTGGGTTCTTTGGTATTCAATCGTCTTTTTCCTTGATTGTTTGAAAATCGTTCGCTTTCCACTCAGTCAGGTCCAAGTCGCTTGAATAGGGGCAGCCGTTGTACCCCAAAATTTGCCCAACCTCTTTCTTTGCTTGGCTTATGTTTTCATTTGCATTTTCGCATTTCTGCATTGCATAACATTTTCTCTTGAGGCAGGGGATCAAGGTTTTCTCATGGCACAGAGTTTCTTTTCGTTGCAAAAGACTGAACAGCGAGCGTTGGAGCCTCCGGCATTTATTTTTCCCAGCGATCGAGCGGTCGATTTTATTTTATTTTGCAGGATATTTTAGCTCAGGAGGCAGCAGTCAAGCTATCTCAAGCATTCTCGCAGTTACAATATTCAAGAGCAAGTTTCTGAGGCTGAACAGGGCTTAAAACGGTTGAAAACAGGCAAATATGCAAATTTCCCTCCAAAAGGCGCCAAAATTTAAATTTTGAAGGTGTTAACCGAATAACCAAATGGTTAATCGATTAACCAAGTCAAAATCAGGTCAAATTTGAAGTTTTGAGGGTGTTAATCGATTAACCATATGGTTAACTGATTAACCAGTGCAAATTTTCGCTCTGCACGTGATTTTTCAAGTGAAGTCACTTTCGGGTCCAATTTTGATCACTTGTGAGTTGATTTACACCAAGGGAAGGATCTAGAACCATTTTGAATTTTGGTTAACTTTCAAATCATTTCAAATTCCCTCCAAAATTTCCACTCCTCATTCCAAAGCAATTTTCACAAACCACACTCCAAGCCTCATTTAGATCCAAGCCTAAGAGGTATTTAAATGATCTACTCCAAACGTCACACATCTAATCCTCATAATTTCCATTTCATTTTAGAATTCATTCTCACTCTCTCAATTTGCTCTCAACTTCTCCATTTCCAAAACTTCACCAAAGCTCTTCTCACATTGAATTCATTGATTCTCTATTAGAATCATTGATTTCTTGAGCTTAAACCTTCATCCATCATCCTCATTGAATCAATTTCTTCATTCAATTTTTGTGCAAGTTTGGATCTGAATTTTGAAGTTGATCTAGAGGAGCTTATTTGGATAATTTTTGCTTAATTTTGGTGGATCTTCATTTCTACTACAAGCAATCACTTGGATCTTAAATAATCTCCGAGTTTCTTGCTTGGATCTACTTAATTGGAGTAAATCAACAATTACCGAAGCAATTCTCCGCTTCGTAGGTTGGAATTCTTGATCCAATTTTGTTTTTGAGCTTATTTGCATAATTATCATGTGGATCTTCATTTTCGATTAATTTTGCTAATTTGATTCATATGATCCGTGATCTTGCAGGCTTAATGTGTTTACATGTTGATTGGATCACTGTTTACTGGTTTAAATTCGTGCATAATTGAATATGTGATGATCCGGATCATTGGATAAGTGCTTATGTGCTGAAAATGCTGTTTTTCTGCTTCTGGCACAGTGTTAACCGATTAACCAACACGAATTTTCAAATTTTCAGGCATTTTTGACTGGTTAATCGATTAACCTCTGGTGTTAATCGATTAACATTGTGCCAACAGGCCTGTTTTGCTGTTTTTCTTGCTTGTTTTGGTGCTTACTCACTTCGAATATTCATGGATCAATATGACGCATTAGGAGTCAGTTGTTTTGGATATATGTCATTGTTCTTGATTGTTTAATCATGATTTTGTCTACATGCATTTCTTTTTCCACTTGAATGCATACTCTCGTATATGTTGTTCAAAGTGATGTTTATCATTTGGTCTTTGCATAAGTTCGAAGAATATTTCGGTTGAGACACGCTTGTGGTGGCTGCTGTCCCATACTTTTTCCTCCCGCTTTTCTTCGGTGATTGATGCTTGAATGGTTGTAGGGGTCATGACTTCTCCCATTGCATCTCACTTTTTGGCTTGAACTTGTTTAAGCTCTTTTGTTTGCTTTTGTTTGCATTTTCTTTTGGTTCTTGCATCTCTCATTTGCATGCTTGAGGTTGAGATGTGCTTGTGGTGGTGTTTACGCCACACTTTGTTCCTCCCTCACTTTCATTCTAATTGTGCATTGCATGTTTGCATACTTGCATTTTCTTATCCTTCTTCTTCTTCTTTTGTCTTTCTTTGCCATGTTCCCTTAGGACCTCTAATCTTCCTTGTTCAAGGTTGATTATGATAGACCTTAGGCTTGAACCCATGCATGATAACATTAGGTAGCATTCCCTTTTATCCCAATCATAGGTGCACTTTGTATGAGAACATTAGGTCGAGTCTTAGTCTCTTTTTAGAATCTCTCTCTCTTCTCATCTTCAAACTTTCTCAAAACATCTAATAAAGGTTAAGGATTGTTGTATGTTACGAGCCTTAAGTACTTGGGAAATGGTGATTGGGGGCTTCCTTTCAATTGCTTAGAGTGTTTAGTGTACGTCCTTAGGATGATATGCGACGCATTCGCTCCTAAGTCATGGCCTTTAGTGCAACATGAATTACAAACAATAATCAATGCACTTCTTCTCTAAAAAACACAAAAACAAACTTCAAACCTTTTTATCCATCGGGATCGTAATTTGGAAACCTTTTTTCATAAGGAGAGTTTTGTTAACTCTTGGTTCTACCGCAAACAGGTAATGCCTAAGTCTTCAATGGTCGAGCTGCATACTGTCGCTACTGCGAAAATCGGCGCCGGCTGACAGAAGAGTCGCCACCGTGCGTTATTTATCCCACGGGAGGGAAAGGAAACGCTCGAAGTAAACCTCGCAAAAAACGGGGAAAGGTATGGTCATCGCAACCAAAACCTAGGTTCGGGAGTCGGTTACGCAAGGGGAAGGTATTAGCACCCCTCACGTCCATCGTACTCGACGGGATCCACGCTTGCTTGGGTTGTCTAAAGGATGCAAAAACAATCTATCTACGGCTGCTAATCTAAACGGAAGGGAATTGACTCGATAGAGCGTCGCACTCTATGCCTACGTATTCTCAAGAGAGAAAGTCAGAGTCAACGTAGTTCGGGACTACAGGGAAAAATTGGCTCGCCAAGACTTCGCGTCTTGTGCCTACGTACTTCCACACTGCATGGAAGATCAGAGCTTTACGTAGTTCAGGCTAACTACGGCTAAACAGGGTATTCCCACACAGCAGTGAGAAATTCAACTGGCTTCAAAGGTACGGGAACCTATGGGCAAAACTACGGTTTGGTCTCAAATGCACTTGGGCAAGAGAGAAAAAGGGTTACATCAGTCGTCAGCGGGAAAGTCTCGATCGCACAGCAGCGAGAGAACAGAAAGTCAGTTGTTAGTGTGCTCGCTAGGATATCGCATCCTATGCCTACATATTCTCGTCTGATACGAGAAATCAGAGCAGCTGTAGTTCGGCTACTTCGGGACCACAGCTCAAATCTCGTTTTATTAACATTCTGAAAAATGATTACAATGGGTGAATACTGAAAATAAATCTCCTAGGAAATACTATCCTACTATCCTGAAAAATCGAATGACAAAGAGTCCCCTAACAAGTGGACTTCTAAAACTATCTCTAAAAAGAACATAAACTCTATGAAAAACCATACTCTAAAAAAATATTATATTGACGCTAATATTTTTTCTCTTTTTCCTTCTCTTATTTTCAACTATTTTCTTCTTTTTTCTTTCAAAATATTTTTCATATATTTTTCCCCACTATTTTTCTATATATTTTTTCATATATTTTTCTCCATATTTTCTCCTCTTCTTTTACTATTTTTTCAATATCTTTTCTTTTGATATTTTTTCCATATTTTTCTATGTATTTTTCATATTTTTTTTCAATATTTTTTTTATTCTTTAATATCCTCTTTCTTTTTTCTTTTTCTAAACAAAGAAAATAAGAAAACAAAAATACAAAAGGGGGGGGGGGCTAGCAGTTACAAAAGGGGTGTGATAAGCAGAAAAAAAATAAAAATACAAAACAGAGGCCCAGCCCAGTAACTGGCCTCAGCCAGGAAAAAAAAAGGAGGGAGTGTATGGCTAAAAACGGAGATGTTGGAAAAAAAACTCTTTGGGCCTAGAGGCCCACCAGCCACAGACACACACGCATGGGGGTGGGGAAGGAACTTGGAGGTGTTGGATCCAAAAAATGCCGTTGGGCCCCAAGTGTGTAGGCCCACGATCCTTCCTCTCCTCCTTCCACTCTTCTCTCTGAGAAACCCTAATCCCTATCTCTCCTTTCTCACGGCGCCGCAACCATCGCCCTCCCCCTCTCAGACTCCCTTTTCTCCTCCGTCCTCTCTGCTTCCATCTTTCCTCACCTAACCTCCTTGCTGAAAATTCCTTCAACTCAATTATCCCTAGCAGAACGAAACGTAAATCAAAGCACACAATATCAAAGTGTTCTTGTTATCAACTGATTGCAAGAATCTCAACAAGCTTGTTGATGGATCTGTTGAAGTTCTTGAGGATGCGCGTTTGGATTTGGATGAAGATCTTCTAGATCTTCTAGGAGCGGTCGAAGATGTGAAATCCAGAAGTTGAAGAATAAACTTGGGTGGTGATGAGATCGAGGATTCCTTTGAACTCTTACGAAGAACACGAGACTCTCGAAGGTAATACGGAGGAATCTGGAATGTTCTTCAAGGTGTTCTTGATACACGATGAAGCTTAGAATCTGGAAATTTGGTTATTGCTGATGAATCCTTCTGGATATGGATGACGATCGGAGCACGAAGATGGATGATGGTTGTATTTCTGGAGATGATGATTGTGGTTGAGAGTTGATGAAGGCCTTAGACAATCCTTCAATTTCTGGGAACTCTGAACGAACTCCACGAAGATCAAGATGAATATTCATCCTTTCTGATGAATTTCTGGAGAATCCAGAGGAAAATTGATGAATGGCGCTTGATTATTGATGACGATTGCTGGAAGATTTAGGATTTTTCTGGAAACTGTTTGAAGGCGTTTTTGCATTTCCGGTGGTAGCTTGAAGCTTTCGGCGGTATCTCCGGCGAGGGTGATGATTGTTGATCGGAGGAGAGATCAAAGGAAAACAGTGAAAATGATGGATTTGGAAATTTCCGGTGAGGTGGGCGGCCGGAGGTCGTTAGGGTTGTCGCCGGCGGGTTGTTGCGGCGGTTGCATGGCCGCCGGCCATGCAACTGGTGGGGCTTCAGCGTTAGACACGTGGTGTGGCTAGTGGAGAGGGTGAGCGCATGGATCCCACGTGTTGGAGACGTGGCAGAGAGAGATGGATCTCAGAGTGATGTGGCGATGCGTGAAGTGAAAACGTGGACCCTCCTCCCTCGCTTACACGTGGCGCTGGACTTTATACTGCTTGACAAATTCTGGATTATTCTGGATGCTTCTAGACTTGGACTGAAAATTGGCCAATAAACTGGGCCCTTGCATGAACGAATCTGGACATTAAGGCCCACCGAAAAACTCTGAAGGAGTAATTAAAATGAGTTAATACAAAACATGATTAACATGAATTAACAAAGACTAAAAACTGGATAAAATGGATTAAATCTGGATTAAAAAGTTAATGAAAATGATTACAACTAATTAACCCTAACTAAATCTCAATTAATCCTAAAAAGAAAATTATCCTAAAAACTCTATTAATTCCCTAATCTAAAAATTAAACTAATAAATCTCTAATAAAACCTATATTATTCAAAAATGATTTAAAGTCTATTTAATATCTACTATATCTAAAAACTATTAAAAATATAATATCTATTAAAAACTATTAAAAGAAAAAATCTATCCATTTATTAAAATGAAAAATCCATATTAAAATCCTATAAAAAGCTATATTATTTATATCTAAAATTGAAAAATCATTTAATTTCTATTAAATCCTATTATATTGAAAAAAAACTATATTCTTCTATTAAAATGATAAAAATCTATCTAAAAAGAGTTAAAACTATTAAAAATATTAAAAACCTATTAATATTCTAAAAAAATGATTTAAAATCTATTAAAACCCTAATAATGGTTAATAAAATCCAGAAAAAAATCACAATAATTTCCCGAGGGAACAAAAATAGCACCGAACGACAAATAACACCGCGAGAGCGCACCAAAATAGCCGGTAAAAATAAACGGACACCGAAATATCCCAAAAATATGGTTCTACCTATCTAAACTGATTAAAAACAACTGAAACACGAGAAGAGAGTTGTGATCCCGATAAAATCAAAACAATATGAAAAATGCACTGTATGTGATATGCAGATGCGAATGCGGTCATGCATCGAAACATAGGACCAAATACAGGACCCGGTTGGTCAAATTTTAGGGTGCAACACATACACCTAACCGTTAGAACTAAGTTTTAACCCTACTCGGGCCTAAAAAAGTTTGAACCAACAGGTGTTCTTGTTAGCCCGAACTACGTTTGCTCTGATTTCTCGTACCAGACGAGGATACGTAGGCACAAGACGACGATGTCTTGGCGAGCAACCTTTCCCCACCTTTCACCCGTAGATTTCCGAACAACGTTGACTCTGACTTTCCCATTGCACAAGGGATACGTAGGCATAGAGCGGTGATGCTCTATCTAGTCCTTTTTTCTTTTCTTTTGTCCCTGATCTGTAGCTTAGATAGTAAACACCCTTTTAGATAGACAACAAAGCATGGATCCTGTCGAGTACGACGGACGTGAGGGGTGTTAACACCTTCCCCTTGCGTAACCGACTCCCGAACCCGAGATATGGTTGCGATGACCTGTCTTTTCCCGTTTTCATTAGGTTTTCTATGATCGTTTCCTTTCCCTCTTTTGGGATAAATAACGAACAGTGGCGACTCTTCTGTCCTTGTCGGCCCCTCTTCGCAGCAATGCGACACTATGCCAACGTGACAAGACAAGTGGTTGCTCGTTTTCTCAAGAAAGATATTATCTGTCGATATGGGATTCCAAGTAAAATTATCACAGATAATGGGTCAAATTTGAACAACAAGGTTATGAAGGAGTTGTGTGAAAGCTACAAGATAAAACACCATAATTCTTCTCCATACCGCCCAAAAATGAACGGAGCTATTGAAGTTGCGAATAAAAACATTAAGAAGATCTTGCAAAACATGGTGGTAACTTATAAAGATTGGCATGAGATGTTACCTTTTGCTTTGCATGGATATCGAACGGTTGTCCGCACTTCAACAGGGGAAACCCCATTTCCTCTCGTATACGGAATAGAAGCAGTTCTCCCGGTTGAGGTAGAAATCCCATCGAGAGAATCTTGATGGAAACTAAACTTGAAGAGGCTGAATGGATTCAAAACCGTTTTAATGAGTTGAATCTTATTGAAGAGAAGCTCCTAGCCGCTTTATGTCATGGACAACTATATCAGAAGTGACTCAAAAGGGCATTTGACAAGAAGGTTCGTCTTCAAGAATATAAGGAAGGAGATCTCGTCCTCAAGAAGATTTTCCCTGTTCACAAAGATCTACATAGAAAATGGGCTCCAAATTATGAAGGTCCATTCGTTGTTAAGAAAGTATTTTTCGGTGGAGCCCTAATTCTTGCAACGATGGATGGCGAGGAGTTCCATAAGACAATAAATTTTGATGCGGTTCGTTTGTATTATGCCTAGAAAAAAAGACAACCACTAAGTTGAAAATCCGAAAGGGCAACTTACACAAAAATGGCATCCTAGTGGACTGAAACCCCAAAAGAGCAGTCCAGACAACAATTAGGGATATAAAAAATGTCAGTTTGCTAAGTTGAAAACCCGAAAGGGCAACTTAAGTAAAAAAGGGCATCCCGATGGATTAAAAACCTGAGAGGGAAATCCAGGTAAAAATTAGGGATAAATAAAAGGCTAATACAATATCGAACAAATCTGATCAGTGCAAAGGAACAGGGGCACGAAAGTCAACTTAATTGTTCTCTTCAGAAGTGAAGTTCTAGGGATCTTTTAGTTAGGGGAAGTAGCATTTATTGGGATTCAATGTAAACCTTTCTCATTTTCATTTTCATTTGTTTGTTTCCTGTAATATCCCATGTGGAGCCATGTTTTTCATGCGCTACTAGACTTTTAAATGAATTTGCATTTCTCTTCTCTATTCGTTGTGTTATTTATCCTTCTTTTGCAAATGTCATTTATTTTTGATGATATAATTTTGAAACTAAGGTATAACGACATGTTGAGATGCATAAATTCTTTGATAATTGAAATAACTAAGAGGGAAGTTGGTCTTTTCCCCAGAGATCCCAAAACTATAAGATATTTGTGGAACACTTCTGAAGTAATCCCTAGGGATGACTTGGTCCCGCCACTCTCCAATAGGATTCTGAAAAAATTTGACATGCTAGAAGAACATGTTCAAAATATCCTTTCATTGTAATTGAGACACATCTCCAAGTGTTGAGGAAAACAGGATGGTCACCTTTGCACCCGAATCCTCTATGTCTGTCGCAGTAGTCCAGGCTTTTGTCCTACGTGCACATTGCTCAGTTTGTTGTATACCAAGCACGACATGTCATCTATTCTTTGTTTGAACCAATTTTCACTGGCATTTCACTCCACAGATATTTGCCAAAGCTTATCTCTTTTGTCGATCTGAGGTTTTATTAGATCATTTGCCAGATAAGTCATAATTTTAATTTATCTTCTTGGCTAACACAATTTCCAATTTTTATTCCACTCATTATGTTGTCAAGTTTTATTGTCAGTTTTGGTTCTGTGTGAATTCGGAACTTTTCTCTTAACTTTGTGCGAATCCGGAGTCTTTTATTTTGCTTCTATGCGAATCCGAAACTTTTCTCTTAGATCTATGCGAATCCGGAGTCTTTTATTTTGGTTTTGTGCGAATCCGAAACTTTTCTCTTAAATATGTGTGAATTCGGAGTCTTTTGTTGTTCTGTATGAATTTGGAACTTCATTTTTATGTTTATGCGAGAAGCATTAACCCATCTCTTTTGTACTCTGTGCAAATTCGAAGTCCTTTTGTTGTTTTGCGCAAATCTGGAACTTCATTTTTATGGTTATGTAAGAAGCATTAACCCATCTCTTTTGTACTCTGTGCGAATCCAGAGTCCTTTGTTTGTTCTGTGCGAATCCATAACTCTTTTCGTGGTTATGAGAGAAACCATACATATCATTGGCGCTGTTTTAAGTAGAACCTTAGCGCATTTGATTGCTCTGTGCAAATCCAGGGTCTTTCCCTTTTATACACGGTGCGAATCCGGAGTCTTTTCTTTATTACATTCAATTATCTTTTTGCTCCGTGTGAATCCAGAGCATACTTTTCATTACAAGTTATCATTAACCTTTGGTTTGTTCCGTGAGAAGCCAGAACTAACCATTTTCCTCAAGTATTACCAGTGATTCATTGTACTTTACATCTTTCAATCCCCAGAAAACTTCATAGGGAGTCATCTCAATGATACTCACAGGGTCTGTCTCACATTTCACCAATTTCATAGAATTCTGCATACATGTATTCGTACATATGTGTGGCGTCTGAGCATTTTGCTATCATTCTGATGTTTACTTGTTTCATTCACTTTGAGTGTTTATCCCCTAAGTGGTCGGTTTATCGTCTCTCTCCAGATAGAGTCGTCAGCTTTAAGCATAAAATTCACATCATTTCTAAATTCCCCACAGAGTTTGATCCTCGCGGATGACGTCTGTTTCTGTTATTTTCTCCATGTTTAGACAAGATAAACCCCTATTCGAGTTTATTCCTCAAGGGTTGGATTCTTTTTTACCGTTTCTTTCTGGCTTGTTCCTAGATTGAACTTTGGTCCCTGAAAAGTGTTGCGTTGGTTAGGTCACTGAACCTAGTATAAACGTGCATTTATTTCGCATTATATCTTGCAGGAAGAATCTTTTACAAATCCCCATTGTAGATAAGTGGCAATCTCTTTTGAGAAGTTTATCCATCTTTTATGGTAAGTGGCTATCTCTTTTGGGAAGCTTATCCATCTTTTATGATAAGTGGCTATCTCTTTCAAGAAGTTTATCCCTCTTTATGATAAGTGGCTATCTCTTTTGAGAAGCTTATCCATCTTTTATGATAAGTGGCTATCTCTTTCAAGAAGCTTATCCATCTTTTCTGATAAGTGGCTATCTCTTTCGAGAAGCTTATCCTTCTTTTCTGATAAGTGGCAATCTCTCCGAGAAGCTTATCCTCTTTCAACGATAAGTGGTAGTCTCTTTCGAGAAGCTTATCCATTCTTGGTGGTACGTAAGTCCCTTACAACGATAGGTGGTAGTCTCTTTTGAGAAGCTTATCCAAAGGGAATTTCCTCATGAACTCCAATTATTTTGGCATGCAGAAGAGTTTAATTACCCTGTATCTTTCTTGATGTTTCTTGAAGATCCTGTTTGATCTCTTCATTTAAGGAATTTCCAGAAGTTTGGATGTTTGAAAACTCCAGCATTTGTTTGCTTGATCCTAAGACTTTAAGGATCCTGCTTTACCCATTGTTCTAGAGTGTCAGCTGGTCAAGCCTGAACCTGTTGATCAATCACTTTAGATTTCCCCAGTTGTTTCTTTTCCCTGATGTTTAGTCATCCCCAGTGAGTTTGCTACTCACTGTGTTGACTTTATCCCCGTGTGTTTTCTTTCTCTGTCTGCATTTTGCATTTACTATCCCATCATTATCATCATGATAGAGTTCATTGCATGTAAGCATTACATAGTTTTCGTTTTGTTTATAGCATAACATGTTTAGTGCATTCAGGATCCAAATTTGGGTATTCCTGGTATTTAACTATCTCCCACTATAATCATATGAAGAATGGCCTTCTTCATACTCTTTAATTGAAGATATTTAAATAGAGGTAACTGTTACACCCTAATCTTTTACCCTGAATCGCCAAACCATACATATCATTGCACTTTCATCGTTTGTGCATCATACCCATTATTCATTTCATCTAACCTTTGTGCGTATAGAATCTGTACCTTTTGTTTCTGTGTTGTCTAAGTTCAAGTTTTGCAAAATTGAATCAAGAATCAGACAAAGTTATCAGGTCAAGGTTATGAGTGTTGGTTGGAGTTTAATGAAAGTTTTACCTAATCTTGGTTGAAGAAATGGTTTGATTCAGTGTCAAGTTATCAAGATATGGCAAAGCCAGTTGTTTCATGGTTAAGGGATTATCAGAGTCAATTCACTTTCAGTTAGGATTTTGGCGCAATGGCGATGCAGTTCATATATCAAGTCATCTGCGTCATTGACTATTTTGGAGACAAGTGTGGATTGAATTCATGGGCTTTGTGTCTGAGAATCCAAATCAGAGTTTTGATCAAGTTCAAGTTACCTGATGAAGTAAGGGAAATTCAAGCTTTCTACTCCATTCAAGACTACTTCAAGATAGAATCGGGATGTGATGTTAGTTTCTCATGGAAACAGTTTAAGGCTTCAAATTTCATGTCAATTCATAATCTCATTCTAAGTTTTCAAATTCCCAGATTCAGAATCAAGTCCAAATCTCCAATCAAGATTTTAGAATCATAACCATGTTTCAAATTCTATTCAAGAATTCAAAGTATCTATTTCAAATTCAAGATTGAATTCATGCCAAAATTCCAAATTTCAATCCAGTATCCAAAATCCAAAATTCATGTCAAATGTATCATCCAAGTTTCAAGTTCATAATCATATCTCAAATTTATCCCGAATTCAAGATCCTTTCCAAGTTTAATTTCAAATTCATTTCCACTTCTAATTCCATATTCAAAACCATTCAAGTTTTTATTCCGTTTCAATCTCATCTCAATTATAATTCAAGAATCTCAAGTTCTTAGTTTCAAATTCAAATAGTTCAAGTTTCTAATTCAAGTTTCGAGTCAAGCTCAATTATATTTCTTAATTCAAGTCAAGTTTCAAGTCTCAAAGTTTCAATACATTTTCATTTTTAATCAAATTCAAGTTCAATTTTCAAGTTTAAGTCGCAATTCTAATCCATTCCAATCTATTTTAGGTTTTAAAGACAATTCTAATATACAATTTCATTCAAGTTCATTTTAAATTTAAGTGTCCATTCCATAGTTTAGATTCAAGTCCTAAGTTTCATGGATCCAAGTTTAAATTTGTCTTATTTCCATTTCAATCTTTATGCCTAAGTCACCCAAAATTCGAGTCCATGGAAATTTACAAGTTTCGATTCAATTTTCATTTATTTTTACAAGGTTTAAATTTTATATAAGTGTCAAACTCATCTCAAGGGTCCATTTCTTTTCCATTCAAACCAATTCCATATTTTCCAATTTAATTGTTCCAAACTTCCACTTTGGTTTCAATTTCATGTTCAAAAATTCAATTCCAATGTCATTTTGCATTCAATTTCAAAGTTACAAGGTGATTCTAAACTAAAAAATTTTCATGGTCTGCTACAAAATTTTCCAAAGTCCACACCCAAAGCTGCTGCCAAGACCAAATCTGTCTTCAAGCCCAAAGTTGATGTTAAGCTCAAAGCTGCTGCTACCACAAGGAAAGAGGAACGTTAAAAAATCCCACAACACGTTTCAAAGGACACCTGCAAAACAATGTACAAACGGTGTACAACTTGCAACAGTTTTTTGCAAAGAAAAACGAAAAAACTTGACACACATCAATTCCACATACGACCTGCAACGTCTAACCCACCAACTGCTACCACAACAAACAAAACCTGCTACTCGCGAAAAATTTCATACACTGCAAAACAAAACCTATAAAGGACCACATACAAAGGTTTTATATGCACAATTTGGGAATGCAACAGATTTCAGACAGTGGCAGCCATAACAGCCAGGACAGATTCATATAAATGGAAAAATATTATTTGGAATCAAAAAAAGCAATGGCAGACATACCAAAACCAAAGATGCTTCAGCCAGTTTGCAAATCACTAAACCCTAATCCTCCCATATAAACACAACAGTAAGAAACAAAAAAAGGGGGAGAAATTTTTTTTTCAAATACTACAAACCTCTCATATTCTTGATTCTCAACAGAAGGAAACTCAATATTTTTAATTCATATAACCTTATACTTCAAAAAGCACAACAACAAAAAATCAGTAACAATTGAGAGAAGCACCAATAACTATCACAATCCCAGAACATTAAACTTAAATCCACGCTTGAAACAGTAAGAGGAAGAAAGATACCTGAGCATTCTCGTGGATTTCACCTTCGTACAGGTACAAATGTTTGCTCTATTGTAATTATTTCTTGAATTTCGTGGCTATTTATTTGTTCTCATGTAAATAAAACTAACAAAAGTTGAGGGTGAATCGTCCACCAAGAGAGGAAGGCGAGAAAGCGTTTCTGAGAAATAGCGGGCGGAGCATGAGAGATCTGAAACGAGAGAGACCGAGAGAGATTAAATCAAGAGAGACCGAGAGAGATTAAATCGAGAGAGAGTGATTGAGAGAAAACGGAAATGGAGAGGGTGAATCGACGCGAAGAAAACTAAAGTGTGTATCACGGTTGTTTTTTTGGTTTTTTTTCCTTCAAAATTATGTTTTTTTTTCGTCAAAAGAGAAAACGGCTGCTATGGGGTTTTAGGGTTCTCCATTAACTCTTCCTTTGAGAGCATCTGAACTGGGTCTGGACCTCAAGTAGTCTGACCCGGGTTATCCAAACAACATTTGGGCTTCTCTTTTTTCTTTTATTTCCAGCCCAGTATCCTGTTTTTTTATATAGCTTATTTTATTCTTTTTTTTATGATTTGTAATTTTTAATTATAGGATTAATTTAACTTTTCTTATAATCATTACTCTAAGGTGAGCAAAAGTAAATAATAAAAATATAAAAAGGTTTATTATTATTTATATCAAACATATTTATTTAATTATTTAAAATGATTAATTAATTTGATTAAATATTCATGTTTAATTTAATTAATAATTTGTGTATAACTTTGTGAGTTTTTGACTTGTGTTCTCGAGACTAACTTGACTTTGTCTTACTCGTATTATGTGCTTTTGGTGTGATGATATCACTTTAACTTTTGTTCATCCTAAGACATTTTCAAATAAATTCTCGATTCAACATCGAGTCGTTTTTTTCAACTTATAAGTCGAGCGCTTTTGCCTCGCCATCGACCTTATCTTATGTCATTAGGACCTCCTTTCCTTTAGCTCAAGTTTTTACATCGTTTTCGCATGCAAATTTAAACCTCGATTAACTTCGAGCTCTTTCTCAAAATTCAAATCAATTAACTTACGCCTAAACCATATTTCAACAAAGGATGAAAAGAGAGAGAATCGGATTTTCGATTCACTTTCTCGATTATTTGGGCCTGATGAGCCTTTCTTAAGCTTCGAATAATCGTCATCGGATTTAAAATAATCTAACTACATCGAAATTCTTTCATAATATAAGATTGAAAAGATGGATAGTCAAGTCTTTGACTCACTTTCTCGATTACTTGGGACCCGAGGAGCCTTCCTTAAGTTTCAAGTAATCTTCATCTGATTTAAAATACTTTATCCTCTAAAACACTTCCAACTCGATAACATTCAATCTATATACACAATCTTTTTTCGAGATGAAGAGAGAGAGAGAGAGAGAGAGAGAGAGAGAGAGAGAGTCAAGTCTTTTATTCACTTTCTCGATTACTCGAGCCCGAGGAGCCTTTCTTAAGCTTCAAGTAATCGTCATCAAATCAAAATACATCAACTCATAATTTTAACTTCTCTCCGCCGTGCGAACCGGAAAACCTTTTTTCATAAACGTGAGATATGGTGTCTTGAGATGATGTAAGTTCAGAGTATGCCTAAGAGGGGGGTGAGTTAGGCTTTAGAAACTTTTTCCGGTTTTTGATATTCTTGAATTTTACTTGGTTATGATCTTGATGATGAAAGCAGTAAAAGCAGAAAGAAAATGGACACAGAGATTTATAGTGGTTCCCTTCATAATCCGAAGGTACTCCACTCCCCTTTCCACATGAAAGAGATTTTTCACTATAGTTTTAGAATGTACAACCTATCACACCATCAACCGGTGAGGCCTACTATCTAACAACTATTTCAACAACTTAGTGCGCAAGAACAATCCTCTTGCAAGCACTAACCCTTGTGTCCAACAATCCTGGATCACAAGTCACAAAGAAATCATTCTTGTAATTTTGTAATTTGAGAGTGATACAATAATAATATCAATACAAAGATTGATCTTCTCCTTTTGATCAAAATTCACTTTTCAATATCAATACAAGTGTTCAAAAATTCTGGATATGAAATGGTATGAACAATATGAACACTTTTTGAAAAATATTTGAAAATATTTGAAAAGTAGTGAATTTGATTTAATGATTATTTTGAAAATTATTGGAGGTGTTTTTTCAATTTGAAATTTTTAGAATTTATATGAGCAAAACACCATTTCAAAAAGGTATAATTGAGTATGAATCAAATAATGAAAAGGTATAACATTCAAACAAGATTTGAATTTAAAAAGAAATAATTTTTCAAAATTTGTTCAGTGTTAATCGGTTAACCATATAGGTTAATCGGTTAACATTTGAACGTTAGCCCTGAGAATTCAAAATTTGAGACCGTTAACCAATTAACCCATATGGTTAATCGGTTAACACTGTTAAAACTCAGAAAAATACTTGAGCTAAAAAGTGTTATACCAATTCGAATGATTTTAAAACCATGCATATGCAAAATGCGGATATGATAAATTATTTGAACACTTGTATATCAATTAAAGGATTGAATATTGATATACCAAGGCTTTGAGTCCAAATCTTGAAAGTTGTAGAACATTTGCACATGATGCTTGATTTCCTTGACAACATTCCATAGTCTTGATCTTGATCAGTTTTGAAAGCTTGACTTTTTGCAATCATGGAATGAGATTAAGTCTTTATTGACATCATCAAAACCTTGAGATTGAAGTGTGCTTCTACATTCTCCCCCTTTTTGATGATGACAAACAACTGAGTCTGTGCGATATCCTTGACGATGTTTGGTTCCGTTCTTGGCTTGCTTCTCCCCCTATGTTCAGCAACTCCCCCTTGTTAGAACATAGATTGGTTCTTAATAATATCTCTATGTTTTGATGATAACTATTATGAAATTTTGTAATTAAGAATTATATACTCTAAAATTTGCTTAAGAGTTTTTACTGCAGATAGTAAAGGAATTAACACTCCAGAAGCAAATCAGAATTGAACATAAGAAATTTGCTAGACTCTGAAGCGCCAGATGCATCCATTAGAAGATTCTGAATGCTACCAACAGAAGATCATGAGCGTAGCCTCCAGAAGAATCTGAAGCAGAAGCTCCAGAAGAATCTGAAGCAGAAGCTCCAAAAGAATCTGAAGCAAATCAGAAGCATCTGAACCAAAGATGAATTCTGTATGAAGAGTGTTCAAAGCATAGTTACTACAGAAGATTCTGAAAGTACTAAAGCTGCCAGTACTGAAGATCTAACTAAAACATGCTCTGAAGTTACACACGCTAAAAGCACAACTGCTGCAAAAGAATCTGACTCAGCAAAGCTCTGATCAACATCAGAAGGCTCTGATCAAATTAGACTCTGATGAATTTTGCTGAAAATTGAAGAAGAAGAAGAATTCAAGATTATATCTGTTGGAATAATTCAAACGACTCTTTCCTTATTTATGCTAGACACAAGAACACAGACAAAAAGGATTTCTCTGTGCTTTCTTCTTCTAGGAAAGGTCACTTGATGTGAAGACAAAAAGGCTCAGACCTTTTGGACACTCTTCTCAGCGTGAAGCTCTCTTTGGATCAGCTGCCTATAAAAGCAAGTCTTCATCCATCTTCTTCAACTAATGTTCCATCTGAAAGAAATCAATATTCAAAGCTCTCATACTATTCATATTCTTTTAAGAATTAATTTCTTTGTTCTTAACTTTAAGTGAAAAATCACAGTTGTTATAAAGCTTGTTTAGAAGCAATTTAAACACTTGTATTTGTTATTACATTTAATTGTAAGAAAACCTTAAGAAGATCCAGTTAGGATCAGTAGTTCTTGAGAAGACTTTGAACAGTTGTTCTTAGTGCTTACTATTATAATCAGTTGATTAAATAGTGGATTAAGTCCTTGATTGAGAAAGGCAAATCACTCTAGGAAGGGTGGACTGGAGTAGTTGAGTTCAACGAACCAGGATAAAAATACTTGAGTTTTTATTTCTAAGTTTTTATCTTCATACTTATTCAACCCCCCCCCCCCCTCCCTTCTAAGTATTTTCTCACCTTCAGTTGGCATCAGAGCTTCGGTTCTGTATGTGCTACCACTTCACAGTGACAGTAAAGATCCAGTGAGAAAAACTCTGATATATATTTGGTTGTTACTATGGCTGATAATACAATATCTAACATTAACAACAAATATGAAGAAAGGGATAGAATCAGCACCAAACCCCCTATGTTTGATGGGGAGAAATTTGATTATTGGAAAGACAGGATAGAAATTTTTTTCCTTGGATATGATGCTGATTTATAGGATCTGGTCATAGATGGATATGTTCATCCCACTGATGGGAATGGCAAGAAAATAGACAGAAAATCTATGACAGATGCTCAGAAGAAGGAATTTAGAAATCACCATAAGGCCAGAACAATATTGTTGAATGCAATATCCCACACTGAGTATGAAAAAATTACAAATAGGGAAACATCATTTGACATGTTTGAGTCCTTAAAGATGACTCATGAGGGAAACTCTCAAGTCAAGGAAACAAAGGCTCTGGCTCTGATCCAGAAGTATGAAGCCTTCAAGATGGAAGACTCTGAATCTGTTGAAGCTATGTTCTCCAGATTTCAAATACTTACAGCTGGACTAAAGGTTCGGGATAAAGGATACTCTACTGCTGATCATGTGAAAAAGATCATCAGAAGCTTACCTACTAGATGGAGATCTATGGTGACAGCGCTGAAAATGGCTAAAGATCTGAACAAGATCTCCTTGGAGGAACTGATCAGTTCACTAAGAAGTCATGAAATTGAACTTGAGGAAGATGAACCTCAAAAGAAAGGTAAATTTATTGCTTTAAAATCTAATAAATCTGCTAAAGCATTGCAGGTAATAGAGGAAAGCTCTGAAGAATCCTCATCTGAAGATGAAGATGAACTATCCATGTTGTCCGGAAGAATAAACAAACTCTGGAACCATAAAGGAAAGAAGTTCAGAAACTTCAGGAAGCCTGACCAAAGAAAAAAATCTTCTGGACATAGAAGATCTGGCAAAAAGGAGGTTGTCTGTTATGAATGTAAAGAACCTGGACATTACAAAAATGAATGTCCAAAGGTGCTGAAAGACAAGCCTAAAAGAAAATCTGATAAGAAGAAAAAGGTTCTAATGGCCACCTGGGATGATTCAGATACATCTGAATCTGAATCTGAGTCAGAAGAAGAATGTGCCAATGTAGCTTTGATGGCAGACATAGAAGATCAGGAGGAAGGAACTTCAGGTTCTGAAGCTGACTCTGAATCTGACTCTGACGCTGAAGAGGTAATGGCTAAACTCACTAAAGAAGAACTTATCAAAGTGTTATCAGAAGTTCTGAAGAGCTATAATAATATTAAGCTCAAATACAAAAAGCGTCAAAGCAATCTTGTATCTGAGAATAATATTCTCAAATCAGAAGCAGCTGAGCTAAAAGAAAAGAACTTAAAATTGAAAAATGATTCTGAATTAGGTCAACAAAACTCTGATTCTGAAACTGAATCTGAATGCAAAAATATTTTGGAAAAATATGATTATAGCTTTCAGAAATTTCTGGCTAAAAGCATAGATAGAAGCAAAATGGCTTCTATGATCTATGGAGTTAGCAGAAATAACAGAAAAGGAATTGGATATGAATCTTCCTCTGGAAAGGATTTAAATCCAAAACCTGTTGATAAAATTATCATCAAGAAAACTCCTTTATATTCACACTTTAAATTTGGTCACTTGAATGATATTGAACAAACACGTTCTGAAAAGAACATTCATGTGTTTAAATCTAAGGCTAGTCAGAATAAACCTTATGTTGAAAAACAGAAGTTTAGACAAACCTTCAGAACAACTAACCATAAAGGACCCAAGAAGATATGAGTACCTAAAAGTAAAATAATCCTTGTTGCAGATGTTCTTAGCAGCAAGGTCAGGACGCCAATCATGGTACCTGGACTCTGGATGCTCACGACACATGACAGAAGAAAAGTCTATGTTCCAAAGTCTGGAGCTTAGATCTGGAGGTGATGTGAAATTTGGAGGGAATCAGAAAGGCAAGATCATTGGATTTGGCACCATTGGAAATGGTAAACTTCCCTCTATTACTAATGTTTTACTTGTTGAAGGGTTAA
The DNA here is from genome assembly GCA_963859935.3 of Lathyrus sativus. NCBI lineage: Eukaryota > Viridiplantae > Streptophyta > Magnoliopsida > Fabales > Fabaceae > Lathyrus > Lathyrus sativus. The sequence goes on from OZ012741.1 coordinate 636,554,793, forward strand.
AGCATAACTTATTGTCCATAAGTCAATTAAGTGACAATGGTTATGATATTACCTTTAATCAAAAATGTTGTAAAGCTATTAGTCAAAAGGATGGCTCTATTCTATTTAGTGGAAAGAGGAAAAACAACATTTATAAAATAAATCTTTCAGAACTTAAAGTTCAAAATGTTAAATGCCTCTTGTCTGTTAATGAGGAGCAATGGGTCTGGCACAGAAGATTGGGACATATTAATATGAGAAGTATATCTCAGATTAATAAACTTAATCTTGTCAGAGGACTTCCTAATCTGAAGTTTACCTCAGATGCTCTTTGTGAAGCATGCCAAAAAGGGAAGTTTTCAAAATCATCTTTTAAATCAAAAAATGTTGTTTCTACTTCCAGACCACTAGAATTACTTCATATTGATCTGTTTGGACCAGTGAAAACTGCATCCATCAGAGGCAAGAAGTATGGATTAGTCATTGTTGATGACTATAGTAGATGGACATGGGTAAAGTTCTTAAAACACAAGGATGAGTCACATTCTGTGTTCTTTGACTTCTGTAAACAAGTCCAGAATGAAAAAGATTTCAAGATTATAAAAGTCAGAAGTGATCATGGTGGTGAATTTGAAAATAAATATTTTGAAAAATATTTTAATGAAAATGGCATTGCTCATGATTTTTCCTGTCCTAGAACTCCACAACAAAATGGGGTTGTAGAGAGGAAAAATAGAACTCTGCAAGAAATGGCCAGAACCATGATCAATGAGACTAATCTGGAAAAACACTTTTGGGCAGAAGCAATCAACACAGCCTGTTACATTCAGAACAGAGTGTCTGTAAGACCTCTTCTGGAGAAGACTCCATATGAACTGTGGAAGAACAGAAAGCCCAACATTTCATATTTTCATCCTTTTGGATGTATTTGCTATATGTTAAATACTAAAGAAAATCTGAACAAGTTTGATTCCAAAGCACAAAAGTGTTTCATGCTTGGATATTTTAAACGCTCTAAAGGCTACAGAGTATACAACACTGAGACACGGATTGTGGAAGAATCTATTCATGTTAGATTTGATGATAAGCTTGGCAGTAAAAAGCCAAAGCAGTCTGAAAACTCTGCAGATAGAGAAGTAGTCTTCACAGACTCTGAAGTCTCAGAGGCAGACAAAGCTCAAGTGAAGGAACCAGAAGCAACGCCAGAGGCAATCCCTTTAACTTCTCAGATGAACAATTTAAACATTTCTGAAGAATCAACTGTTAGAAGATCATCTTCCAGAATCAAAACTTCTCATCCAGAGAATGTTATGATTGGAAAGAAGGATGATCCCATCAGAACAAGATCCTTTCTAAGATCATCTGAAGCATCATTATTTGGACTGGTGTCAGAAATTGAACCAACATCTATAGATGAAGCTCTGCAAGACAATGATTGGATTATTGCCATGCAAGAAGAGTTAAATCAATTCACCAGAAATGATGTGTGGGATTTAGTTCAAAGACCACAAGGATTCAATATAATTGGAATAAAATGGGTCTTCAGAAATAAGCTTAATAAGAAAGGAGAAGTTGAAATAAATAAGGCAAGGCTTGTTGCTCAAGGGTACAGTCAACAAGAAGGTATTGATTACACTGAAACTTATGCTCCAGTGGCAAGGTTAGAATCTATACGCCTTCTTATTTCATTTGTTGCACAAAATAACATCACTCTGTATCAAATTGATGTTAAAAGTGCCTTTCTTAATGGTATTATAGAAGAAGAAGTTTATGTCCACCAGCCCCCTGGTTTTGAAAATGAAAAATTTCCAGATCATGTTTTCAAATTAAAGAAATCTCTGTATGGTTTAAAACAAGCTCCCAGAGCTTGGTATGAGAGATTAAGCAATTTTCTTCTGGAGAAAGATTTCATCAGAGGCAAAGTGGATACAACACTCTTTTGTAAATCAGTTAAGAAAGATCTTCTAATTTGTCAAATTTATATGGATGATATAATATTTGAATCTACCAATACTATGCTGGGAAAGGAGTTTGCTCAATGTATGCAGGCAGAATTTGAAATGAGCATGATGGGAGAATTGAGATTCTTTTTCGGAATTCAAGTCAATCAAACTCCAGAGTGCACTTACATACATCATACCAAATATGTTAAAGAACTTCTGAAGAAATTCAACATGACTGATAGTAAGCTGGCAAAGACTCCCATGCATCCAACTAGCTCACTAGGCAAGGAAGAGGTAAGTAATAAAGTAGATCAGAAACTCTACAGAGGTATGATAGGATCTCTTCTTTACTTAACTGCTTCTAGACCTGACATATTGTTCAGTGTGTGCTTGTGTGCTAGATTCCAATCAGATCCTAGAGAATCACACTTGACAGCTGTCAAGAGGATTCTAAGGTATCTGAAAGGTACTTCTAATGTGGGTTTGTGTTACAGAAAATCTGATGATTTCAAATTAGTTGGATTCTGTGATGCTGACTACGCTGGAGACAGAGTGGAAAGAAAAAGTACTTCTGGAAGTTGTCAATTTCTAGGAAGAAATCTAATCTCTTGGTACAGCAAGAAGCAACCCACAATTGCATTATCAACCATAGAGGCAGAATATATTGTTGCTGCTGGATGTAGCACGCAGATGCTCTGGATGAAAAGTCAACTAGAAGATTATCAGATATTTGAAAGTAACATTTCTATTTTCTGTGATAATACTTCTGCTATATGTTTGTCTAAAAATCCCATTTTACACTCTAAGGCAAAACATATAGAAATTAAGCATCATTTCATCAGAGACTATGTTCAGAAGGGAATCATAAATTTAGCCTTTGTTGATACAGATCATCAATGGGCAGATATTTTCACAAAACCCCTTGTTGAAGATAGATTCAAATTTATTCTGAAAAATATTGGTATGGATTTGTGTCCAGAATAATATTTGTCAGAAGCAAATTTTACAGATGCTAAAATGCCTAATGCTCAGAAGTATTTCTTCTGATTACTTATTCATTTTCTTTAATTATTTTCTTGTGAAACTCTGAACTAACAATCCTCAGAGGATCTGAACGTTGATTAACGTTTCATTTCTCAAAGAGAATTCAGAAGCACATGCAAGCAAACACGTGTCACTCCAAATCTGCAAAGGTGGCGTGTACACCACTGAAGAGACGTTTGAGGTGAAGTTTGAATAGTGAAAATCTTGATTTTCCCCCCAAATTGTCAGAATCAATAAATGCTTGAAATGATTTTATTCCTTTTCATTAAATGCTTTGTGTGAACGTGTTTTCTTCTGACTGTTTGTATGCCTAAGTGTTTAGTATAAATACATCACTTCTCACCACATTCACACTTTTCACATCTCAAACTGTTTATGCATTTCTGTCTTCTCTTCTCTCTTCATAAAAACCCTAAGCGTTTGACAAACTCATCTTCAATGGCAACTTCATCATCAACTGCTGCACAATTCCAATCAACTATGGCTGCAGTTACCTCTGCTAATATGGGTGTGACTCCTTATACACCACCAAAGAGAACATTGCTAACACCTGTTGAACAACTGGAGGTTCTGTGTGAATTAATGGTGGAATTTGATTCACTTGCTGAGAATGGGTTTGAGTTTCGCTCCATTATAGATGCTCAAGGATGGGTGAAGTATTTTGACAGACTTTTTGGACCAGTCTACCCCCTTCTGGTAAAAGAATTCTGGATACATGCTTCTGTTTACCCTAAATTCATTTTATCTTCTGTTCTGGGCAAAGAGATAATTATCACAGAAGATCTGATTAGAAAACTCATTGGATATGAGGAAACAGATGGAATATCACACTTGCCATCTGGGCATGTAGATATGGATGAAGTATATGAGGAAGTGATGACTGCTGGACAAGCTTCTAATAAGTTCAAGGATCTGAAGCCTGACTACAAGATCTGGGCTAAGATTTTCATGGGATGCATTCATCACAGAAAGTCTACAAACTCTCCAGACTATGTCAATAATGAACAGCTCTATTTTATGTATTGCCTAAGTCAAAGCACCAAGGTAGATCTTCCATATATTCTGTTTATGCACTTTTGGAATCATATAAATGCCTCTAGAGAATATGTGAAGGAAAAAGGACAGAAGATCAGAACTTGGATTCCTTTTGGAAGGTTAATCTCAGATCTTCTAACTGAGAATGGACTTGTAACTGCTCTGTATGCTGCTGGAGTTACAGAAGAACTGGAATTCACTCTTGGAAAGCCTCTGAATGCCAAAAGTCTTCAGAGACTTAAAATAGTAGAAGAACTCATAACAGCACCCAAGAAGCTGAACATTACTGAACTGAGTCAAAAGAGAATCCCACTAGATGACTACCCTCTATTCTATGCTGAAGAACCAAGGGAAATTGTAGTTAGATATATTGATGAGTGCAAGGCAGAAGGAAAGCCTATTCCTGCAGACATTATAAAAAGAGCAAGGGAACCATTACCAGCTGTAGTAGAAGAGACTCCAAGAAAGAGAAGTCAATCAGAGGCAGAAGCTGCACCTGTTCAGAAGAAGCCCAAGGTTGCTGAGAAGCTACAAAAGCTGTTGAAGAGGAAAGAATCTGGAGACACTCCTTCTGTACCAGCTAAAAGAATCAAGATTAACGGTATTAAGTCCTCTGTATCCTCTGCAAATACTATTGTTATAAATGATTCAACTGTTAAGTCTATTCCAAAACCACCCTTTACACAAAATAAATCTGTTACTGCTCCACCTCATGTTTCTGCTCCATCTCCTCAAAAATCATCCAATCCAATTTCAATCTCACCTATAAAACAATCATCTGTTCCAAAACCAACAACAACAAAGCCAAAAATTCAAACTCCACAAATACCAACAAAACCATCTGCACCTCAAAAACCACAATCAGAACAACAACCACAAAAACCATTTGAACAACAACAACAACCACAAGAAAAACATCAAGAAAAACAACCAGAAAAACAATCTGAATCTCTACAAGAAAAAGACTTTGAACGTCAACAACAAAAATCATCTGAACCTCAAACACAACAACAAAAGAAACAACCACAATCACAACTTCCACCATCCAACACATCTGAACCCACTGCATCTGTACCAGTTACCACTGAACCAATAAAAATTTCATCTGATCCACCTACATCTGAACCCCCATCAAAACCCTCTGAAAATCCTTCAGAATCAACCAATCCATCTGGAACCAACATCCTTGAGACAGAAGTTCTTGATGTTACACCACTCAAAACTGTGTTTCAAGTGTCTTCTACCTCTTGCACACCAACCACTTCATCCAACTCTTCAGAATCTTACATACACCCAGATTTTCTGGTATCCCCCTCTCATAGAGATTCTGAGGTAAACCAACCAGAACACCTTATTTCTTCTAAAGTTCTTATTCCAGATCCTACTCCCACACCTAAACCATCATCTGAAATCCCCATTACAAATCCAATCCCAACACCTGCACCAAGATCATCTGTAAATCATACCTCATGTGCACAACTCTCATCTTATTTTCACAACCTTTCCTATGGTTTCAAACTCAAAGATTTCTATGACAGAGTTGAACCATCTGACCCTATCACTCCTTTCAAACCCAAACTTACAATAACTCTACCATCTGTGCTTCTAACCTATATTAAATCCATGTCAGAAGTAGGTTCATTAGCTACAATAGCATACTCTGCTAAATCTGCAAAAGCTGTTACTTCTGCTAAACCTGTTTCATCTGATAAACCTGATGCATCTGATAAACCTGCTGCTTCTGATAAACCTGCAAAATCTGTTTTCCAACCTTACACTAATAAACCATTTGATGTTGTTTCTAATAACCCAACTGCCAAACCATGTTTGATAAATGCTCTGAAAAGGTCAAAACCAGACAAATCCTCTGAGATTCCATTCATACCCTACTACCCTCCTCCTCTGATTTCCATCCATAAATCCATATTTCCACCTACTCCCCAACCAAAGCCAATTACCTTGGAGACTCTACTACAACCCATACATAGACTAAACATTGATCATTTATTTACATGTTTTTTACAAGAAATACAGTTGTATTTAGGTACTGTACAGAAGAAGTGTTCAGCAACAATGGATGCACAAGAATATGATGTCATCTGGAATGGCTTCATCAACAGATTCAACACTGTAGCATCAAATCTGAAGAACATATGTTCTGATGATGCAAAGCTCAGGTTTGCTGAAGCTGCAAGAAATATGTTCTGGAATGTCAAGAGATCTGGACCACTGCTTCTTACAGATGATCCTCCATCATCAGAAGAAACTACTGAATCTGCATTTGAAGACAATCCTCTGGCCATGACTCTGATAGAACATCCTTCTGGCTCTACTGCTCCAAACTCAGAAGCCCCTATGGAAGTTGACTCTGTTCAAGCTTCAGAAACTATTCCACCCTCTTCATCTAAGATTAAGAAAGAACATCCAGATCTTGAGGATAAAATTGTTGTTCTGGAAGCTGGTCAATCAGAGATCAAGTCATGGATGGCTAAACAGGATAAGAAGTCTGAAGACATGACTCAGTGAATGTCTCAACAGGATCAGAAGAATGAAACAATGGCTAAGTGGATGTCAAAGCAAGAACAATCCTCCTCTGAAATTACAGATCTATTGAAGATGCTTTTGTCAAAACACTCTTAGTTTATTTTTCTTCATTCTGATGTTTGCATTTATATGTTTTTGAATATCTTTTGATATGTGTACTCTTGCTCTGAAATTAATGAATATGTGTTTCAAAGTTTTCTCCACTTGATCTATCTCTTTTACTGTTTCCTTTTATTTGTCTTTTCAAAGTTCTTACTTTTTGCTTATGACAAAAAAGGGGGAGAAAATATAGATTTGAACTGTTTAATTAAACTTCACCAGAATGAAACTTCAGACATATAAATTTTATCTAACATTAAATCTGAGTATTTCAGAACATTTGATAAGTACACTCTGTAGAAGAAACTCTGAGACTCTCAGATCATTTGAAAATTATCAAACTCTGACTCTAAAATATGCAAGACACTCTGACTTTCAAATGTTAAAGAACAATCAAGCTCTAACTCTGAAAAATACTCAAGACAAAAGGGAAGTTTCTATTCCTTATCTGTATTTAATTCAGGGGGAGATTCATCATCTCAGGGGGAGTTATAATTATTATATTTTCAATTAAACAAAATTTCTGATGTTTTTGTCATCATCAAAAAGGGGAAGATTGTTAGAACACATATTGGTTCTTAATAATATCTCTATGTTTTAATGATAACTATTATAAAATTTTGTAATTAAGAATTATATACTCTAAAATTTGCTTAAGAGTTTTTACTGCAGATAGTAAAGGAATTAACACTCCAGAAGCAAATCAGAATTGAACATAAGAAATTTGCTAGACTCTGAAGCGCCAGATGCATCCATTAGAAGATTCTGAATGCTGCCAACAGAAGATCCTGAGCGTAGCCTCCAGAAGAATCTGAAGTAGAAGCTCCAGAAGAATCTGAAGCAGAAGCTCCAAAAGAATCTAAAGCAAATCAGAAACATCTGAACCAAAGATGAATTTTGTATGAAGAGTGTTCAAAGCATAGTTACTACAGAAGATTCTGAAAGTACTAAAGCTGTCAGTACTGAAGATCTAACTCAAACATGCTCTGAACTTACACACGCTAAAAGCACACCTGCTGCAAAAGACTCTGATTAAGCAAAGCTCTGATCAACATCAGAAGGCTCTGATCAAATTAGACTCTGATGAATTTTGCTGAAAATTGAAGAAGAAGAATTCAAGATTATATCCGTTGGAATAATTCAAACGACTCTTTCCTTATTTATGCTAGACACAAGAACACAGACAAAAAGGATTTCTCTGTGCTTTCTTCTTCTAGGAAAGGTCACTTGATGTGAAGACAAAAAGGCTCAGACCTTTTGGACACTCTTCTCAACGTGAAGCTCTCTTTGGATCAGCTGCCTATAAAAGCAAGTCTTCATCCATCTTCTTCAACTAACGTTCCATCTGAAAGAAATCAATATTCAAAGCTCTCATACTATTCATATTCTTTTAAGAATTAATTTCTTTGTTCTTAACTTTAAGTGAAAAATCACAATTGTGATAAAGCTTGTTTAGAAGCAATTTAAACACTTGTATTTGTTATTACATTTAATTGTAAGAAAACCTTAAGAAGATCCAGTTAGGATCAGTAGTTCTTGAGAAGACTTTGAACAGTTGTTCTTAGTGCTTACTATTGTAATCAGTTGATTAAATAGTGGATTAAGTCCTTGATTGAGAAAGGCAAATCACTCTAGGAAGGGTGGACTGGAGTAGTTGAGTTTAACGAACCAGGATAAAAATACTTGAGTTTTTATTTCTAAGTTTTTATCTTCATACTTATTCAACCCCCCCCCCCCCTTCTAAGTATTTTCTCACCTTCACCCCTATCTAAATAGAGGCAAACAATTCTGCACAAAGAGATATTAGACAGCCAAGCTCTTCTCCCCCTTGTCATTAGCAAAAAGGAAGGAGCTTTCAAAACCAAAACAAGCAATATCAGCATACAAGACAACATATAATCAAGCACAACATCATAGATTGAAATAAAAATGCAGCACACAGAAAATGCAGCAAATATTGTATGGTTACAAAAGAAATTAACAACTTAAACAACTTAAACAATACCCGGAAAGAAAAGTAATAAAAGCAACAGAAACAAATATTTTCTAAACATCTTCATCGGATATATCCTCGTCTTCTGCTTCCTCTTCTTCACTACCTTCATCATCTGCATCTTCTTCTTCAACAATGCCGGGGTTGGAAGGATGAGAGGTAAGGATAAGGTTGCAAAGTGAAGCAATGGCCCGGGAGGTTTCTCGGTGACAATTCATAGTTTCTCGATGTTGGGTCATCATAGTGGTGTAGAGAAACTCGTTTGTGATATCTCCTTCGGGAACGGGATAGGCTTGGTTGGAGGCTGATCCTTCGCCCGCATACTTATAAGTGTCGTCAACGTCTTTAATAATTCCAGTGTTCTTAACAATGGTGATTTCATTTATCTCATTGGTTGTTGGTTTCATCTTGGTAGATGGTTCCCTGTTAAGGTCCAAATCTGTCAACTCAAGGATTCTAGAAACCAGTCTTGCATATGGAAGACGTGTCGACAGAGAAAGTTGTTGTTGAAGATGGTACATGATCGTCAGAATCCAATTTACCCTTATCTTGTTTTTGATTGCGAAAAGGAGTTGCATTTCCAAATCATTGATTTGAGCATGATTTGAATCCTTCGGAATCAGCACATAGCAAATCACGTAATGCAGCATCCGGTCAGAAACCGTCAGATTCTTCGCATAACATAACATGCGAGCAGTCCGTTGATTTGCCACAACCGTTTCCTTCGGAAACCTGCAGATTTGGTAGTAGTACTCCATCTTGTCATAGTTAGACCATGGTCCTTCCACGTGGTTAACCCCTTTCCAGAGAAAGTAGCCAGAGGACGGAATTTTCAACTTCGCAGCAATATCTGACAGATTCTCTTTCAAGAGGCAATCTCGAACAGAGGTTTCCATAATATGCTCATCGTCGGCATTCAAGTACACAGATAACTTATTCAAAAATACTTTGACCAAATCATGGTAGCAATTCCCAGAATCAGAAACAAACTTATCTATCTTTTGATATTTGAGCAGAGCAGGAAAATCAAAAGATGAAGCAGGAAAAGCCTTAAGGTTTACATACTTTACCGGTAGAATATGACGGACCCGAACCTTGAAATCCATACGGCGTTTCTTGGTAGTTTCCATAGGAATGCTGTCTTCCTCAGATGTAGAGTCATATTCAGGTAGCTTTCCCTTGCCTTTGTGAGATGAAGCCATGGATGAAGTTTGAGAGATGCTGAGGGTTCTGGGTTCTTGAAGGAGTTAGGGTTTTGAGAGATGGAGGAGAGGGTAAAGAAGAGGCAATATATATGAAGAGTTATTTGAGTGGGTTTTAAAGTTGGGTTTGAAGTCCAAAATTGTAGTCAAAGAAGAAGAAGAAGAGTTCTTTGGGTAGTGATTTGGATATTTAAGAAAATATTGACCACACATAAATAACACATTTACCACACTTAATTTTCCAAAATTTTAATTAATTTTTCATTTCTGTTTTTTTGAAAATTTTAACAGTGTTAATCGGTTAACCATATAGGTTAACCGGTTAACACATTAAAAATTTAATTTCCAAAATAAAAAGTATCAGTGTTAATCGGTTAACCATATAGGTTAATCGGTTAACACATTAAAAACTTAAGTCAAAATAGAAAAATTAACAGTGTTAATCGGTTAACCCTATAGGTTAATCGATTAACACACGCGAATTTTGGAAAAATGCTTAAAACAGAATGCACAAACATTGGAAAACATACATTATGCATACATAAACCAGAGAAGAGATCAGATATCACCTTCATCGAGAATCCCAAGTTCTCGTCGGATTTTGAAGAACGGTTCTTTCGCCAATGGTTTGGTGAAGATGTCGGCGAGTTGATTGTGTGTATCGACGAAAGTAACATCTACATCTCCATTAAGTACGAGATCTTGAAGGAAGTGATGCCGGATATCTATATGCTTTGACCTTGAATGCATGACCGGGTTCTTTGTAATATTGATGGCACTTGTATTATCATATCGAAGAGGAATGCAACCGAGATCTACACCATAATCGAGGAGTTGTTGCTTGAGCCACAGAATTTGTGCACAGCAACTTCCTGCTGCAATATATTCCGCTTCGGCTGTACTGAGTGCCACACACGCTTGCTTCTTGCAGGCCCATGACACTAGTGCATTCCCGAGAATGTGACACGTACCACTCGTGCTTTTTTTATCGGTCTTACATCCTGCATAATCAGCGTCAGAATAACCAATTAAAGAACAAGTACTACCTTTTGGATACCATAATCCGATGTTCGTTGTCCCTTTGAGATACTTTATGATTCTCTTCACGGCGGTGAGATATGATTCCTTCGGACTTGCTTGAAAGCGTGCACACAAACAAATGCTAAACATAATGACAGGACGGCTTGCCGTCAAATATAATAATGAACCGATCATACCTCGATATTTTGTAATATCAATTGGAGTACCAGATTCATCTTGATCAACGTACGTTCCGGATCCCATAGGAGTGGACATCACCTTGCAATTATCCATATCGAATTTCTTCAACAATTCCTTGCAATACTTGGATTGGTTGAGGAAGATGCCATCCTTTGTTTGCTTGATTTGTAGTCCAAGAAAATAGTTCAATTTTCCCATCATGGACATCTCGAATTCTCCTTGCGTCATAAGTGAAAATTCTTCGCAAAGCTCTTTGTTTGTTGATCCGAAGATAATGTCCTCGACATAGACTTGAACCAATAAGGTGTTACCCTTGATCTTCTTTATGAACAACGTCTTGTCAACCTTTCCTTTTGTAAATCCTTTTTCACATAAGAAATTGCTAAGGCGGTCATACCATGCTCTTGGTGCTTGTTTCAATCCGTAGAGTGCCTTTTTCAACTTGTAGACATGCGAGGGATTCTTGAAGTCTTCAAAACCCAGAGGTTGTTTTACGTAGACTTCTTCATTGATGTATCCATTCAGGAAAGCGCTTTTGACATCCATCTGGAACAACTGAAAATTCATAGAACAAGCATAAGCAAGTAATAATCTAATTGCTTCTAACCGTGCTACCGGAGCGAACGTTTCATCAAAGTCAATTCCTTCCTCCTGGTTGTAGCCTTGTGCGACCAATCTTGCTTTGTTACGAACTATGATCCCATTCTCGTCAAGTTTGTTTTTAAACACCCATCTCGTTCCTATGATGTGCTTGTTATCCGGTCTTGGTACGAAACTCCAAACTTGATTCCTTTCGAATTGGTTGAGTTCTTCTTGCATCGCTACAATCCATTGGTCGTCACCTAAGGCTTCATCAATCTTGGTTGGTTCAATTTGAGACACAAAAGCCATGTTGAGACAAGCATCCTTAAGATTAAGTCGAGTTGCAACGCCTTGGCTAATATCACCAATAACTTTATCTATCGGGTGATCTCTATGCGTTCTCCATTCCTTCGAAAGATCTTGATGTTCTTCAATGATTTGAGTGACATCTTCTTGTGGTATTGCTTGATTCTTTGAAGTCTCTCCTTGTTGTTGTGAAGAACCTACTATATCATCATCATCCACTATAATATTATCCTCTTTCGAGAGGTTAGTCTCATCAAAAGAAACATGAATGGATTCTTCAATAGTAAGAGTTCTTTTATTAAAAATTCTAAAAGCTCTACTAGAAAGAGAGTAACCAAGAAATATACCTTCGTCGAACTTCTCATCAAACTTACCGAGATTGTCCTTATTGTTGTTAAGAACAAAACATTTGCATCCAAATATATGGAAAAATGCTATGTTTGGTTTTCTACCCTTGAACAGCTCATACGGAGTTTTCTTGAGAATTGGTCGAATATTGACACGGTTGCTTACGAAACATGTCGTGCTAACCGCCTCTGCCCAGAAATATTTAGGAAGATTTGAGTCTCTAAGCATCGTTCTAGAAAGCTCCACCAGTGACCTATTCTTCCGTTCTACGACATTGTTCTGTTGAGGAGTCCTTGGTGCGGAAAAGTGAGAAATTCCATGCTCTTTGCAAAAATCTTCAAAATCTGAATTTTGGAATTCTCCACCATGGTCGCTTCTTATGGAGGTTATGGTGAGTGACTTCTCATTGTGAATTTTCTTTGCATACTTTTGTAATGCTTTGAAAGCATCATTTTTCTGCACTAAAAACAATGTTAATGTGTATCGAGAGAAATCATCAACAATAACTAAAGCATAAAGGCTACCTCCAAAGCTTTTCGTTCTCGATGGACCAAAAATATCCATGTGCAACAATTGAAGTGGTCTTGATGTAGAAACCACTTGCTTGGATTTGAAAGTTGTCTTGGTCTGTTTCCCCTTTTGACATGCATCGCATAACTTATCCTTGATGAATTTTATCTTCGGAAGACCAACAACTAGATCATGCTTTATAAACTTGTTTAAATGCTCCATGTGAATGTGAGCAAATTTTTTATGCCAAAGCCACGCCTCGTTGTTGTTCGCCATTAGACATTTTACCTTCAAGGAAGAGTCATCAAAAGAGATCATAAAAATATTATTAAATCTTTTACCTTTTAGCAAGATGTCACGGGTGACTTCATGTTCTATCAAACATTCATCCTTTGTGAAGTTGATTCGGAACCCTTTGTCACACAATTGACTTATGCTAAGTAGGTTGTGTTTAAGGTCTTCCACATAAAGAACGTCTTCGATGAGTGTACATGGAGGTGCACCAACGGTTCCGACTCCAAGAATTTTTCCTTTATTATCATCACCGTAAGTAACGTATCCTTTGGCCTTTAATGATAGACTTGAAAATTTGTTTATGTCTCCCTTCATATGCTTAGAACAACCGCTATCAAGATACCATTGATTAGAAGTTGTTTTCAAGCATACCTACAACACAAAATCAAGTATTGTTAGGTACCCAAATTGCTTTGGATCCTTGATAGTTAGTACCCTTTTCAACCCACACATAATGCCCTTTAGCAACACCAATGTTGCGCACATAGCAAGCATTAGGTGTATGACCTTTGATTCCACAATAAAAACAAGTAGGTTGAAAATGACTTCTGTATCTAGGAACATAATTCTTTTTCTTCACAATTCTTTTCTTTTTATGACTTTGATGCATAGTTTTAGAATTGTTTTCATTTTCTTTAACAACTTGTTCACTTGCTTTCACAAAAATGGTTTCATTTGTGCTTGGTTTGGAAAACTTAGAATATCCTAATCCACTTTTATCATTAGAATATCTTTGGTGCCTAAGAATTTCCTCCAAGCCAATTTGACCTTTTTCGTATCTTTCTAAAACTCTTTTAAGTTGAACAATTTTAAAAGATAAGGATTCACAATTTTTGCATACAAGACTTTGTTTTTCATCCACCAATTTTTGTTTTTCATTTTCAATATTTTTTATAAAAGCAGTATTTTGTTCTTCTAAAAATGAAATTCTTTTCTTTTGGGATGAGATGCTTTTATACAAAGTCTTGCATTCTTTTAGAAGTTCATTTATGACTTCTTGTGCATCATTGTCATAAATTGAAAAATCGTTACTAACCTCATCAATTTCTTCATCGGAATGATGTGACGCCATAAGAGCCATATTTGCACATTCATCGCTTTCCGATTTCGATGATGAACTTATCTCGTTATCATCCCAAGCAACATAAGCATTTTTATTTTTGAAATCCTTCTTGCCTTTGAATCCTCCTTTCTTTGCAAGTTTCGGGCAATCCGGCTTTATGTGACCTTGTTTCCCACATTCGTAACATGTGACTTCTTGATTCAATGTGGATGCATCTTTTTTCCTGAAATGTCTATTCTTTTTAGGAAAAGAGGAATTTTTATTATTATTAAAAAACTTACCAAGCTTCTTTACAAGAAGCATGAAATTTTCATCTTCGGAAGACTCTTCGTCTTTGTCATCCTTTGTGTCAATCTCCAAGGCAATTCCTTTGGACTTCTTTTCTTGACTTTCGTGCTTCTCGAGCCTTCCAAGTTCCAATTCATGCTCTTGAAGTTTGCCAAATAAGGATGCAGATGTCATCGTTGAGAGACTCTTCTTTTCCGAAATAGCGATCACTTTTGGTTGCCATTCTCTTGTTAAGGATCTTAGGACTTTCAGGTTCAGATCACCATTGGTGAAGGTCTTCCCGAGAGCAATCAAGTAATTTGTTAGATGAACGAATCTTTTTTGTAAGGCAACAATAGATTCACCGGGCTGCATACGGAACATCTCATATTCTTGACTTAACGCGTTGAGTCTTGATCTTTTTACTTCTGCGGTTCCTTCATGCGTTTCCACCAAGGTGTCCCAAATCTCCTTTGCCGATCTACACTGAGATACACAGAAGAACTCGTCCATACTAAGAGCGCTTTGGAGTATGTTGATTGCTTTCTTTTCATTAAGAATCTTTTTCTTATCGTCTTCATCATACGTGCTTTTCAACTTTGCGGTTCCAACGCCATTGACCATATTTACTAGATTGTGTGGTCCTTCTTCGATTGCTTCCTATATACCTTCTCCTTGGGCTTCAAGATGTGCCTTCATTCTGATTTTCCAAAAATCGAAATATTCTCCAGAGAACAGTGGTGGTTTATTGCTACTTCCACCGTCTTTGAAAATCGGGTTGGTGCTAGCGGAAGCCATACTGAATCGTTAGGAACAGGTTACCTTAACCTGCTCTGATGCCAATTGTAAGTTCAGAGTATGCCTAAGAGGGGGGTGAATTAGGCTTTAGAAACTTTTTCCGGTTTTTCGATATTCTTGAATTTGACTTGGTTATAATCTTGATGATGAAAGCAGTAAAAGCAAAAAGAAAATGGACACAGAGATTTATAGTGGTTCCCTTCATAATCTGAAGGTACTTCACTCCCCTTTCCACATGAAAGAGAGTTTTCACTATAGTTTTAGAATGTACAACCTATCACACCATCAACCGGTGAGGCCTACTATCTAACAACTATTTCAACAACTTAGTATGCAAGAACAATCCTCTTGCAAGCACTAACCCTTGTGTCCAACAATCCTGGATCACAAGTCACAAAGAAATAATTCTTGTAATTTTGTAATTTGAGAGTGATACAATAATAATATCAATACAAAGATTGATCTTCTCCTTTTGATCAAAATTCACTTTTCAATATCAATACAAGTGTTCAAAAATTCTGGATATGAAATGGTATGAACAATATGAACACTTTTTGAAAAATATTTGAAAATATTTGAAAAGTAGTGAATTTGATTTAATGATTATTTTGAAAATTATTGGAGGTGTTTTTTCAATTTGAAATTTTTAGAATTTATATGAGCAAAACACCATTTCAAAAAGGTATAATTGAGTATGAATCAAATAATGAAAAGGTATAACATTCAAACAAGATTTGAATTTAAAAAGAAATAATTTTTCAAAATTCGTTCAATGTTAATCAGTTAACCATATAGGTTAATCGGTTAACACTTGAACGTTAGCCCTGAGAATTCAAAATTTGAGGCCGTTAACCGATTAACCCATATGGTTAATCGGTTAACACTGTTAAAACTCAGAAAAATACTTGAGTTAAAAAGTGTTATACCAATTCAAATGATTTTAAAACCATGCATATGCAAAATGCTGATATGATAAATTATTTGAACACTTGTATATCAATTAAAGGAGTGAATATTGATATACCAAGGCTTTGAGTCCAAATCTTGAAAGTTGTAGAACATTTGCACATGATGCTTGATTTGCTTGACAACATTCCATAGTCTTGATCTTGATCAGTTTTGAAAGCTTGACTTTTTGCAATCATGGAATGAGTTTAAGTCTTTGTTGACATCACCAAAACCTTGAGATTGAAGTGTGCTTCTACAGATGACGCAAAATATTGCTTCGTCTGTAACCTATTTGAGTCGAGATAAGTGGCGTGTTTCCCATGAGTGTTGATATATGGAAATCCATTCAAAGTGATGCAAGTGTCCTCTCCTCACCCGTTTGGGTAAAGCAATATTTTATGTCAAATGCGACTAAGTATCTTTTGTTAAATCAAACCAACATACATAGTCCGAACGACAGACGCTCTGATTTCTCACTTGTCAATGAGAATACATAAGCATAGGATTGCGAGATCCTAGTGAGCAACCTCCTCTCTTTTTAACCGTAGTCCCACGAACTACGGACGCTCTGATTCTTCGCTTCTTTTCAAGAGAAAATACGTAGGCACAAGGGCCCCAATCCTTGGCGAGCACCATAATCTAAAAAACCATCCATTTCACTTTATTCTCTTAGAAGAAAACAAACAAACTGACCTAACTTTTCTCATGAATCAAATCAAGAGGTTCCCGTTGAGTACAACGGACGTGAGGGGTGTTAATACCTTCCCCTCATGTAACTGACTCCCGAACCTAGAACTTGGTTGCGATGACCATGTTCTTTCCCTAAAGGTTTTCTCGATATTTTCCTATTCCATCTCGGAATGAATAAAGTTCGGTGGCGACTCTGTTTTCCGCGACCATTCGGGAAGGATCGTGCTTTTTTTAAGGTACGACATCTTTGTCCCTCTTTTGAAGTGGTTCCTCTGCCACTCAAGGGGGAACTTTGCTTTCAAGGTCTCCTCCCTCTGCCCGTCAACGAGCTTCACCGTGCCTAGTCATCGACAGTATCTAAAGCATTCAAATCATCAAAGATAAAACACGAAGTAACGGCTAGGGGCTCCAACCCGACCTAGTCAGACAGGGATTCACTCTTTGGGTCGGTTGAATTTTATTCAACATCTACATCGACATCTTCTACATCAACATCGTCTATGTTGACCATGATGACATCCTCTAGCTTTGCTGCCATTTACCCTAAAAAGTATAAGGAAACAGTGAATTTAACATCAAGATCAAATCCACCCTTCCACCGCAAATCAAGTGAAAGGGCGAAAGAAAAGTGCAGGGACACACCCTCGACCAAAGCCCTCATAGACAAGAGCGTAGTCACGAGGAGCTTCTCCTCGACATAAGGCGCGAAGCTTGCTGTGCGGAGTGGTCTCCTCGACTGAAAAACTTCACACCAGGCCCATCAAAGGGAGTAGACCTCCTTAACATGAAAGCTTTTTCTGGCCCCGCAGGGAGGTAATCCCCCCCCCCCCCCCCCCCCTCCGATGGTAACTCAACGAGGACACTAAAACCTCATGTGGTCCTCGAGACCTTCGTCAGAAACTTCATGAAGTTTCCAGAATCTCCATGAGTCCCCCGGTGTCTTGCTCAGAATCTTCATGATCTCACCAGGAACTTCATAAGTCCATCAGAAACTTCATGAAGTTTCCTAAAATCTTCATGATTCCACCGGGAACTTCATGGATCCACTGGAAACTTCATCAGAGACTCAAGAAGCTCACCTAAAAGTTCATAACAACACTGGAAAGTGCATAACTACTATGTTATCTAGAAAAGACAGAAAACTTACTTGTAGGAAGAAGATTCTAGAGATTGTGACGATAGAGGAAAGGGGCTGACAGCGGTAACGGCGACGTACAGACGGTAGGAGAGTAGAGAAACCCTAAGAGACTTGAGGAATTCTTGTGTTCTTAAGTGTTGTAAGCATGCAAATGAATCAACCTCCCCCTATTTATATCCTCTAGCACGAGAAGTGAAGCGTTTCCTAGGAACCCAAGCACTCCTACTCGTAGTTGTCATATACATTTATTACTTCTGGCACGTGGCTCAAAATGAAATCACGTGTGTCCCTTCAATCCCTCTGGCACGGATCGAGGAAATAACATGTTGTCTCCTTTCACTTCTGTCACATCATCCAATACGTCGAGTACGATGCTCGACTCTCACCCTATTGTGTATGTTTTCTCGGGGAGACTAAGAAACAAGCCATGAACGTGTGACGGGAAAGCCTCCACATGAACACCTGTCTGCGAGATAAATGCCTGATTTGTCCCTATCTTCGATCACAGGTAAGCCTCACTGTCGAGCACGACTAGTGACTTCTGTGTGTAGTCACGCGCATAGCCCTGCAAACTCATCATCTCGAGCACGAGAGATGCTCCTTCAGGAAAATTCTATGTGCCCCTCCTCGATATAAGAATCGACTCTCAAGTCATTACTCATGTGCTTAGGAGTAACAACTTGGGGGGCTCCTATTCTAGACAGGGCCAGAGGCTGGCCCGTCGTCGGGCATAGCCCAACCCATCTCCTCGTCGGGGAGGGTCCAACAAAGGCCCAGTCCATCATCCCGCACGGGGAACGCTCCTCACGCATCTTCCCCACATGCTCCCCACTTAGGGACACATCATCAGCCAACTACCCACGACTTTTGGGCGTTGGTTTTTCCCTCAAGAACCAGTCATCCGCCTCCCGAACTCCACGGGGCTGTTGACCCAGGAAGAAAACCACGTGCTGGTTTTCCCTACGCCACGTAGATCCTGGCAGTTATCCGTGTTGGACCTAAAGATCCAACCTAATGCGGATAACCGTTGGCTCAGCACTAGAGGCTCATTATAAATATCCTCCTCGAGAGGAGGGTCAAGTATTATAAATACACTAACTTTCGGTACTTGCTCTCTCTCTCTCTCTCTCTCTCTCTCTCTCTCTCTTCTTAATTTGATATCAGAGTATCTTGCAGGTACACCCCTTCCTCTTCTCCACCATCGATAATTTGGAGCTCACGACATGTTACTGGCTGCTGATGCCCATTCTGATCCGATAAGATCACCAATTTTCTAAATTCATTTATTATTTCTTTAGGAAAAAATCCAAAATATTCTATAAAATCAACAAAATAAAGTATAGATAAAAAAATGTTATAAAATCTACAATATAGTTAGTTAGTAACTAAATATCTAGTTAGATGTTTTACATCATAGAATGTAACACCCTTTTCTACCCCATGATTATTAAGGCAAAATAACACAGATATCAGAGTAAATAATTAAATTCAATAAAAGCCACCACAAAAGGGCATACATTTCCCAAATCAACAAAATAGGCCAAGGCAACGTAAACAACGGGTTTTCCCAAAATACATCAAATTGCACAAAGAAGCGGAACTCAAAAGGCATACATCAAGGTTTTCCTCATACGGGAAGATAATCAAAATAAACTCAAAATAAAACATAGTTTAACTCAAAAGACCCCAACCCGATGTTATATATCAGACCAAGACCCTATAAGTTAACAAAAAGGCTAACAACTCAAAACTTCAAAAATATGCTCGACGGCGTCCACGGCTAATCCTGGTCATCTGCACATTACCCACATGGAGGTAACATTCAAACAGGCAGGGTGAGTAAAATGATTCATAATAATCAATGTATAAAAATTAACATATAAAACAGCGTCATTTTCATATTCAACACATTCATATCCTTCAATAGGCCTCGAAGGCCACAACATCATAATTCATACAAAAAGACTCATAAATGCAATGCAACAAGACTCAATGCATGTGGTACCAATCATCACAGTGCGATGGACACTAGGCCATCAACCCTCCATAGATCCCCATCAATAGGATCGATTCTACTAGAGAACCGGAGCACATCAAAACACTTCACATCCACACAATGGGATTGAAGCCAAAGTAATCAAGGTCCTGAACCGAAGTCTGGATGCACATGAATGCATGATGCACAGTCAAGAATCATCCTCATAATAACAGCATAGGTGCATCATCATTCATCATCATCACAATTATCATCATATCTCATATCATCATATAATTCATCAAAATTAATGGTAATATCATCATATTACATCATGGAAATCATCATGTCATCATGTACACCTTACATAAAACTCACTGTCAAACTCAGGTTAATTCATCACAGAAATCACAGAATAAAACATCAAGGCATTGCTGCACACGATCAACATTCGGGAAACTCTGCTACTTTCGCTGGCATGTTCGCTAGGCGAGTCTGGGGAGAGTTTCTTCGCTAGGCGAAGGATTCTTCGCTAGGCGAGTCTGGGAACAACATGGTTCGCTAGGAGAATTGTGCGATGACAGCAAATTCTGCTACACACCAGAACCTAAAATCACTCAAAAAGCTCTACGATCCACTTCCTCAATGCCCCTAAAACATCCTTAAATCATCCCTAAGGTCTTACGGCGATAAAGGCACAAAGCCTACGGTTTGTTAGGCCAATCCCGTATCAAATTTACGCCCTAAATCACAAATTTCCCTACAATTTCCCCAAAGGCATCAGAGTTGTTGACTATCAAATATTCCGATCCCTTCAGGGTCGGACAAGTTCAACTCATAGTTTTTGGCCATGAAGGCCTATGGTTTCCTTTTTCCCATTGGACTCACGATTAGATTCACCAATAATAGGTTTAGGCCACGAAGGCCAAAGATCACTATTTCTGATATCAACCCTCCAAAATCCCCTAAACCTTAAATCGATCTTAAATACATTGAAAGTCACACATGGAAAATTATGAAAGGTTATACTCCCCATACCTTAATCGTCGATTCAAAGCCTTCACAACTCTTTACGGGAATCTCTTGAAACTTCTGCCTCTAATCTTCTCCTCAGAGCTCTAGCCTCAATACTTTTCACGGTCTAACAAATGAATCTTAATTCCTTCAGAACTTCCTTTTTGTTAAACCTAGTCTTGGGCCTCACAATTGGGTTTTCTCCACAATGCCCTCACTAACTCCTCTTAATTGTCCAATTTGCCCTTATTCACTTATTTTCATTTTAATTAATAATAATACTAGTATATTAATATTATATATTATTAATTAAATAAATAACCCAAAAATCCACAATTCTCAATAATCCACAAAACCACCGAAAAATGAATATTCTTAATTAAATAAATAAATTAAAATATTCCAATTAAATTTGGGGTGTTACAACTCTCCCCCACTTAAAAGAATTTTCGTCTTCGAAAATTACCTCAAGAAAATAGAGTCGGATACGACTCCTTCAACTGATCTTCACGTTCCCAAGTCCAACTTTCTCCAGTTGGTCCTCCCCATAGTACCTTCACCAAGGCAATCTCTTTACCTCGCAACTGCTTCACTTCTCGTCCATCAATCCGAACAGGCAACGCCTCAACAGTCAAGTCATCTCTTACCTATACATCATCCATCTGAATCACATGCGACGGATATGGAATGTACTTTCTCAATTGCGACACGTGAAACACATCATGAAAATTCCCAAGTGACGGCGGTAAAGCAATCCGATATGCTACTTCCCCTACCCTCTGCGAAATCTGATACGGACCAACAAAACGCGATGTGAGATTTCGAGACTTCAAAGCTCGACCAACACCAGTTACTGGCGTAACTCTCAAAAACACGTGATCTCCCTCTTGGAATTCAAGTGCTTTCCTCCTCTTATCATGATAACTCTTCTGACGACTCTGCGACGCTTTCATCTTTTCTTGGATTATCTTGATCTTTTCAGTTGTCTCTTGCACAATCTCAGGCCCGGGTACCACACTCTCGCCTGACTCATACCAACACAAAGGAGTTCTACACCTCCTGCCATACAAAGCCTCATACAGTGCCATTCTGATACTAGAATGATAACTGTTATTGTAGGTAAACTCAACCAATGGCAAATGACTATCCCACGATCCACCTTGATCCAACACACAAGCTCTCAACAAAGCCTCATATAGTTCTCTCTGTCTGACCATCCGTCTGCGGATGATAGGCAGAACTCAACCTCAACTTAGTATCCAAAGCTGTCTGCAAACTTTCCCAGAACCTCGACAAAAATCTTGGATTTCTATCCGACACCATACTCGAAGGAACACCATGCAACTTCACAATCTGATCAATATACAACTCGGAAAGCTTCTGCAACGAATAATTGATCCTCATCGGTATAAAATGAGCCAATTTAGTTAATCTATCAACAATCACCCAAATTGAATCATATCCCTTCAAAGTCTTCGGCAAACTTGTCACAAAATCCATAGAAATGCTATCCCATTTCCATTCTAGAATACTCAACGGTTGCATCAGACCCGACGGTCTCTAATAATCAATCTTCGACTTCTGACAAGTCAAATAAGCATAAACAAACTCTGCAATTTCCTTCTTCATACTCGGCCACCAAAACAACTTCTTCAAATTTCGATACATCTTTGTAGCACCAGGATGAATACTCAACCCGCTTCTGTGACCTTCCTCAAGAATGCTCTTCTTGATTTTTGGCACATCAGGAACATACACCCTATCTCTGAACCTCATCACACCATTCTCAGCGATTCGAAAATCACCTCCATTACCTTGATTAATTAACGTGAGACGATCCACCAAACTCAAATCAGACTTCTGACCTTTTCCGATTTCTTGGAGAATGCCACTAGTCAACTTCAGCATACCCAACTTCACACTTTTAAGAGTCTCTTCACAAACCAAACTCAAATCTCTGAATTGCTCAATTAGTTCTAACTCTCGAACCATAAGCATCGACATATGTAAGAACTTCCTACTTAACGCATCGGCTACAACATTAGCCTTACAAGGATGGTAAGTCAATTCAAAATCATAATCCTTCAGAAGTTCAAGCCATCTTCTCTGCCTCATGTTCAACTCTTTCTGATCAAACAAATACTTCAGACTCTTGTGATCACTGAACACTTCAAATCTGGACCCAAAAAGATAATGTCTCCAAATCTTCAACACAAACACCACAATGGATAACTCTAAGTCATGCGTAGGATAATTCCTTTCATGAATATTCAATTGTCTGGAAGCATAAGCAACAACCTAACTATTATGCATCAATATGCCTCAAAGACACATCTTCAACGCATCACAATACACTACGAAAGACTCACTCAGGTTTGGCAAAATCAACACTGGAGCAGTCGACAACTTCCTCTTGAGTTCTACAAAAATCTTCTCATAAGCCACATCCCACACATAAGCTTGATCCTTTCGAGTCAACTGAGCCAATGTAAGTGCCAACTTAGAAAAGCCTTCTATAAACCTGCGATAATAACCAGCTAATCCAAGGAAACTTCGAATCTCAGTAGCAGACTTTGGAGTCTCCCACTGCAACATAGCATCAACTTTTGATGTATCAACAACAATCCCTCCACTAGAAATCACATGGCCAAGGAAACTCACTTCCTTCAACCAAAACTCACACTTGGACAACTTGGCATAAAGCTTCTTGTCTTTCAAAACCTGCAATACCACTCTTAGATGTTGCGCATGCTCTTCCTCGGACTTAGAATATATTAAGATATCGTCAATGAACACTACCACAAACTGATCCAAATAAGGATGAAAAATCCTATTCATATACTCCATGAATACACCAGGTGTATTAGACACACCAAACGGCATCACAGTATATTCATAGTGTCCATACCTCGTCCTGAAAGTTGTCTTCAAAATATCATCAGGCTTAACGCGAATCTGATGATAACCAGACCTCAAATCAATCTTGCTAAACACACAAGCACCCACCAATTGGTCCATCAAATCATCAATCTGCGGAAGTGGATACTTATTCTTGATCGTTACTTTATTCAACTGTCGATAATCCACACACAACCTCATGCTACCATCTTTCTTCTTCACCAACAATACAGGAGCACCCCACGGAGAAACACTCGGTCGAATAAACTTCTTCTCAAGCAACTCTTCCAACTGTTTCTTCAATTTCCCTAACTCAGATGCAGACATCCGATAAGGAGCCATCGACACAAAACTAGTGCCCGCTATCACATCAATAGTAAACTCTACCTCACGCTCAGGAGGCAAGTCACTCACGTCGCCTGGAAACAACTCTGGAAATTCCCGAACAATTGGTAGCTCCACGCTCACTGCTTCATAATTAAATTGAAGTGATGCAAACAATGCAAACATCTGAGCCTCATCTTCTAAGAGTTCCTCTACTTGCTTGGCAGATACAAACATTGGCTCTCCACTATCACCAAAACTCTGAGAACCTCGCAGTCTTGCTGTAGCAATCGATATGAACATAGTTGTACTCCAACCAGTTCATTCCAAGGATAATATCAATCTGATGCAAAGGTATACAGACCAAGTCCATCACAAAATTCTTATCATAAATGGTCAAAGGGCAGCTCAAACAGACTAACGCAGTAGTCATAGAACCAATAGTCGGGGTATTGATAACCATACTCCCAATCATCGAAGATAATTTCAAATTCAACCTCTTAGCACATTCAAGCGAAATAAATGAATGAGTAGCACTAGTATCAACTATAGCAATCAATTCAACATCATTAATAAAACAAGTACCTCTGATCAAGTTATCTTTCTTGGATTCTTCTCCACCACTCAAAGCAAACACTCTACCACTGGTCTGGGCAGCAGTAGCAATCTTCTTCGGCTGCTGACATTGGGTACTGATATGACCCTTCTCTCCACAGTTGAAGCAAGTCGGAGCTTCGTCTTTACAGTCAGTAGCTCTATGACCTCTCTTGCCACAACGATGACATCTCAGTGCTCTACAATTCTCAACACGATGACCTTGCTCTCCACACTTATAACACTTACCTGGAGCAGTAGTCGCTCATCCACTTGACTTTTTCCCATCAGAAGTCTTCTGCTTCCCTTTATCACCAGAAGTCACATACGTCTTCCCTTTATACTGACCTTTCTCTTTCTTCTCACTCAGCTGCTTGTAGTGAGTAGATCGAGCTCGGCTATCCTCATCATAGATTCTGCTCTTGTTCACCAATTCTGAAAACCGACGAATCTGCTGGTACCCAGTTCCCTGCTTAATCTCTGGTCTCAATCCATTCTCAAACTTGAGACACTTCAACATCTCTACATCAGCATGGTTGTAATGCGGACAAAACTTTACCAAAGACTCAAACTTTGCCGCATACTCAGCTACGATCATATTCCCTTGTTTCAGCTCAAGGCATTCCACCTCTTTCTTGCCCCGAACATCTTCCGGAAAATACTTCCTCAAAAAATCTTCATTGAACACAACCCAAGTTATTGCAATGCCAACATCTCCCAATCTCTGACGAGTGTTATCCCACCAGACCTCAGCTTCCCTTGCTAGCATATGCGTACCAAACTGTACTTGTTGAGCATTAGTGCATGCCATAACTCGGAAAATCTTCTCAATCACTTTCAGCCACTTCTACTCACTATCAGAATCATGAGTGCCCATAAAAGTCGGCGGATTTTTCCTCTGGAACTTTCCCAAAGCACGAAACTCATCTGGAGGTCCACCATTTTGAGCCATCACTTGGGCAAGTGATTCCAGCGCATCAGCAATAGCACGATCATTTCTTCCCGCCATCCGCAACCATCAACAGGGTTAGAGGAAAACAACTTATCAATAGTGTTCTCACACTATTGACTGACAGTGGACTAACAACATAAAAACTTGGCCGGACGGACCGACCTGCTCTGATACCACTAATGTAACACCCTTTTCTACCCCACAATTATTAAGGCAAAATAACATAGATATCATAGTAAATTATTAAATTCAATAAAAGCCACCACAAAATGGCGTACATTTCCCAAATCAATAAAATAGGTCAAGGCTCCGTAAACAACGGGTTTTCCCAAAATACATCAAATTGCACAAAGCAGCGGAACTCATCATGTCATCATGTACACCTCACACAAAACTCACTGTCAAACTCAGGTTAATTCATCACAGAATTCACATAATCAAATATCAAGGCATCGCTGCACACGATCAATATTCGCGAAACTCTGCTACGTTTGCTGGCATGTTCGCAGACGAGTCTGGGGCGAGTTTCTTCGCTAGGCAAAGGATTCTTTGCTAGGCGAGTCTGGGAATAACATGGTTCGCTAGGCGAACTGTGCGATGACAGCAAATTCTGCTACGCACCAGAACCTAAAATCACTCAAAAAGCTCTACGATTCACTTCCCCAATGCCTCCAAAACATCCCTAAATCATCCCTAAGGTCTTACGACGATAAAGGCACAAAACCTACGGTTTGTTAGGCCAATCCCATATCAAATTTACGCCCTAAATCACAAATTTCCCTACAAATGCCCCAAAGGCATCGGAGTTACTCACTATCAAATATTCTGATCCCTTCAGGGCCGGACAAGTTCAACTCATAGTTTTTGGCCACAAAGGCCTAAGGTTTCCTTTTTCTCATTGGACTCACAGTTAGATTCACCAATAATAGGTTTAGGCCACGAAAGTCAAAGATCACTATTTCTCATATCTACCCCCTAAAATCTCCTAAACCTTAAATTGACCTTAAATACATTGAAAGTCACACATGGAAAATCATGAAAGGCTATACTCCCCATACCTTAATCGTCGATTCAAAGCCTTCACAACTCTTTCTGGGAATCTCTCTCGAAACTTCTGCCTCCAATCTTCTCCTCAGAGCTCTGGCCTCAATACTTTTCACGGTCTAACAAATGAATCCTAGTTCCTTCAGAACTTCCTTTTTGTTAAACCTAGTATTGGGCCTCACAATTGCGTTTTCTCCATAATGCCCTCACTAACTCCTCTTAATTGTCCAATTTTCCCTTATCCACTTATTTTCATTTTAATTAATAATAATACTAATATATTAATATTATATATTATTAATTAAATAAATAACTCAAAAATGCACAATTCTCAATAATCCACAAAACCTCCGAAAAATCACCGAAAAATGAATATTCTTAATTAAATAAATAAATTAAAATATTACAATAAAATTTAGGGTGTTACATAGAACTTCCATCTATGTTTTCATCACTAAAATAGTCATTTGCCCTCTAGACATTTTATTGATCATTAGAATAACAATTCGATTGATGATTTCCAAAATAGTCTACCACCTCCTCTTGAAATTTTACATGAAATTTTTAACGTATAAGAAAA
Organism: Lathyrus sativus; assembly: GCA_963859935.3. NCBI lineage: Eukaryota > Viridiplantae > Streptophyta > Magnoliopsida > Fabales > Fabaceae > Lathyrus > Lathyrus sativus. The sequence continues at coordinate 636,582,178 of OZ012741.1, forward strand.
ACAAAATTTTATACACAATTGTTTAGAATAAATACTTATTATAAGTATTAATATGACATTTTTAAAACTAAAATATTTTGGCATAAACTAACTACAAACCATGTTCTTTATAAGCATAAAAAGAAGAAGAAGAAAAAAAACTTACAAAAAGAAGTACTAGTATAAGATGATAACTTACGACGAGCTAGGTTTTTAGCTCATTCTCATTATAATAGAGCAAGGTTTTTAGCTCATTCTCATTATAATAGAGCAATTTATTATAAAAATAATAAATATTCTTTTAAAGAAAACAAAAACATATCAATTTATTTTTACTCAATCAATAGAAAATAATAAATATAATAAAATCATGTTGATAATTGATTTATCATATAATATTTAATATTGATTTATATCTAGAGATTAATATCCCTATAGTGTAAAATTTATTTTTCACTTACATTCAATCAAATCTTGATAAATATATATTTATAAGATATTTTAGAAGTTAATCTAAAAAGTGATATGATAGAGTAGTTTGATTGGATGTATGTTTAAAATATTAATCAATTATATTTTGTATTTTATTTACACCATAATATCTTAAATAATAATATGTATAAACACAATAAAAAAGAAAAAAAAAGATATAATTAAAATAATGACCAAAATAAAAATCAATCATTATTCATATTATTAACGTGTACTCATGTTGTTAATGATATAATTTTCTTCATTTTCTACTATTATTTATTTTTTAATATTCTAAGAAAATGTTGATAGATATACAAATAAAGAGACAATAACTTTTAAAAGGCATGCTTTAATTGTGACCTCTAATGATCAAACCGATTGTAATATTAGTTAAAACATCAGATACTTTTAAACATGTATTATTTATATATTTATTAAGACCTCTAGAAAATTGTAATTTTTAAACCATTCTAAAAAATGTTATAATTTTCAACTATTCTAAAAAAATAATGTATTAATTTAAAAAAAAATTATATCATCATAAATATAAAAAAATTTAAAATGGAAAATATTATTTTAAATATCATATACTTTTAACTAAAAATTTTCATATAATCATTAAGTCAAAAAAAAAAATTAGAACAAATTTTGGTAATAGTTAAAATGAGATCATGCATTTAATTTACATGAAACCAATTTAAGTATTTTTAGCCTTTGCGTGTTTCTTAGTATTTATATTTTTATATTAAAAAATTTAAAATAAATAAAATAACGTTCTGTATAAAGATGAATAAATCATTTTTTCCCGATACCCTTAATACTTTTCATAGTATTTCCCAGTTTTACTAATTCTGTTTAAGTAGTAAAAATTTTAGTACTTTGCATGAGAATGTTTGTGATATCAAAGAAAAGAAATTAAAATTAATTAACCAATTGATTTACAAACGCATTAATTTTTAATACTTTTCATTGATTATACAAACACAATAAAAAGGAAAAAAGATATAATCAAAATAATAACCAAAAATTATTATCAAATATCGACAATTGATAAAAATCAATCATTACACATAGTAACATGCACTCTCATATATATATATATATATATATATATATATATATATATATATATATATATATATATATATATATATATATATATATATATATATATATATATATATATATATATATATATATATATATATATATATATATATATATATATATATATATATTGGAATATAAGGTTAAAGATGAAAAAAATGGAAGAGAGAATTTGTTTTAACTAATTTTGCTTAAAGAATGAGAAATAGTTAAAATGAATAATTCTGTTATAAATTAAATTAAGCTTGAGAATGAAATTCAAATACAAATAAAATTAAAAGCAAATGAAACTGAATCTGGATTGCAACTAATAATATAGAATATATCCAATGAGAAAAACACATGTCTATTGTGATAAATGAGAATTATGGATATGAATAGTCAAATTTTATTAACATTTAAAATTTAAAAATTCTATATAAAGAGCTCTTTGCATTAAAAAAAAAAAATTTATGCTTAATATTTAAATATTTTATAAATAGACAGTCTGACAAAAAAAAACTTTTATTTGATGATTAAATTGTTATTAAAATATTAAGGGAAACTTTTCTACCATCAAAAAAAATTGGATAGTGTATTCTTAAACAATCAGATGATAAATTATTTTATTATATCTAATTATTTATTTAATAGTTTAAATTTTTGAGGTGGGTAAATAGGAATTTCACTACAAAACATGTTATAAACATATTTAATATTTAGTTCGGATATGGATATAAAATATAATTAAAATGTATTTAGTATTTTAATTTTAAAAAAATATCTAAACTATAAATATTTTTAAATACTAAAATAAATATTTCAAAATAAAAAATTTGAAAAATATAACTAATTCTAAAATAAGCAGAAGCATAAATTTCTTTACTCGTCTTCTTAGTTTTAAAATTATTTTAAAATAAAATCAATTTAAATTTATTTTAAAATATTATATTTTATAAAATTAATTCATTTGTTTAAAAATAAGCTTTTTTAATGTTGCATCTCACATTTTATTGAAATATACTTTTAACAATTTATTTTGCTAAATAAATTTTTCTAGACTTATTTTTAAAACCAAACAAAGACTCCCAATATTTTAATAAAAGTTAATAATCACAATAAATATTAGTAACTTCAAATTTAACACCAATTGATTTTTAGAGAATTTATTACCAATAAAATTTTAGAAAATCAAATTATTTTGTTTCTTAAAATTATTTATAATTCAAGAAATGAACTATGTAATTATTTTTAATATTAGAAAGATTAGTTAACAATTTATACTTTTTATTGTTTAGAAATCAAGGTTAATTACAATTTTGATTCCCAAATTTTGTCTGATTCACAAAATTACTACTCTTATTTTAAACTCAATCAGTTTTGGCCTTCCTATTTTAAATTAATACAATTTTAGTTTTTCTCTCACATTTTTGATAAAAAATTGATGAGATGTTTCTTTTTTAACTTATATTGTTTCTTTTTCAACAATATGTTTATATATGATAATTTATCATATTTCACAAATAATTTGTTATTTAATAAAATAAAAATATAGTTAAATCTAAGTGCAAAAGTATGAGTGGAGGACTAAAATTGTTTAAATTTATATAAGAGTTAAAACGATTTAAATTTAAAATAGGGTGACCAATTTTGAGAATCAGCTAAAATAAGGGACCAAAACTAAGCCTAAAATTAATATTATTTTCAAAATTTTATTTTGGAATTTTTCTTTTAGTTTTGAAAAATATATATGGCTAAGATAATTTTAATTTTAAATAAATCTACTAAATACATTTGAATTATATTTTATATTCATATCCTAACTAAAAATTAAGTATAATTTTAACAAATATTTTAACAATATTTTAATAACAATTTAATCATCAAATAAAAATATTTTTGATAAGAATCTCCTTTAATGGAATTTTTAAATATTTAGGGGAAAAAATTTCACTAAGGTGCTCTTTATATGAAAATTTTAAATCTTATTAATTAAATCTGACTATTGATGTTGATCGTTCTTATTTTTCATGATAGATATCAATAAGTTTTAGATTTGATCTTGTTCAAAATAAACATGTGACTACTAGTTGTAATCAATTCATTACTCTTAAATCTTAATATTAATTGGAAAATATTTATGTGTTAAATGTTCTTTTTTATAAATATTTTAATATAATAAAATCACATAATTTTCTAAAACATATTTTTCAATTATGATTTTATGAAGTCCTATTTAAGGGTGGCAAAATGAGTCAGACATGTCGGGTCGGTCCGTTTGATCAGCCATTTTTAGCGGACTGACTGAGGTTTTTGGCTCGGTACTTTAAGTTGGTTTGTCCCGTCTAACTCGTTTGAAAAGGCAGGCCGAGACAGGGTGGAGCGGGTTTGCCCACGTGCTTTTTGTTAAAAAAAATATTTTTACATAGAATTAAAACGACTTTAAATATAAAAACAACACTCTTCTTTTAGTTTTATGTTGATTGAATTATATTATAGATTATTATATAAACAAAATAAATTATAACTGTAACGTTTTTTCTATAACAGTCTAATACATGTGTTGATTGGAAAAACTTAAAATAAAAGAACAATTGTATGTCATGCTGAGTTATTAAGTTGTCAAACATTAACTCACATGTTTTCTTTAGAAATAGATGTTGATTTTAAGAAAACTCGTACGAGTCTATGAAAACTAAAAATGACTTGTGAAACATATATGACACACTCTTATGTTTTCAAGTTTATAAATGTCAAAAATATATAATAGAACACCAATTAACATGAAAATTTAAAGTTCATACTCCATAACAAATTTCTTAACAAAAAAAACTCGATAATAAAACAAACAAATTGCAAAGTATGTAGTTAAAGACTTAAATGCTAATTTCTTCTTAATTGGCTACTACATCAAGCAAAAAAGAAAATCATAAAACATATATGCTAATAGTTTCAAACATCCAAAACTCTAACTTAGATCACGAATTGCAAACCTCTTTAATTATGGAGTCACATGCAAATTATAAAGTTTCTTCCATAAATTATAAAGTTTTAAAACTATTTTGTCACATGCAAATTGATACATGTGCATTGGAACCATTAGACATGATTGAACAATGGCGTGTCACTTTTACACAAGATATCATACATGAGAAGCATTCAAGTGAAACATATAAAAAAATAATTATACAACAAATGATTGAATTACGGTCACGAACACGAACAAAGTAAGAGATAGAACAAAGTCACAACATTGATAAAAGGAGGAAGAAACTTTGCTGAAACAAAAGACTAGGAGAGATTTTTTAATTCGAGTACAAGGAAAAAAAAGCTTTTTAAAAAGACATATACATTTTGGGGAATTTAAGCCTTTTTTTGGTTTAAAAAAAACAAAAAAAAATTATAGACTCGCTATTCTATACGAGTTTGTGCGATTCTATTGAGTCTACTCGATTCTATCAAAAAAATGATTTTATGCATGAGTCTACTCGTTTATGATTTCTAGACTCGTGTACGAGTTTACGAGTCTACCCGCGAGTTTGACAACCATGCGTGTGACAAATTTAGGATTTAACTATTAAGGAATCACTCAATATAATAGTCTATATGATGTAAACAGTGAGAAAGTCTGATGTTGATATTTTATGTTGTAAATTTTTAATTGAGTTCTTTTAATAGTTAGTTTTTAAATAGGATTAGGATGATATGTATTGTTTATTTATTTATTTAGATACATTTTTTATTGTGCTTGAGTTTTTTTTTTTTTTTGTAATTGATATTTATTTATTTTATTTTTTGAACTATTTGGACTTAAGACATGAAGTTCTATTATGCGTTCTTAAAAAAAAAATTGTCGACCTGTTTGATAATAAATATTTTTTGTGTGAATTATATAGTAAATCAAATTGTAAAATAAAAAATTAGCGGGTCAGCCCGCCGGCTTGTTAGTAAATGGGACAAACTTGACTTTTAAGATCGGACGTCTAAGTTGGCCCGTTTCATCCCGTCCCGCTTTTGAACGGACTTAAACGAAACGGGCCTAAACGGGGTGGGCTGCCCACTTTGCCACCCCTAGTCCTATTCAATATAACTTCAAATTTCATAATTTTTTTATAAAAAAAAAGACATGACACTAATATTAAAACATTTAAATCAAATTTTAATGAGAATTTATTTAAACTAATTTCATTTTATTTTATTTTTTCTTTTAAAAATTACTTTTTTTTACCAAACATAAATAATACTAAAAAAATATTTAACAAACAAATATATAACAACATGTCATATAAATATCTCTATAATAATATTTATTTTAAAAAAAATGTAAAATAAAATAATGTTAAAAAATATAATATTACCAAAACTAACATATACTGCAAATTTGTTATTTATAGATTTTTTTAGAATATAATTTTCATAGCATTATATATATTTGATAAAAAAAATATACTTTTAAAAAAATAGTTTCAATTAAACAATTTATATAAAAAAATTAAATCTTTTCCCATTTATTAAACATTTTATAAATATTAAAATTTGAAATAATGAATAAAATTTTAAATTTCAAATAAAAATAACAGATGGTGCATGTGTGTAGTACAAAAAGCTAACATAGTACAAACCAACGCTTTGTCAAGAAGCCTCTGAAGAATAGAAGATAAGAATGAGTTTATACATGAGAAAAATAGTATATGGTACAAACGAATATTCCTTCCACTAAACGGATATCATGGAGTAAGGAAATTGAGATAGTACGATTCTTGTCCCCTCCGTATTAAACTGTTACTCAAGTCGCCAGCACATTCATGAAGAATACCAGATCTGCCATCCAACTGATCTTTTTTTATTGGCTATATAAAGACTTGAAGAAACCACACATGCAAGACTGTTGTCATAACTTGTGCTGAAATTTTCTTTAAGTGTATTGTGTTTTAAACTTGTTTATACTGGCTTGTATAGAAGAAATATTTGTAAACACAATCTTATAATCAAGTTGTTGTTTGTATTTCCTTAAGGGACCAATTAGGTCAAAATCCTTGAGAAGACTTAGACTGTGTGTCTTTGTGGTTTGTTAGTCACCAGCGGTTGCTAGTGCAGTTGTAATCAATTGATGATAATGGATTAAGTTCTTGGGTATAAGGCGAAATCACCTTGGCGGGTGGACTGGATTAACTTTGAGATTTTCAAGTAAACCAATATAAAAATCGAAGCGTATTTCTCTTTGTTGTTGAATAGCTGTGGTTTTTATTGAGTGAGTAAAAAGTTTTTGTTTTTGAAAACCCCAATTCAACCCCCCCCCCCCCCCCTTTCTTGTGTTTTTCTCACCTTCAAGTTTGACTTTATTTTGCTTTTGTATTTCTTTCACTTCGTCTCATTCAAACTCTCCTCTTCTACTTTCTGATCTGAGTTGTGATTCTGGTTTGGTTGTGTTTCGTAGGTCTGGAATTGTTTAGAGCAAGTTGTGTTGTTGTTGTGATTATGTGGTGGAGGTGAGCATTGTTATGCTGGAAAACAAGTGAGGTGGTGATTGTTAAGTTTATGGATTGATAATGGTGGAAGTTGTTATGGTAGAAAGGGGAGCGAAAGGTGAGCACGACGGGGAAGAACACCTTGAGGTGAGTTGGAGAAGTTGTGGTTTCTTCAGTCTGCAAGAGAGAAGTTGGGGAAAAAAGTTATAGTGAGTTGAATGAGGTATCAAGGCGAATCATCGTGAAGTGGAAAGAAAAAGAAAGAAACCAGTTGATGGTTTTCCATAAAAAAAAGTTTTTTTTATTTCTTCTCCTCCTCCTTCTTCAAAGGTTCGTGAGTAAGGTACGGTATGCGGTTGCTAGTTGTAATTTGCTGCAGAGAAAATTGGTTTTGTGATGCTGTGTGTACGGTGTGTTCCTTGGCTATAGCGTGTGTTGTGGTTTGGTTTTATTCAACATTGTAGAAATTGGTGTCGAGTAGAATTGATTGTGGCGAGTGGTGACACCTCAATTTCATGTAACATAGTGAAGTTTCTGTAAAGTTTTGGAGGCAAAGTGCTTTGGTTTGTGATTGCAGGTTTTTTTTACTGAGTTCTAAGCTTTGGAAATGACTTCGATAATTGCTTGGCTTGTAACGCAGTGTAACGGCTCATAAGCATGTGGATGAACTTGTATAATATTGGGCTTGTTGGAGTGATAGAAATTAGTTGACTGTGAGGCTTTTTTCACTTGATGGTTTTGGAAGGCTTGTGTGAGGCCTTGTGTTTACTATTTTTGGCTAAAGGCTTTGATAAGCTCTTTTGGTTTCTTTGTAATAATTTTTTTTGTAACAAGAAAATGTGATGGATTTATTTATGGACTTTAACACTTTGTAGAATGGACTTGTTGAATTCGACTCTTGTATTCTTATGATAATGGGCTTCCAAAATGAATTGGCAACTTAGATATGAAATTAAAATATGGCAATTGACATTTGATAGAAACTTGAATGAAAAGAATGCAATTTAAATCTTGAATGAATAATGCATTTGGAATTTGAAATTTGGTTAAAAACTTGAACGTTGGATCTTGAAATTGATCTTTGAAGAATTGAAAATTGATATGAGCTTGACTTGAAATTTGAAATGTTTGACAATGAGGTTTAAATGAGTTTGGAAACTTAGACATTTTAGCATAGAACTTGAACTTTGGTTGTGAACTTAAAATGGACTTGTAAATTGAATTGAGATTGGATTCTTGATAATGAAACGACAATTTGAATAAAAAGTTGAAATGAGTTGGAGATTGGTTTTTAGATTTGAATCTAAAAATGGAATTTGGATGATGGATATGGACTTAGGTCTAAGGAAATGAATAGATGGATTTGAAAATGATGGACATGGATATTGAATTTGAAGTGGGTAATTGAATTAGAAAAAAACAGATTTTGATAAATGGATCAAACTTGAATTGAATTGGAAATGGAAACGGGCCACATTTGGACTGCACCTCAACTAATTTGTTCAACAACATGCCCATTAAACCTTGATCAGTAAATCTGGATCCTCCTGCTAAGAATGACTAAAACCACTTTTGAACCACACAAAAACACAACATAAAAACACTTCGGGATCTTGGCATTCAGACGACTTGAGAATGATGTAAACCACTTTTTGACCAAGATCAATCCAAACTTTCACCTGGATTGAACCATTACTGCACACACATTTATCCTGCTAGTCTCAAGTAAACCTGAAGCGAACGACACATGCCCATCTTGAATACAAAGGAGTAAGAAACCCTAATCTCCATGCTTTAGGTGCATACTGATGAAGAAAACAGACTGAGATGTTGACAATCCACAAAACCCTAGTTCCTCAATCTCAATTAAAACCATGATGAAACCCTAGTTTCATGGCCAAATGAATTTGAACTTTGAAGAACTTGTAATGAGGCCGTTTTGCACTTGATATTGATGAAGGGAGATCTCTTAAGAGTATGAGAACTTGCTTGGTTGATAACCCATCCAAAACTTTGACTGATCAATCCATTGAGCCTTTTGAAGTAAACCCTAATCCACAGGAAACAAAATAAAGCAAGAGCTAATAATTTGGTTAGCTATGCATGAATGATTGACCTAGAATGTTATGCAAATGATCAAAGAATATAAGGGTAAAATTTGGGGTATCACAGTTGCCCCTATTTAAATATCTTTACTGGATGACATGAGTGATGGAAATCCTCATGAAATCATGGTGAAAGATATTTAAATACAGAAAACTAGAAATGTTGCCCTTAGATGCAATGACATGATATGCTATGGACAAAAGAAACTACTCTAACAATGCCAGGAACAATGCTGACATGAAATGAACTCTAGCATGATGATTCATGATGGAATGATAAATGCAAGATGCAAATAAAGAAAGAAAGAAAATAGAGATAAATTCAACACAATGGGTAACAACTCACTGGGGATGATCAAATGCTGGGGAACATAAACAAATTGGGAAATCTAAAGTGGTTGATCAACAGGTTTAGACATAACCGGCTGATACTTTAGAAAGAAAAGATCCTCACTGGAGGTAGAACCAGGAAGATGGTCTCCACTAGGGAAAGAAAATAAATTGGGACATCTAAAGTGATAGATCAATAGGTTCATGCATGACCGGGTGACATTCTAGGACAAAAGACAAAGCATGATACAATCCTCAAAGCCTTAGGGTTGAACCAAAGCAAAACAAAAGCAAACATTTTCAAAGCTTGAGGATAAAACAAAGACACAATCCTCAAAGCGTTAGGATTGGACAAAAGCAAAGACAAGACCCTCAAAGCCTTAGGATCAAGCCAAACAAAATTGGAAGAAAGTAACATCCTCAAAGCCTTAGGATGAAACAAAGACACAATCCTCAAAGCCTTAGGATTGGACAAAAGCAAAGACAAGACCTTCAAAGCCTTAGGATCAAGCAAGATAAAGCTGGACAAAAGAAAAATAGGACATAATCCTCAAAGCCTTAGGATTGGGAAAAAGTGAAGACAAAAGCTACATCCTTAAAACCTTAGGAAGAAACAAAGATACAATTCTCAAAGCCTTAGGATTTAACCAAAGAAAGACAAAAGAAACATCCTCAAAGCTTTAGGATGAGACACAATCCTCAAAGCCTTAGGATTAGACCAAACAATGTTGGAGTTTTCAAATGAGAGTAAACATCCAAGCCTCTGGAAATTCCTTAAAATGAAGAGATCAAATGGGATCTTCAGGAAACATCAGGAAAGATACAGGGTAATTAAACTCTTCTGTATGCCAAAATAATTGGACTTCACGGCGAGACGCCCTTTGGATAAGCTTCTCGAAAGAGTCTGCCACTTATCATCGTAAGGGTTGACACACCACCAAGAAAGGATAAGCTTCTCAAAAGAGACTTCCACTTACCGCTAAAAAGGGTTAACACACCACCAAGAAAGGATAAGCTTATCAAAGGAGACTACCACTTATCACTGAGAAAGGATAAGCTTCTCAAAAGAGACTGCCACTTATCGTTGAAAAAGGGATAAGCTTCTCAAAGAAGACTGCCACTTATCGTTAAAAAGGGATAAGATTTTCAAAAGAGACTTCCACTTATCGTTGTAAAATGATAAGCTTCTCAAAGGAGACTACCACTTATCGTTTAAATAGCAAAAAAAAAGCTTCTCAAAGAGACTGCCACTTGTTGTAAGGGTTAATTCCAAGAGGATGTTACAACAATGCTGCCAAAAAATAAGACTTTGTCTTTAATAAGGATCTATAAATAGATTCTTCTTGGGTGGCAAAGTGAAAAATAAATGCACACTCAACCTAGGTTCAGCAGCCTAGAGAGGTTCAAAGAAAAAATTGCCAAGGACCAAAGTTCAATCTAGGAGTAAGCTAGAAAAAAAAACGGTCAAATGAGACTTTATCCATTGAGGAATGAACTCAAATGGGGATTTATCTTATCCAAACAAGGAAATGATAACTGAAGCAACCAATCTTCCACGAGGATCAATATCGATGGGGAACTAGAAAGGATGTGCACTTTATGCATAAGGTTGATGACTCTACTAGGAAAGAGGAGACAAAACCAGTCACTTGGGGAATAAACACAAAACCAAAGTGAACGAACAAAAGACATCAAGGTTGAAAACATGCCCATATGCCATGTATAAATGTATGTGCTTCATGCTTATGCTGACAAAATAAACAAGGAGGAGTAAATTGGAGATAAAATAAACATCTCGACGAGGATACTCTGCCAAACTCCACAAGAAGGGGACATATATCAAGAGATGAATAGAAAGCTACATGCAAAACCACCTTCCTACTTCAAGGTTTTAACCTTTATGGGGAAAAGAGTATTTCGCTCGGGTATATAACATCATGACTTCACCTGAGGGATTGCCATCATGAATCTGATTTCCTTGTTGGAAGAGAAATGTCCACTAGGAAAGGGTCACCTATGATTAGAGACTTTATAGGGGATAAAATAAATATCCACCTCATTGGGGAAGCTCGGACCAAAGTTGTGGCTGTAGTTGTCTAGTTGAAACTCCATGGGAATAGATAAACATATCTAGTTCATTGGGACGAAAAGAGTCACAGGAAATCACCGGGGAAGGGAAGAGTCGAAAGATTCACTGAGGAACAGTAGAGTCCAAAAATTCACTGGGAGACATATATCAATTTCACTTGGGGAAGTATGAAGCCAAGGCAGCTTACTAGGGAAAATAAGGCAACTTCAGTGGGGATCAAAAGATGACTCCACTGGGGAGCGAATCCTCAACAACAATAAACTTGCATCACATGGTGGACACTGGGGAGATTCTTTGTAGATCTTGAAAATCACATATGATCAAAGGATCGATCCAAAAGTGCTGTCAGTTTATGCTTCGTTGGGGATTTTTTTTTGCTGAAAATGGTCTAAAAGTGCTTCTGCAACCTTAAGACTTCTTGGGGAACAAAATATTTTCTTAACCAAGAGCTAGTGACAACTGGACTTTCAGCAAAAAGGTTGGTGATGAACAGATTACTAATACCAATAACAATTGGATTTTCACACAAGAATTCCAATGACAACTGGACTTCATCAAGTGCCTGGAATTTCACTAGAGATTCATGACTTTAGGGAGTGGCCACAAATTTACTCTAGATTAGAGATGCTTCATCAGGGGATCTCAAAAAGAGATGAAAGTTAGTTGATTTGTAAACATATCTTTTCAAATAAAGAGAAAGATCATCTGAATCTTCACTAAACATCTCGGAGAGATACCATTTGATAGAAGTAAACAAAGTAGTGGACTCGCTGGGCAGAATCATCACAATTGAAATAAAATCCTTGTGAAGGGATATCTCAAATAAAGAGAAACCACTTGTAAGTTGTCGCAACTGCGAAAAAAACCCGGCGGAAAACAGAAGAGTCACCATCTTTCGTTATTTATCCCAAAGAGAGGGAAAGGAAACAATCGGAAAAACCTGACGGAAAAGGGAAAGACAAGGTCATCGCAACCAAGTCTGGATTCGGGAGTCGGTTACACAAGGGGAAGGTATTAGCACCCCTCACATCCGTCGTACTCGACGGGATCCACGCTTTGTTGTCTATCTAAAAGGGTGATCATCTATCTAGCTAAAGGTCTCAGGGACAAAAGAAAAAAGAAAAGAGACTCGGCAGAGCATCGCCGCTCTGTGCCTACGTATTCCCTCGTGCAATAGGAAAGTCAGAGTCAACGTAGTTCGGCTAACTACGGGTGAAGGGGGGAAGGTTGCTCGCCAAGACATCGCGTCTTGTGCCTACGTACTTTCATCTGGTATGAAAGATCAGAGAAAACGTAGTTCAGGCTAAAAAGACCACAGATTGGTTCAAAAGCTTTTAGGACCGAGTAGGGTTAACAAGTAGTTCTAGTAGTTGGCGTATGCAACTCGACCATTGGAGACTTAGGCGTTACCGTTTGCGGTAGAACTAAAAGTTAACAACACTCTTTTATCTGAAAATATTTTCCTTGATTAAGATCCCGAAGGATGAAAAAGATTTGAAGTGTTTTTGTGTTTTTTAGAGAAGAAGTGTTTTAATTATAGAGTGTTTATAATGTATGTTGTACTAAAGTCTAAAACCTAGGATCAAATGCATCGCATATCGTCCTAAGGACGTATACTAAACACTCTAGGCAATTGAGAGGTAACCGCTCAATCAACATTTCCCAAGTACAAGGCTCATGACACAACATCCATTATCTTTATTAAGTATGTTAAGATGGTATGAAGATGAGAAGAGAAGAAAGGACTTCTAAAGGGAGACTAACTCAATCCTAAAAGTTGTCATGCAAAGTGGACTTAGAGTTGGGATACAAAAGAGAACTACCTAATGTTATCATGCATGGTTTAGCACCTAATGTATATCATAACCTCTCTTGGAGAAGAGAGATTAGAGGTCCTAAGGGAAAGAAAGACAAAAGAAAAAGGAGAAGGAAGAACATGAAAATGAAATTATGCAAACATAGAATGCACAAATAGGATGAAAGTGAGGGAGGAAATATGTGTGGGGCAGTAGTCTCCATAAGCTCATCTCAACCTCAAGCATGCATATGGGAATACAAAAGAAGAAGAGAGAAAGAAATGCACAAGATGAAATCAAACAACAAGAAGAAATCACACAAAAATGCACCAAAAGTGGGATGAAATGACCTAAGCCAAACAACATCAACCACAAGGGCCACAAGCCAAATCAAATGCAAGGAAAAGAAGCTCAAAACAAAAGTGAGGATGGGAGGATATATGAGGACAGCAAGGAACTCATAATATGCACTCAACCATAAGCATCACAAACAAAGTGCAAAAGAAGCACAAAGGAGTCCTCAAGGATTCATCATTTTAGGTATGCTTCAAGTACCTCCTAAGGAGGGACTAAGCCAACTTAAATGAGACTCCAAGGTCATGGGACAGAAGAGTGTATGAGAGAATAATGCTCAAAATCAAAGGCAATCAAACCAAAATAAAATGCAAGCACTTATACAAAAGAAAGCAAGCAAACCACATATGGAAATCCTAAATGGAAACTCAAAAAGAAACACAAGTTTGAACAAGCAAAACACAATATCATGACCTAAAATTGAGCAACCAGAAACCTTAACATGTTAGCAACATGAATCAAAAGGAATTGAAGGCTCAAAGGATCCATCAAAGTCATATCCAAGACAAACTAGGTCAATGTGTATGTATGAACCTCCCTTTGGGGTAACTTGACTTGCAAGTTACCTCAAAATTAGGAAAATGATTCAAAAGGGGCCAAATAAAATATCACAAGCTCATAAACATGTTGGCAAGCAGAAGCCAAGAAATTACAATCAAGGTCAATCCACAACACCATCAAAGAAATTGATTCACAAGGGTGTCCCATTGTGAATGAGGATTGTCGAGGGTCAAATGAAATACAACCAAAGTCAAACCAAAAGTCAACCAAACAAGGGCAAAATGGTCCTAAAAAATCAATCAACTCATCATGGATATGAGGATTAATTTTCATTCATTGGATCAAAAGGAAAAGGAAGAAATAAATCAAGAACAAAGGCGTGTCAAGAAATAATTCAAACAAAACACTTCCAATTGATAATTCCTTTTTTAAATGAAAAATAAACCAAAAAATAAAATAAAAATTTCCTAAAAATAAAGGACATCCTAAAATGTCTTAAACATATTTTTTTAGGATTTTATCAATTATGAAAGTATTTTATTTTGAATTAATTCAAAACAGATCCAAAAAGAAAAATAAAATAAAATAAAACAAGGAAGTGGTGCAAATAGCAAGAAATAACAAACAAAACAATGGGCTGCGCGGGGAGGGGGGTTCCAAAAGCAATCTGAGCCCAGTCCACTTAAAACCCAGTCAACCAATAAGAATTGATCTCAGCCACTCAAATCAATTACCAATCAAATAAATCAAAGGCCAACATAATGACACGCATGCAATCAGAATAAAACATAAAGCGGAAATGAATCACAGCCATACGATCCAAGACCAGTCAAGTAGATCAAAGGATGAGGTGCAAACCAGTGAAACGCACCGTTTCACTTAAAGGGAAGTCAATCCCTGAGACCAAATCAAAGCCACACGATGCAACCTGAGTCAAGCAATCCAAAGGACAAGGACATGCCACGCAAGTAACAGAAAATCAACATAAATTGGAAATGAATCTCGACCATCAGATCAGGTCTAGGTCAACAAACAAACATGGATCCAAAGGCTTACATCAAGCCACGTCTCATCACCAACATTTAAGCATGAAAAAGAGAGAGAAGTTGCAGACGGTGGCCGGATTCCTTCCGGTCATCTTCTTCGGCCACGATGAACAGTGGTGTTCCAAAAAAGTTCATGAAACTCACAGATTTTAACATCAATCAAATCATCATGCTTAGTACAACATGAATCCATGATTTATTTCCAATTTCAGTTCATGAACAAGTCAAATCGAAGACAAATAGTTTGAAGCTCAAATCACAAAAGTTCATAAACAGCAATCAATTGTATCCAGAATCCAAATACGCATCTCATAGGTCATGATTATGCAAAAATGGCACTCAATTTCATCACATACAAAGAGAATTGTTGAATTGAAGCTTACCTAGTGGAGAGCTTCCACTGAGCCTTCAAACTGTGATGAAACTTGAAGGAGAACGCCCAGAAATGATTCTTAATCTTCACTGAAGCCTTAGATGTGCTTGATTTGGCTTGAAATTGGTTGAATCTGGAAATTTGTATTTTAACTTTCCTTGAGTTTTAGCAACTGTGTTCTTGAGCAATTCTTCACCAATTTCGCTTCTGAGGATTTGTGCACAATGCTGAAGTTATATACAATGGATTTGGAAGGAAATGAGGCCCAATCAAAGTGGTTTTAGGTCTAATTGAAATCCACTTTTTTGCACATGAAACCTCTAAAATGCACACGAAAATAGAGTTGTTATGCCTTGGTTTTTGGCTCAGGTAACTTGCAAATACTCCATTCGGATCCAATGGATAGGAATTGTCCCTTAATTTGATCTTGTGGTATGATTTGCATTTGTTACTTCATGGTGAAGCAAGCATGAAAATGGCCATGAAAATGAACTCAAATCTCAAATCCAAAATTGGCATTGTGCTTAGAATGACTTTGGCACTCAAAAAATGCACACACTTGATAAAAAATGATTCCAAATGAATTTAATTGGATTTCTCCTTTCAATGCCTTTTACATGAAATTTCTTCCATTAATCCTTCAATCTAAGCTTCAATCATGACATGAGATGGTTTGGTAATGAAATTTACCCCATTTGGAGCAAGTTTGATGTTGGAAAGATTTTCATTTGAAAGGTGCAAAGTGGTGAAATGGACCTATAATGAAAATGACTTGTAATCTTAATTTCTCAAAATACCCTTGTCTTGCAAGCTTCATAACTTGAGCTCTACAAATCAGATGAAAGACTTCTAATACTTTTTGGAAATCTAAGATCATGAGTAACAACTTTCATGTTTGGGTCAAAGTGAGGAGAAACATACTTCTAGGTCAAAAGTGGCTTGGAAGTTGGTTGACTTTTGTTGACCAAAATCACATTCATCTGGTGACCTGTAACTTGTCAGCATCATAACTTGAGTTCTAGAAATCAGATGAAAGATTTCTAGTACTCAAACAAAAGCTAGGAACATGCTCTACAAGTTTCATGTTGGGGTCAAGATGAGATGAGACTTGTATCTTGAGATATATGGTCTTGAAGTTGGGCACTAAATAGGGGATTTTATACTAAGAATCCTAATTTAGTAACTTCTCACACTCTTGATTCTTCTTGATTTGATCTTGAAATGATATATTAGACATCTCAACACAATATTTCGTGATCATAAAGACTTGGAATTTAGTCTTAATCTCCTTCAATTTCACAATTGACTGAGGGTTGACCAGATGAAAACCCTAGATGCATCACTCTTTACTGTGGCCTCTTACCCTTGACATAACAACTTGAATAAACTCTAACATGGCTCTCAAAGCCTCCAATAAGCTTCCTCAATATCCCACATCCATAATCATGAATTCACAATCCTCTGATGATCTTCAACTGGCCTCCAAGTTAGGAGTTAATCCATATACACCCATCAACTCTTTCACAAAACTTTGACCACTTCTTGGTGACTTGATGACCATTCATGCTTGAGTAAAACCCCCTTGCTTAGGCTCAAGACTCTTGGTGACCTTATCTTGCTATGCACAACCTCTTGATCCCCTGTTAAATGAACAATGTTATGCAATGCAAATGCTAGAAGAAAATGAACAGAAACATAAACCAAGTTAAGAAAAGGTTAGGCAAATTTTGGGGTGCAACATAAGGTTTTCAACAAGACTTCCTTAACAGACTTCCAGGGGAATGCCATTTGTAATTGCAAAAGGTTTAAGAACTGCCAAGAACGGATAAATTTCTCAAAAGAGACTGCCACTTATCGTTTTAAAGATTGAATAGAAAACAAGCTTCTCAAAGATACTGCCACTTGTTGTCGGGGTATGAACTCTAAGAAGATGTTACAACATTGCTGGAGAAGATGAGAGTTGTAAGAAATTCACTAATGGATGAAATGAGAATCTACTTCACTGAGGAAGTATGAAGCTAAGGAGATTCATTAGGAATTATTAGGCTACCAACTAGGGAGTCTTGCATCAAACCTGTCACAAATTTTGCAAGTGGATACTCACCGGGGAGTTTCCAGAACATGTCAGGCTTACCTGGGGTGGAGACCCATTAGGGATACTTGTAAAGCAGGTCGCAAGAGCACACTTTCTTAAGAGAACACTTAGTTCTACATTGAAAGAGCTGCATGATGGACAACCACAACTCTTGTGATCAAAATAAGCTTCCATTCTCAAATTTCCCACATCACTTGGTTTATGAGAAGACGTCACTTTAAGATAATTTTACAGAAAACTTGGCATAACGATACTCTAGTATCTTAAAAATCTTGGAGAGATTTATCAAATCTTGACGTAAATGCCCCATATCGACTGTATTATGCGCAACAGAGTCTTTGAACTCGTCTCTTAGGGATAGTCAGACTGCAAGAGCGACAGCTGGGAATTAACTTGAACAATGAAGCCAGTGACGATTGGACTTTGCATACCAATGACAATAGGATTTTGATAAATAACACCAGTAACAAATGGGAAACAACTTGCCCTTGATTATAAAAGTTTTCAAGCAAACGTGCCCCTGGATATGATCATTCTCTTGAAATGATTGGCCACTTACTCCTTTGAGTTTCAAGTCTCAAAAGATTAAACTCATCACCAATGTTCACATGCAAGCTTCTATGTCATAAAGCAAATGTTAGCAAATAAAAAATGTTAATTCTGAAATTGCCAATGTAACTCACATATTTGTCTTGAAGTTTTTATTGAAAAGATATCACAATAACTTATGACTGAATCACTAGTTAGGATATGTCATTAATTTTCTTTTACAAAGCCAACACAAATTGTAGCATAGGAGTCAAGAAATGTTATCTTGTTGAGTATGCTATCAAAATAAACCTGCTTCAATTAGGTCTTTTGAGGGTTGTAACGTGGCTTGATTCATGGTTTATGAGAAGAAAATCGAAATGAGAAGAAAATCGAAAAAATAAAATGTAAAATGGAAATGAAAATAATCATAAAATTATAAACCAAAGACATCAATGCCGTATTACTAAAAATATTATGGAAAATAAATCAACAAAAATTATCAACAAAATTATTAACAAAGTAACTAATAAGATTATTTAACAAAGTATTAAATAAGATTATTAACAAAATATTAACTAATAATTAACAAAAAAATTTAACAAAGAAAATTAACTAAAATTATCAATAAAATAGTTAACAAAAATATAAGGAAGGGTGTGAAGAGGGATTTGTGATGATTGTGGAATCATTTGGGTTTGGCCCATCATCCACAAAAAACAAAAACTCATACCCGATTCAATTATACCCATACCCCTAAAGTGGACCCGATTCATCTGATCATTAACGATTAAACAAACGAAATTAAAGTTAGTGGTTAATCATTAATCGTTAATGGTTAATCATTAAAGTTTGTTTACCCCATACCCCTAGCACTTTACCCCATACCCCTACAATTATACCCATACCCCTACACTAAAAAATTTTGGACCAAAATACCCTCGTTTAAAAAGTTATAATTTTTTCGTTTGTTTACAGGAAGACTTTTTGGAAGTCTTCTGATTCACATTTTTTGGTTTGTTTACCGGAAGACTTTTTGGAAGTCTTCCGGTTCACATTTTTTTTGTTTGTTTACCGGAAGACTTTTTGGAAGTCTTTCGGTTCATGTTTTTTTTTTAATTTTTTTAATATTCAAATTACAAATATATTTATTCTATTTACTCTATTTATTCTATTTATTCTATTTTAGTTAATTAATAAATTTATTCTATTTACTCTATTTATTCTGTAATTTGTTATATTTATTCTATTTATTTATTTAATAATAATTATTCCACTAATTTGATTTTATATTAATTTACTATATTTATTTACTTAATAATAATTACTTCACTAATTTGGTATTGTTTTTTTAATCAATAAAAATAAAAGTTGTTAACTAATTTATATAGTGATGGTGTTCTTTAAAGAAAGAAAATTAACAATTTAATAATATGTTTATATGAAAAATAAAAATAAATATCATATTTAAATTATAATCCTATCATTTCTTCTATCAAAAAATTTCACCAAAAAATTATAATATATAAAATTTATAATTATTTAAACAATATTTTATGGGGTAAAATATTAACTTTTAAAAATAGATTTTATGGGGTAAAATATACTTTTAAAAATTTTCACCATAAAATATTAAGTTTTAAAATTTGTAGGGGTAAAATATTTTATGGGGTAAAATATTAAAAACTAATTAAATCATAAATATTGATCGTGTTTTTTATTTTATTTTATAAGTTTTTTATTTAATTAATCAACCATACAGGTGAAGGTGGAGGTTTTAAATGTTATTATTTATGATTTAATTAGTTATTAATATTTTAAAAGTTAATAATTACTGTTTAAATAATTATAAATGTTATATATTATAATTTTTTGGTAAAAAATTTTGATAGAAGAAATGATATAATTATAATTGAAATATGATATTTATTTTTATTTTTCATATAAACATATTATTAAATTGTTAATTTTCTTTTTTAAAAAAACACAATTAATATATAAATTAGTTAACAAATTTTATTTTTATTGATTAAAAAACAATACTAAATTAGTAAAGTAATTATTATTAAGTAAATAAATATGATAAATTAATAAAAAATCAAATTAGTGGAATAATTATTATTAAATAAATAGAATAGAATAAATATAATAAATTACAGAATAAATAGAGTAAATAGAATAAATATATTAATTAACTAAAATAGAATAAATAGAGTAAATAGAATAAATATATTTGTAATTTGAATATTAAAAAAAAAAAATTAAAAAAAAAAACATGAACCGGAAGACTTCCAAAAAGTCTTCCGGTAAACAAACTAAAAAAATGTGAATCGGAAGACTTCCAAAAAGTCTTCCGATAAATAAACCAAAAAAAATGTGAATCTGAAGACTTTCAAAAAGTCTTTCGGTAAACAAACCAAAAAAATGTGAACCGGAAGACTTCTAAAAAGTCTTCCGTAAACAAACGAAAAAATTATAATTTTTTATACGAGGGCATTTTGGTCCAAAAAATTTTAGTATAGGAGTATGGGTATAATTGTAGGGGTATGGGGTAAAATTTCCCACGACTAGGTAAGAAAAATGAAGGGTTAAGACAAAACAATAACACGGGGGAAATTTTACCCCATACCCCTACAATTATACCCATACTCCTATACTAAAATTTTTTGGACCAAAATGTCCTCGTATAAAAATTAAAAAAAATTAAAAAAAACATGAACCGGAAGACTTCCAAAAAGTCTTCCGGTAAACAAACCGAAAAAAATGTGAACCGGAAGACTTCCAAAAAGTCTTCCGGTAAACAAATTAAAAAATGTGAATCGGAAGACTTCCAAAAAGTCTTCCGGTAAACAAACGAAAAAATTATAACTTTTTAAACGAGGGCATTTTGGTCCAAAAAATTTTAGTGTTGGGGTATGTGTATAATTGTAGGGGTATGGGGTAAAATTTCCTAACACGGACCATAGAAAGCCCAATATCCACAACATGGTTTTTCATTTAAAAAAAAAACAAAAGCAGCAAATTAAGGGTATGTTCTATCAGATCAGAACAAAATGAGAAACAGGGAATAGTCCACGGAATCTAAAAACAAAGATGGCTCAGAGTTTTCCTCTTCATCATCGCGTTCATCGAAGAAATAAGAAGAAAAAAAAGCTTCAACCTTTCTCTCTCGCTCGCGTCTTTGATTTCATCATCAATCACGATTCAGGTTCGCACGGTTTGATTTCATTTTGCTTTTGTATTTCTTTCGCTTTGTCTCATTCAAACTATGCTCTTCTACTTTCTGATTTGGGTTGTGATTCTGGTTTGAATGTGTTTTGCAGGTCTGAAATTATTTAGAGCAGGTTTTGTTGTTGTTGTGATTATGTGGTGGAGGTGAGCATTGTTATGTTGGAAAACAAGTGAGGTGGTGATTGTTAAGTTTATAGGTTGATAATGGTGGAAGTTGTTATGATGGAAAGGGGAGCGAAGGGTGAGCACGACGGGGAAGAGCACCTTGAGGTGAGTTGGAGAAGTTGTGGCTTCTTCGATCTGAAAGAGAAAAGTTGGGGAAAAGGTTATAGTGAGTTGAATGAGGTGTCAAGGTGAATCATTGTGGAGTAGAAAGAAAAGTAAATAAACCATTTGATGGTTTTGCAGGAAAAAGGTTTTTTATTTCTTATCCTCCTCCTTCTTCGAAGGTATGTGCCCCCTCTTTATTCTCTACCTCTCCTTTTTTTTTTGAATTTTTGTCTATACTGTGTTTGCTTTTTGTTGGGTGGATGTTGAAGCATCGTTTTCTAATGGGAGTTTTTGCATGGTATAGTGGTTAAGGTTTGGTTCAGAGTGTGGTACGTTATGCGGTTGCAGGTTGTAAGTTGCTGTAGAGAAATTTAGTTTTGTGACGTTGTGTACGATTTAGTTTAGTTTGTGACGTTGGTACGGTATGTTGGTTTTGTGTGACATTATGGAAATTGGTGTGGAGTAGAATCGATTGTGGAGAGTGGTAACACCTCAATTTCATGTAACGTAGAGAAGTTTCTGCACAGTTTTGGAGGCAAGGTGCTTTGTTTTGTGATTGCAAGCTTTGGAAATCACTTGTATAATTGCTTGGCTTGTAGTGCAGTAGCGGTTCATGAGCATGTGGCTGAACTTGTATAATATTTGGCTTGTTGGAGTGATGAAAATTAGCTGATTGTGACGCTTTGTTCACTTGATGGTTTTGGAAGGCTTGTGTGGGGCCTTGTGTTTACTATTTTTTGCTAAAGGCTTTGATAACATGTTTTAGTTTCTTTGTAATAATTTTTTTGTAACAAGAAAATGTGATGAATTTTTTTATGGACTTTGACACTTTGTAGAATAGACGTATTGAATTGGACTTTTGTACTCTTGTGATAATGGGTTGCAAAATGAATTGGCAACTTAGATATGAAATCAAAATATGGCAATTGACATTGGATAGAAACTTGAATGAAAAGAATGCAATTTAAATCTTGAATGAAGTGTGAATTTGGAATTTGAAATTTGGTTAAAAACTTGAACGTTGGATCTTGAAATTGACCGTTGAAGAATTGAAAATTGATATGAGCTTGACTTGAAATTTGAAATGTTTGACAATGAGATTTAAATGAGTTTGGAAACTTAGAAATTTTAGCATAGAACTTGAACCTTGGTTGTGAACTTGAAATGAACTTGTAAATTGAATTGAGATTGAATTTTTGACAATGAAATGGCAATTTGAATGAAAAGTTGAAATGAATTGGAGATTGGTTTTTGGATTTGAATCTAAAAATGAAATTTGGATGATGGATATGGATTTAGGTCTAAGTAAATGAATAAATGGATTTGAAAAATGATGGACATGGATATTGAATTTGAAATGGGTAATTGAATTAGGAAAAAAAAAGGATTTTGATAAATGGATCAAACTTGAATTGGATTGGAAATGGAAACGGGTTACATTAGGACTACACTTCAACTAATTTGTTAAACAACATGCCTATTAAACCTTGATCAGTAAATCCAAATCCTCCTGCTAAGAATGATTGGAACCACTTTTGAACCACTTATAAACACAACACAAAAACACTTTGGTATCTTGGCATTCAGACGACTTGAGAATGATATGAACCACTTTTTGACTAAGATCATTCCAAACTTTCACATGGACTGAACCATTACTGCACACACATTTATCCTGCTAGCCTCAAGTAAACCTTAAGCGAACGACACATGCCCATCTTGAACATAAAGGAGTAAGAAACCCTAATATTCATGCTTTGGGTGCATACTGATGAAGAAAACAGCCTGAGATGTTGACAATCCACAAAAACCTAGATCCTCAGTCTCAATTAAAACCATGATTAAACCCTAGTTTCGTGGCTAGATGAATTTGAACTTTGAAGAACTTGTAATAAGGCCACTTTGTACTTGATATTGATGAAGGGAGATCTCTTAAGAGTATGAGAACTTGCTTGGTTGATAACCCATCCAAAACTTTGACTGATCAATCAATTGAGCCTTTTGAAGCAAACCATAATCTACAGGAAACAAAACAAAATAAGAGCTAACAATTTGGTTAGCTATGCATGAATGATTGATCTAGAATGTTATACAAATGATCAAAGAATCTAAGGGTAAAATTTGAGGTATGACATAATGGTTTTATCTAGTGTGTAGCTTTTTCTTATAGGTTCTGACTCTAAATATTTGGCATGTGATGTCCTTAGATTATGGACTCATCACACTTTGACTTTGAAGAGATACAACATGCACTTTACAAGATTACATCAAGCTTTTGAACGCCCGTAGACAACGATTATAATGATAGTTTGTGCTAAAGCTTCTGATTGTGACTCTGATAGAAGAGACTCTAAAGGTTTATCAAGCTCTCAAGATTATGAAGAACAAGTTCAAAAGACTCTGAAGACCATGTTCTGAGGAATTGAGTCAAGATTCTAAAGACAAGGTTATCAAGCTTCTTTCAACCAGCCTATTGATCCTTCTAAACATGCTTCAACATCATTTACTCATAAGCCTCTGAAGATTAGAAGATAAGGTCAAAAGGTTTTACATGTGAAGAATAGTACATAGTACCAGATCATATATTCCTTCCACTATGTTGATTCCATGGAGTAAGGACTGTACTATTGTATCATTTTGTCTCCCATCTCTGAAGATCGTTATGCAAGGTGAAATCTCATTTATGAAGATGTCCATTCTACCCTCCAACGGATCTTTTCATGCCTATATAAAGGAAACTTGGAAGAATTAATGATGTTGTTAATTCTGCTAGACCACACTACTCCATTCACGCTATAACGCTTTTGCTGAACATTATATTATTGTGAATATATATAGAAAATACACATAGAGCTTTTATTTGTTTTTGTGTGATTGTTTCTTTATACTTAAACTTTTTGTAATCTGCTTTCTTGAAGCAACTTTGTAAACAAAATTCTTGTATCTCATTGTTTTAAGGTTGTATTCCTTGAGAGACCAGAGTTTTAGTCAGGATTCTCGAGAAGACAAAGACGGGTAGTCTTTGTGTGTCTGTAATCTGGTGATTATAGTGGATTAAGTCCTTATTGAGAAGGCAAAATCACCTTGGCGGGTTGACTGGATTAGCTTCATTAGCAGTGAACCAGTATAAAACTATTTGTGTTTATTTATTTTTACTCTTGCTTCAAATTTGAGTGTTTGGGTTCTAAAAAATTTTATTCTCGGAAACCCAATTCAAACCCCTCTTTCTTGTGTTTCTTGGCACCTTCAATTGACATTAGAGCTCGAGTTCTGGTATTTATTATGTATCAAACACATAATCGTGTCAGGTAAACATCTAGTGTGTGAAACACAATAGCAGCTATTCCACCACCACCGCCTCCTGCTGTAAATGATATAGATCACTACAGTGCTAAACCTCTTGTTTTTGATGGAGAAAGATTTGATTATTGGGAAGACATAATAGAAATCTTTTTTCTTGGTCATGATGTATATCTATGGGATATGGTAGTTGATGGATACATACAACTAGTACATGCTAGCGGCAACAAAATAGAAAGAAGAGTGATGACATAATAACAAAAGAAAGGTTTTAAAAATCATCACAAGGCTATAACCATCTTGTTGAACGCCATCTCTTATATTAAGTATAAGAAGATAACAAATAAAGGCTTTGCCAACTCGATATTTGATTCTTTGAGGATGACTCACAAAGGAAACACACAATTCAAATAAACCAAAACACATGTTATGACTCATAAATATAAAGCGTTCAAGATGGAAGAGAATGAAATAGTTGAGAACATGTTCTCTAGGTTTCAAACTCTTGTTGCAGAACTGAAGGTCTAGGACAAAGGGTATTTTATTGCTAATCATGTGAAAAAGATCATCATAAGTTTAGCTAAAAGATAGAGACCTATGGTAACTATTTTGAAGTTATTAAAGGATCTGAACAACATCTCTCTTGAAGAACTTGTTAGTTCTTTAAGAAGCCACGAGATCGAGCATGAAGAAGATGAGCCCCAGAGAAGGAGCAAGTCAGTTGCTCTGAAGTCTTTGGGAAATTTTGAAAAGACTAGAGCTTTTCAATCAGAAGAAAAAGAAGAATCTGAAGAAGATTATGAAGAAGAAGATGAATTGTCTCTTATGTGCAGACGCATGAATAAACTCTAGAAGAAAATACAAGGCAGATTCAGAGGACAAAGAGGGACAGGTAGTCATTATGAGTCCACTTCTTGGTCCAATAAAGCTGGAGCCAATAAAGAAGTCATTTTCTTTGAATGTAAGGAGCTAGGTCATTACAAGAATGATTGCCCCAAGCTGAAAGAAGGACAAACCCAAGAAGAAATACTTTTGAGGGAAGAAGAAGGTTCTAATGGCTACATGGGAGGATTTAGAGTCCTTAAAAGATGACTCTGAGAAAGAGCAAGCAAATGTGGTGCTGATGGTATGTACTGAAGCTCCTGTTGAGAAAGATCTATCAGAATCAAAATTTGAGTCAGACTCAAAAGAGGTATTTGTTAAACTCTCTTAATCTAAAATTGAATCCAGTTTAACAAAAGTTTTGGATAAATATTAGAAGCTTATGAGAAAATACAAGGATCTGAAAAAGTTTCATATATCTGAGTCAAAAGCATACTATAAGCTTGAGAAGGAAAATCTTTCAGAAACCTCTACAGATTCTGGTGATGTCATAAAGAAGCATGACAAATCTTTCTAGAAATTTATTGCTATAAGCCTAAATAGAAGCATAATGGCTTCAATGAGTTTCGTGTAAGCAGAAATGGAACAAGAGGAATTGGTTATGATTCTGATGAAGAATCTAATTCTGAAAAAGATGATAAACAAAATACTCTCTCTTTTCATTTGTCCCTTTTGGGAAACAAATTATCGTTATGCCTAAAGGTAGATTTGTCTCTAAACCTAAGGCTAAATGAAAATCTCATACCCATTTCGATTATGCATACATGTATTCATATCTTGCAAAGAAACCTAAAGTTGTTAAAAAAAATTGGGTAGACTAACCCTAAAGTACCTTGAAAGACGAGGTTACCTAAGGATAAGATAATCTATGTTGCAGATATCCTTAGCAGCAGAGTTAAGACATCAGCCATGGTACCTGGCTCTGGATGCTCGCGGCACATGATGGAAAGAAAACATATGTTCTAAATCCTATAACTTAAGCATGAAGGCATTGTCGGTTTCAGAGGTGATCAGAAAGAAAAGATCATTTGCTCCATAATAGTTGGTAACGGTTCTCTCCCCTCTATTACTAATGTTTTATTAATTAAAGGATTAATGCATAATATATTATCCATAAGTCAATTAAGTGATAATGGTTATGATATAATCTTCAATCAAAAGTTCTGTAAAGTTGTCAGTCAGAAGGATGACTCAGTTCTTTTCAATGGAAAGAGAAAAAACAACACTTACAAGATTAGACTTTCTGATCTGAAAAATCAGAATGTAAAATATCTTATCTCTGTAAATAAAGAGAAATGGACATGACATAGACAATTGGGCCATGTTAGCATGAGGAGGATTTATCAGCTAAATAAGCTTGATTTAGTCAGAGGCCTTCCTAATTTGAAATTCGCTTCAGGTGCTCTTTGTGAAGCATATCAGAAAGACAAGTTTTCTAAAACTTCTTTCAGAGCTAAAAATGTTGTTTCCACCTCCATACCATTGGAAATTCTGCATATTAACCTTTTTTGACCAACGAAAATTGCTTTTAACAATGGTACGAAGTATTGACTAGTTATTGTAAATGACTACAGCAGATGGATATGTGTTAAGTTTTTAAGACAGAAGAATGAGTCACATTCTATGTTTACTACCTTCTATTCTTAAGTGCAAAATGAGAATGACTTCATAATTGTTAAAGTTAGAAGTGATCATGGTGGTGAATTCGAAAATAAAGATTTTGAGAAACTCTTTGATGAGAATGGAATTTCCCATTATTTCTCCTGCCCCAGAACTCCATAATAGAATGGAGTTGTAGAGAGGAAGAGTAGGACTTTGCAAGGGATGGCATGGACCATGATCAACGAGACTAATATGGATAACAGTTTTAGGCAGAGTGTCATACCCTGATTTTTTACCCCTAAGATTCCACTTCATTTCACCACACTCATCATTACATATGTGTGTATTTTTATGCATCACTGACCCATTACAAATACAAGATGTATGTGTGCTTGCTTGCTTTACAGGTTAGGTGGTCCTCACAAGGTCTCAAACAGATGAATTATTAAAGGATGGGCTTCATACTCAACATCTTAAGCCCTAATCCATTCAAACATTTCTCAAGGGTCTCCTTTCATCAATAATCAAGTGCAAGATTGCATCATGATAAACTCATCAAGCCTCAAAATCCTCAGTACACCTAAATTAGGATTTTGACCTAATTTATTCCTTGGTTGACTTTTGGAGTAAAGGCATGATCCAAAACCTCAATATATGTTTCAAGGACCTCAAATGCATCATATTAGTCCATACATGTGATTGTTTTGATCAAAAGAACTTGATTCATAAGCAAGGCAAGAATTCAAAATCATTTGGTCCACAATCTAAGGTTTCTGATGAAAAGTCAATTGTACCTTTGACTTTTGACCAAGATATGATATCAAGCCTTGAGACATGATTCAAGACACTAAAAAACTCTTTTGGAGTCCATCCATAGGGTCTCAATTAGCCCAAGGGTTTGATTTCATTGAAGATCATAAAATTCAATTTGATCTGATACAAAAGTCAACTGTGATCAAAATCAAGTTTGACTTTTTAGACTTTTGGTCAACCTTGGGTTTCTCAAGTCAAGAATGATGATAATATGTGATTTGGATCATGATCAATAAAGAGAAATCAAGAAATAGGAGGTTACTTGTAAAATGGGAAACATTGAAGAATTGAAATTTTTTTAAGTTAAGGAAGATCATGATTTTTGTCCAACTTGCCAAGGCCATAACTTCCAATCCAAGTAACCATTTTATTTTATACAAAGACCAATTTTAAGAACTTTCTATATAATACAACTTTATCCTTGAGGATGAATTCCCAAAAAATGCTTAGATTGAGAGATATGATGCCATAAAGTTGGAGGTTCAATACTTTTTGAACCTAAACACTTAGAGAAATTTTGGACAGAATCTGTCTTATATTGGAGCCAACTTTAGGGTCATTTTTCTCCATAATCCACATTGATTTAAGATAACCTTGAACGTAAAAGTTTAATCATCTTATCTCAGCTTTCCAAAATGTCCAAGAACATTCGTTTACCTTATTTGGACAAGGAGTTATGAATTTCACAACATGCCTTGTTACAACTGTTTTTCAAGACAAATTTGCTACACATTTTTTTGTCACACGATTTGGATAACTTTGAAAAAATAATATCTTCACAAGATCAACACCAAAATGATCATGCACCATGTTCTCTACAAAACATAACAAAATTTTCAAGATTTCTAGCCTTAGCATGTGAGAAAAAATCATTTCAAAACCATGAAGTGAGCTTTTGTCCTCTAGAATTAAAGTGCTATAATTGATGTAACTGGCACACTTGTTGATTCAAAATCCAAGCTGGAGTCCCTCCTTTATCATGGCCAAAGTTCTCTTTCATCTAAGTGATGTAAGTGGCAAGCCTTTGGAACACACCCAAGCCAATGTCCCTCTCTTAGCATGCAAAGATTCATAAAGGAACAAGTGGAATTGCTCTACACTGAGTTAAAGTTTCTTCCTTCATGACATTTCAATTCTCTTATAAAGGAATATGTGGCATTGTTGGATTCCACATATCCTAGTTAAAGCAACTTCCCTTATAAATAAAACCTCAATAATTGTGATAAATAGGTGAGATATCTCCCTTTAGAGATGACATATTCTCTCTCAAATACTCTTTTAGCTTCAATCTTGGGCTTTGAACAAGGCATAAAAACTCATTTAGCTTCAATCTTGTGCTTTAAACAAGACACAAATACTCTTTCACCTTCAATCTTGGCCTTTGAACAAGACACAAAATTCTCTTTTAGCTTCAATATTGGGCTTTGAATAAGACACCAAACATTTTTCCTCTTATAGAATAGGAGGAACTTTTTTGTATAATATGCAATCATTAGGGCATGCATGTATTTTGACATATTCCAAACTCATTTGACACAACATCTTATTTGCCTCATAACAACAATTCGGTAAATTGTTATCTTCTTGTAGCATTTGTTTCAACAAATAAAGCAATTTTGTGAAACTTTTATCCAACCACCCATATTTTACCTTCGTATTAAACAATTTTAATAACGCAGACAATCGTGTAAACTTGGTGCACCCCGTATATAAAGGCGCATCTCTCTTGCTACATAAAGTATCATAAATATGAGCTTTCATATAAGACGATTCTCTAATATCATGGGTCATATCTTTTAGTTGATCATCCATATCTTAATCATCTTCATCCATTTGTGATTTTGCATTTCGATTATTATCCCTTCTCCATGCTACTACATGTTGTATAATTTTGACATATTTCATCACAACAAAGGTGATGAAATATTTATTTCTTTGATTATTTTTTGATATTTTCGCAAACAGTACACGAACAATAAAAGATACACATTATTGTCGGGAATATTTTTTTCGGCGAATTCAGAGAATTCAAAAACTTCTTTCTCATACATCAGACCTAATCTATCAGCTTTCATTCAACTATGATCCATAAAAATTCTAAAATTTATATCAAAAGACTAATGTGAATGACACACTAATGATACACACACAACATCCTAATATGATTATATGCAAATCCAACACCAAAACCTAAAGCATATTCAAAAAATCTGAATAAAACATGAACATGGCAACATGAATAATACACATGACAATGTCAATGCCGAAAATGTTGATTCGTGAAATGCAACAAAAGTCAACATCATTTATCTGTTAAAAAAAGAAACCAGTAACCCTGGCGAAGAACATAAACATTCAGAAGCGTTAGATAGAGAATGGTAAATAACCCTACTGAAGAACATAAACATTCAGAAGCGTCAAAGAGAGCGAATGGTATCGTACTGTAATTCGAAAAGGATGACAATTTTATTTTATGAAAAATAATTTCACAACGGTTGCAAGCTTCAACCGTAGTGAAATATAGAACATATAACCACCGTTGAATGAAATAACCGTAGTTGTTATACTTTAAATTTTTAAATAGCAATAAATGTGAAGGGACACACACTTATTTTTATTAAAAAAATGGAAAAATGTTGATGCTGAAATTCGAAGCTTGTCATCCAAATTCTATTACCACAGTTATTTTTAGAAATTGTGATGAAAAGTTTCTTAATAAAGTAAAACAAAAAACATGCGCGTGAAAAATGTGATATGACTACGGTGGCAAAATGTTCGTTGTAATATTGTGTCACCGAAGATATATTTTCTAGTAGTGATACTCCGACAATCGAAAAACTGTGTTGCACGAGTACCGTTCACTCTCGATTGACAGCGAAGGGAAGATTGAGTTCAACAACTTTGAGTTGAAGGCAGATGCAAATTTAAGTGTTATGTGGAATACATTTTTCTGTTATGAAACAAAAGTTTCAATCAAGCTGATGCGACGATTGCAAGATCGATCGAATATATTATGAAAATGTTAGAACGTTCTCCTGGATGTTGAAATGTAATATTTTATTTATGTTAACGATTACCGATATAATTTTTCATTTTTTATGTTATCAATATTAATTTTATTTTTCATTATGCATCATTCTATTTCTGAGATTGTTTATGGTTCAATATGATCCAAAAATACACACATATATATATATATATATATATATATATATATATATATATATATATATATATATATATATATATATATATATATATATATATATATATATATATATATATATATATATATATATATATATAAAGTTTACAGAGATACATTTTCATATTCAATTCATACAAATACCTAGGATGTGACTTAAAATTAACATGAGTTATGTGTGTTAGAGTGTACCCGGAGATACATCTCCAAAATCAAAGACATTTTGGTGTGGTAGCAATTATTAGATGCCTTAAACAATTTCCTTTATTTATATCTATGCAAATAACTTGTTAGTAGTTGATTTTTTTTTTCATTAATGATTAACTGATTTAGTGTACATTTGTTTACGAGTAGATAGTTTTCAAATCATAAATTTTGTTTCTAACTTTTTTTGTTTTCAATAACTATACTCCAACTTTAGTCATCGCCATCAAAAATAAAATAAATGAACTTTATCAGTCTTTGAATAAAAATCTCTCCAAGATTTCATAGGCCAGTTGCCAATATTCCTTTTGGGAAAGAGGAAAGGATGTAGTTCCTTTTGGAAAGGGCGTAGGGGCATATAGAACTGCAGATGAGATCAATAAAACGTGATTTGATTCTTCGAGGGGGCATACCACCAACAACAAAGTAATTTGGCTTTCAAATCTTGATGCATAAGAAGTTGTAAAATGAAAAGGATGTTATAAATATATTGCTTTCAGTGTCAGTTTAAGACTATTCATGATGCTTTATTAAGTCAGGAACCTGACCAGGGGAAAAAAATAAACTAGGGAAAAAAGAGGCAAGTATATATACATTATATTGATAGTTTTGAGCTGAGAAGAATTTAGAGTGAACTAAGAAAATGGATCAAACAATTTATTGTCGGGTACTCAATCTACGAGGTTATTCATTTTGGACCAAAATCTCCCCCTTGTAAGGAATCCCTGTCAAACAAAATACTAACTCCAATTTCAACAAAGAATTAAAGAAATATCATGAGGATCAGTGAGGACTTTCTTTGATGCAAAGCTTCGTGATGAAAGGAGATATAGCATAAAAATGGAATATAGTTCCATATACGATCTTCAAACCCATCCAAAAATTCTAATTAATCCTTGCTCTAATTCAATACTGTGAATAACAAATGTACAAGTGCATGTTCTTCTGATGTGATAAAGCCTGTATGTATTCTAATAACTTGAACTAGGTCCAAGCAAAGATGCTAGTACCCAGAGAAAGCAAAGAACAAGCAAAGATGCTAGTACCCAGAGAAAGCAAAAAACAAGCAAGCTCTATATTTTGAAGCAACAAGATCTTTGAGTTAATCAAGTCATAAGAATTATAGTGTAACACTAAAAAAGGGCACATGCTATAACTAATTGAAGACCCGAAAAGATAAGGGCTTCCTTTAGCTGGTTTCTTCCGTACCTCCTCATTCTTTGTTGCTTTCTATTTCCATAATTCCTTACTGCCTATTTGAAGTTTCACTATTCCACCAGGAGTCAGTGTAATAAGGTTCCTTTCATTCCTCATTACAGTGCTTGTTGTTTATCATCTCCCTGTAGCGTCACTTGATTTTACTACTACATAATTACACTGATCATAAATTAGTATTACATTTGCTTTGCAATAGACGAAAATTTTGTCTGGCCGTTGCCCTTGCCAAAAAAACTCTTGTATACCTGAGAACCTCAAAACTGGCTCTTATATTATACTTGTAGAGATACCAATGGTCACACAAGAATTGCTCTACACTTGCCTTCTCCTTCTTTAATTTAACTGTTGAACAGCCCATGTAGAGTGAATAGAGGGGCAGTTGATTTAAATTTTAAATATCATCCAACAGTTAATCTGCGGGCAGCCACAAAGCAATTCTTTACAATTGTCAATGACAAAAAATGGTCACTCCTTCAAAGTTATTCCTTCAACACCAATATGTATGTTTTTCACCTCCATGTTGACCTAGTCTTGGTTACCAAAAATTATTACAAGAGCAAGTCCCATTAAGGAAGTGGTGGAATCTCATGTTATCCCTCACAACAATTTTTCTTTCTGTAACTTTGGATGCGGCGCACATTACAGTATGACAGTCCTCGCATATCCTAAGGTTCTTCATAATCTTTATAGTGGAACCAGCATCTGTGCTTAACAGTCCATATGCCAAAGCAAGTTTTTCACTATGTGACATAAGTAAAAGCCTTTTTCCTTCATCATCAATATCATACGGAACAGAATTTAGTTTTGGTTGATATCCATTAGCCTTCAGTCGCTGCAAAAGATCATCTAATGCCTTCTTTATCTCATTAATCTCTGGATGTTTCACATCCCCAGCAAAGAACTCGTGTACAATACCATTCTTCGCTTCAACCCAGCTACATCCCGGATTTTTTCTCAATTGCTTCTCTCTCATCAATTTCCTGACCCTGGATACATCATCCCATCTTCCAGCCAATGCATACGTATTGGACAGCAATAAATAATTCCCCAGGTTATCAGGTTCAAGCTCAAACAAATGGTGAGAAGCAATTTCAGCAACATCAGGGTTTCTATGGATGTGTGATGCTCCAAGAAGTGCACCCCACACACCACCATTGGGCTCCATAGGCATTGTCTGAATAAGCTGGAGCGCTTTTTCCAAGTGTCCTGCCCGGCCAAGAAGATCAGCTATGCAAGCATAATGATCTGCAGTTGGAGTAACACCATAGCATTCCTCCATAGCACCAAAGAGATGCTGACCCTGTTCTACCATGCCGGCATGGCTACACGCCGTAAAAACACCTACAAAAGTAACATGATTTGGTTTTATTCCAGTCTCCAACATCTCATAAAACAATTTGACCGCGGCACGTGCACAGCCATGCACTGCAAACCCAGCAATCATAGAACTGTAAGAAAAAACATTCCTTTCCTTCATTCCTTTAAACACATTATAAGCTTCCTCCACATTACCACATTTAGAGTACATGTCTATCAATGCAGACCCCACAAGAACATTATTTGCAGACCCAAACCTAGAACTCTCAGCAATGCCCCTTATCCAATTAGCATACCCAGAAACACCCAACTGAGCACAAGCAGAAATAACACCAACCAATGTAATCTCATCCGTCTCTACGCCAGCCTCTCGCAACCGTCGAAAAAATTCCAACGCTTTCTTCGGCATGGCATTCTGAGCATACCCAGTAACCATAGAAGTCCAAGCAACTTTATCCTTACCGGGCAACCCATCAAACAACTCCCTTGCGGAATCCATGTCCCCACTCTTTGCATAAGCAACAATCAACTCAGTCCAAGAAACCGCATCCCGGTGCGTCATTTCATCGAACACCTTACGCGCAGAGCATAAAAGCCCGCATTTCACATACATGTCAATAATGGTGTTGCTAACGTATAAATCAGAGACAAACCCAAACAATAATGCGTGAACATGAAGCTGTGATCCTAAAGTGGGGTTTTTCAAGGATGAAAAAAGAGCGGAGAAAGTGAACGAAACGGGTGAAATGTTACTGTCCAACATGGAAGAGTATAAGCGAATGGATTGGAATAAGGGCCCGTTACGAGCGTAAGCGCGAATGAGAGCAGAGTAGAGGAAAGGGTTAGGGGAATGGACCTGTGAGAAGAGAAGGTGAGGGTAGGAGTGAACGGGAAGGTTAGGGAGATTGGTGAGGAAACGAAGGAGGTTGGTGATGACGTAGGAACATTGGTGGAGATTGTTGCGGTAGATGTGAGCGTGGACTTGTTTTGCGTGGTGGAATGTGGTGCAATAAGATTCGATAACTCGCACTGCTTCCCACTCCAAAACACGGATTCGGCCAACCATTTTCTTGTAATAAAGTGCTGAAATTTTTGCAGTTACGGTTACGCATTCACTTCGTAATGTTGCTGCATGCTGAGTTTGTTTGTTAATCAGCCATTAAGCAACAACCAACGGTGGTTTCTGTCTCTGTTAGACTATTGGGAAAGAAAGGAGAGAAATTCCGATTAGTATCTTTGGTTCACATGAGCATTGAAGAGATTTTCAAACTTACAGTCATTTAGAACACAAATTTGGTAACAAATAATAAATCTTCTGATCAACATGCACAGTTAAACAATAATCCTTTTGTCCATAAGAATCTTTCTAATCAAAAAAATTCTTTTAAAATAAAAGTTTTTTTTACCTTTTTAAATCTTATTTTCAAATTAATTGTCATACTAGGTCATTTTATATTAATTAAGAAAAAGTAATAAAAAATATATATCATTGTTTATTATGTATTGGTGTATTTGAATTATCATAAATATAGAGTGAGAAAATAATAAATTGAGAGTATTAATTAGAAAATCATAATTGAAAGATAAACATTAGTTTAAAGGAAAAGATATTCGGTTTTCGTCGCCACCAAGGTGATAATTAAAATGAGAAGATTAAAGTCAGGTGTTTGATAATCATATTTTACTCTAAAAATATCTGTTAAATAGATTTTACTCTAAAACTAACTTATATGTAGATATTCTAAAGAGAGAAAATATTCAAAACCGCCCATTTGATCTTGCTACTACAAATCTCTGAGATGATTGCAAGCGCAAAAAAAAAATTGTCATTGGAAAACAGATCTCTAGAATCTTGCATCAAACCTAGACATAGAAAATAAAAAATCTGATTGAGAAATAAATTTTACAATGTATTTTAATATTATGTGTAAACAATGTAATTTAAAAATAAATAAAAAATAGTTTATTCACCTTGGTTTTTTTCACTTAGGAATATTTAAGCGTTTTTTTTACTATATACAACGCCTTTAAACAAATCTTTGTCGTACATTTAATGTTTATCCACGCTTAAGAATTTGTCGTTGACAATCCACGTGAAATTTAAGAGACATTCATCATAAAAGCATGTTGAATATTGAATATTTATTTTATTTATCTAACATTTATTTTATTTTGCTTCAGAATCAAATGCATGCAAAGCCTTAGTGCAGTTTTAATTCCACCGAGATGATAAGTGACAAATTTTCATATCACTCTTGGTTACCTAAAGTATTATGTATTTCGTGTCTAAAATTAAAATAAGCTATGATTTATGTAATCAATGATGGTTTATGTATCACCATGTTGTTGAATAAGCTATGATTTCCATTTCCATTTTGTTATATTAACTAATGTATTGTGTGATCCTTAGCTTCCATCACTTGTAGCATTTTGTTCAAGTCACAAATAATTGTTCTACGCACTTATGTTTTGTGAAAGATTAATCTTTTTTTTTAAAATATTGGTTTGTTTAAATAGGTTTATGTAATCAATGAGGTATAATTTCTATCAACTTTTGCATCTCAAATCAATGAGTCCTGATTTTCAGTTATCATGTTTTCTTTTTTTCTTGGTGACTTCTGGTATATTATGAGTTTAATTTTGACACTGTCATTGTAATAAAGTATTAAATATGTTTAGAATTGTTGCAGAAGACTTATCCAGCTTGTTTTTTTTTGGTTCTTCATGAATTTAATGACATTGTAATATTAATCTTTGCCATAAAAATCATGCCATTTCATTCAAGAATATTTGTTTGAAATTTGAATAGATTGTGTTATTTTAAAAAGCTTGTGAGTGTATCATGTTTTAACTAATAAATAACGTTTAATGATCTCTGCATTCATGCGTTTAAATTTAGCCTTTTCATTTTTTGAGTTTTGAATGCAACAAAAGCTTCCCTATTTGCGCATCAAGATTGCGTCACGCATAATTATTCTTCTCTTTGTTAGTCATGAAATTAGACTAGTCATTTGCCAATTAACTAATAATTTGTCAATGCTCAAATTTACAAAGTAGTGTTTTTTGTAAAAGGAAAAAGACTATAAATTAAGAAATGCTACCAGAAATGCCATAAAAAATTTACAACTAGTTCAACCATAGCATCAAAATAAGAACAGGAAAAGGCAACAAAGAAGAAAACTAAGCTACACCCAATAGAAGTCTTCTCGCACCAAAAAAGAAAACCTCTGTCATGTCAGGAAGAATAAATGAACACCAATACAAAACTACCAACACTAAAATGAAATCCTCTGCAATGCCAGAATGCCAGGATGAACAAGAGAATACCAAAAAAAATCCTAAAAGTTTCAATTCAGACACCAAGAAGCGAAGAAAAAAAACAGCAGCAGTCGAGGCCAAACAAATCCCAACAACTCAGAACCAAAGCACGGACCAGCAGGGGCTAAACAGAATCACCAAAGCACCACTGCACTGCTAAGGAGAGTAACACAACCTGCAGCATATTAAGCCAGCAACAAACCAAACCCGCCTCCAAGAATAAGTCGATGGGGTTCCAGACAAATAAAATAGGACAAGCCCAGCCGAAAAGCTCGAAAGAGCAGTAGAACTTGCAACAGTCAAAACAACAAATTGCACCTGCTTTAAACCAGAGAACCGAAAATTCGAGGAACAAAACAATGACAGTACCCCTAGACTAAAAATAACCAGAACCAATACCGATAATAAGGAAATATGACATTGTAATGCCTATGCTGGCCCTTGGATATACATGCCATTGAATTGTATTGATCTTCAAATTGATTGACTTTGTTGATAGTCACCTTCACAAATAATCATTTGCATCCTCAAATAGTTTTTCGAAGTCAAGATCCTCGTTACAAAATAGTTTGTCGTTCCTTGCTTTCCAAATACTCAACATACACGTGAACCAAATTACGCCTACTTTTGAGTATGACTCCCTTCCACATCCAACCATCCCTTCGAATTGAGTTAAGTGCGTCAATCCATCTGTATGCAGGACCGTGTCTATCCTCAGCCTATTGCAAACGATCCGCCACAGACCTACAAACAACGGGCACTTAAAAAAACAAATGAGTTATTGTTTCAACACTCCCGCAATCTCCGACACAGGTGAGCGCATCTCCCCCAATTATACGTTTTTTGAAGAGGTTATCTTTAGAAGCTATTCTATCTTGAAATATCCTCCTAGAAAGGCAGAACACTTTCAGAGGAATCCAATTGTGCCAAGCCTTAGACCATAATGGATTAGTGATGTTGGAAGCAGTAGACAGTAAATCCCTATATGATTCTTTAACATCATAGGAGCTTGCATTTTCCCACTCACCTAATTATATACCTTGTACATCATTCTACCACTATGATCTTCTATTACTATTAACTCCACTAAAGTCCTCAAGTCTTCCATATTTGTTGATCAAAGCTATATACTATAAACCCCTCCTTTCCGATTTAATTTTCCACTTCCATTTACCTAAGAGAGTCATATTGAAAAATTTCAGATTTCTAACACCCAACCCCCATTCATCTAAAGGCCTGCACACTTTCTCCCATTGAACCCAATTTATTTTCCTCTCGTGCTCATTCCCACCCCACAAAAACGATTTGAAAAAATATTCGAGCTTCGTGATTACACTTGTCAGAGCTTTGAAGAACGAAAGAAAGTAGACCGGAATCGCATGAAGAACAGATTTAAGAATCACCACTCGGCCTCCAATTGATAAATGTTGGTTCTTCCATGTTGCTAATCTCTTAGAATTAGCTCTGATTGGGAGACCGAGGTATTTGAAAGGAGTATGACCCTTCTTACAGTACAGCATGTTAGTTGCTGCTTAAAGCCACCTTTTCTGGATATTAATAATACCCACCAAATACTCTTGTAAAAGTCTACCTTAAGACCTGACATAATTTCGAAAAGCAATACGTTCGCCTTTATCAATAGGATATTTGACCAACTTTCTCCCCTATAATTAGAGTACCGTCGGCATATTGTATGTGCGGAAACTGATCTCGACTGTTCTCGAATTTGAACCCGCTAAATTTACTGCTATCCACCGTTTTTTTCATTAACAAACTAAAACCTTCAGCAACAATGAGAAATAAGAATGGTGAGATAGGATCTCCTTATCGTAGTCCTCGCTCCATTCTGACTTCCTTGGTCGGGCTGCCATTTACTAGTACTGAAACGGATGAAGTTCTGAGACATTCCACAATCCACCTTCTCCATTTGTCGTGAAATCCCATATTTAACATCACAAAATCGAGAAAGTTCCAATCCACCGAATTGTAAGCCTTCTCAAAAGCCAACACATTAAAACTTACTTTTACCTTCTCCTAGCTTCATCAACAATTTCATTTGCGATTAAAATCCTGTCTAAAATCTACCTGCCAGATATGAAAGCTGATTGAGGCTCTGATATCACCGTACCGTACCCATGACTTTTTTTATTCTGTTAGAAAGAACTTTAGAGATGACCTTATAGATACACCCTATCAATGAGATAGGCCTATAATCCAAAATTTGCATCGGGTTTCTCTTCTTTGGAATCAGAGCAATGAAGGAACTATTGGTTCCCTTAACTATTCTTCTATTTTCATGGAAATTCGGTCATAACTCTCAGGAAGTCCTGTTTGATATCATCCCAAAAATCTCTCACAAAACCAAAGTTCACTCCATCCGGGCCGGGACTTTTGTCGCTATCACATTCCCACACAGTTCTTCGAACTTCATTGTGCTCTGCTCAAATACTTCTGAAATTTAAATTCTCTGGTATCACTTTAGCTCCACATCCTGAATATTGACGACTAAAGTGGTCAAATATCACATTTTTAATCTCCTTTGCCTCCATTACCCTTCTTCCATACACAGACAGGCTTA
Source organism: Lathyrus sativus (assembly GCA_963859935.3). Taxonomy (NCBI): domain Eukaryota; kingdom Viridiplantae; phylum Streptophyta; class Magnoliopsida; order Fabales; family Fabaceae; genus Lathyrus; species Lathyrus sativus. Next base: position 636,622,340 of record OZ012741.1, read on the forward strand.
AAATATCAATATTTTTTCTTCTCTTATTTACACAACGATGAAAATGCTTAGTACTTGCGTCTCCGTCCTTTAGCCATCTTGATCGTGCCTTTGGCCATAAGATTTTACAATTAAGGCTTGAAAGGTCATGAATTTTCATAGACATTTCTCTCTTAAATAGTAACTCCTTTTCTCCGCCCGAACTTCTATTTGACTTTTCATAAAGTAATGTTGTTATAGCAATTCACGTTGGTAGGAAGAGTCAGTTCGCATTGAAACAGCGCACCAATAGAGGAAGAAGAAGTTTTTAACATAATTATGTTTTCACACGAACCTTCACTCAAAGTAAAGGCATTGGTAAATGTCTATTATAGCCAAGAAAGATGCTGGCAGGATAGTATCGATGTCTGAGGAAGACAACAAAAGTAAGATCGAAAAACTTATTCTAAAGTATCGGACTAATCACATGATGGATGTACTAAACAAGTATGGTAAATCATAACGATGAGAAATATTAAGTCGTCGGTCACAAAGCTTAAAAGAAACGTGTCGCCCATAAGAAAGTGAAACATCTCAAAACCACTCTATGAGTGTTGAAATATAAGTCCTCGGAACTGTTTTTAGGAATAGAGATTTGTCAAGCGAGACCGCTCATAACACTAAGAGTTTAGTCAAATATAATTGTATGACTTAAATTATTTATTATTATTATTATTATTATTATTATTATAATAAAGTGAGTAAATTTTTCTATTGTTTGTAAACTAATTTCGAAAATACATTAGGCAAATGGGTGTCGATCCTTTTCTTTATGAGGGGAGGAGGCACCTCCTATTTTCTAAACTTTTTAAAATTATGCAGGGTAGTTGTCGGAACAAAAACCTACCCTTCAATAAAAGTAGAGATCAAGAACAAAGAAGACTTCCACAAGAGGAAAATCGGCTAAGTAAAAATAAACCTTTGGTCGGGTCAAGTTAAATAAAACATTTGACCTATGAAATTGGCTATGTAAACATTAAACCTCTGACCGGGTCAAGTTCAATAAAACCTTAGACCTATGAAATCGGCTATGTAAACATTAAACCTTTGGTCGGGTCAAGTTCAATAAAATCTCTGACCTATGAAATCGGCTATGTAAACATTAAACCTTTGGTCGAGTCAAGTTCAATAAAACCTCCGACCTATGAAATCGGCTATGTAACCATTAAACATCTGGTCAAGTTAAGTTCAATAAAAACTTTGGCCTATGAAATTAGATATGTAAACATTAAACCTTTGGTCGATTTAAATTTGACAAAACCTCTTACATACAAAATAAGTTATGTAAACATTAAACCTCTGGCTAGGTTGTGCAAATAAAAGCCTCTGGCATCCATTTGATATCAACCCCCGTGGGGGTTTAAACAGCGATCATGCCAATAAAAGCTCTGACCTCTATTTGACGCCAACTCCCATGGGACTCTGAACGACGATCATGCAAATAAAAGCCTCTGACCACCATTTGACGTCAACCCCTATGAGGCTCTGAATGTAGGTCATGAAAATGAGAGCCTCTGACCTCCATTTGGCGTTAACTTTCATTGAGCTTTGAACATCGATAATTCCATAAAGCCTTTGACCAATACCACGTCAACGTCTATTGACACTATAAATGTCGGATATGTTAAATAAAACTTATGACCTTTTAAAAATACCAAATCAACATACCTCTGGTCAGGTCAACATAATATACTTAGGACCCTCAAGGATGCGTTATGATACATGCATCTAATTAGAGTCACCGCGGTCTAATTAGGACTAATCGTTGATCTGTTAATAATTATGATCCTACATATATCCCGACCAGGGTGAATGAACCTGGCTTCAATGGTCTGGGGTCGATCGAATCTTATTTAACCATAGTACTATGAATGATAGAGCCCGAATGACCACAATACTCATAACCTACATGGGGTATTAGAAATCTAAGAACAATGCCAAACATTGGAATGGTTAAAACAAAGCTTCAATAGGTTGAGACCTTCTAAAGGTCCTCTGACTTCTCTATGTTTAGAACCTACCAGGCTCTACGACACCAATAAGTTGGGATCCCACTAGGGCTCCCCGACTTCTCTAGGTCTAGAACTTACCGAGTTCTGCAACGACCAGAGGTCAAGAATACACTCGGCTCTCTGATTTCTCTACATCGCAAACCTACTCAAACTCTCTGGTTTTTTCGTTAAGATTGTAGTTATTTTCCTGACTTCATTAGAAACAAACTTCCCATTATATGCCATAATGAATCCCTCTAAAATTGGTCCATCATCAAAACCACATATTTAAGAAAAGTTTACATGATCTGAGATAAGTTCAAAACACTTTTCCCTTGCATGCCTCACACCCTTACAGGTACTCATTAAGTTTGTCACACATAGTTAAATGGACGGTTAAGTTTATTATGTCCATAAAGCCTATTAATCATGATTAACATAAAAGGAGAAACATACGTGAAAATCTTGGACCACCAACAATGATGGTCATTGATCCTACCTAACTTACCTCATGTCAGATAAGACGATTGTGATCCCACCTGACCGACTTCAGGGAAATTTCTCCAAATAATATTTTGCAAGAACACATTTAATTATTCAATCTTTTTTTTAGTCTTTGTGAAACAATCTTTGAAAAGACTTTTATTTTTTAGAAAGGAAGGAGTAGTACATGAAAATGAATATTCGGATAACATGAAAACAATGCATGATTAAAAGAGTATACTATCATTTTGCGCTAAAAATTATGGATGATAATGGGTAAGGTTTGGATAGGATACTATAGTACCTGTCCCTAAACCTGTTTTTTGAAGAAACAAGTCCTTGTACCCGAGTCAATACCCGCGCGGACACCAATGTTTGTATCTATGCTTGTACTTTATGGATACCATAGTACCCAATTCCATACTCGTTTACCCATATTTATAGTAAAAAATGGTCGATCAATTATAATTTATCATGTCATTATATTTTTTTAACAACATTTAAAAAAATTGAGAATGTTATTATTGAGTTAAGAAATAAACAAACATTTCACTATACCAAAAAAGACCTTTAGCAGCGCTGCTAAAGGTAAAGGCAGCACTTTTTTATGGAAAAAGCGCTGCTAAAGGATCCCCTCAGCAGCACTTTTAGCAGCGCTTTTATAGCCCTTTAGCAGCGCTTTCATAAGCGCTGCATATTCCCCCCAACCATCCCCCATTTACCAGCGCTGTCTTAGAGCCCACCTTTAGCAGCGCTTTTACAAAGCGCTGCCATAGCCCCGCCTTTAGCAACGCTTTTTAGAAGCGCTGTCTTAGACCCCCCCCCCCTTCCAAACCTATAGCAGCGCTTTTGTAGGGCTATGTTTGTGACCTTTAGCAACGCTTTTTTGTAAAAGCGCTGTCTAATGTCCCAGATTTAAAAAAAAAAATTTAAATATTCACCCTGCTTTGTATATTTACCAACAACCTGCTTATATTACGCAAACCTGCTTATAATTCAGGCCTTTATTTCAACACTTTGGCCTTATATATACAATTCAAAACTTTGGCTTTAAATATACAATTCAAAAATTTGGCCTTATATATACAATTCAAAACTTTAGATACATGTAACTCATCACTTTGTTCATAAACATTTTAATACACATAAACCTGCTTAAATATGTTACAACAAAATTCGATCTTCAGAATTACAACATCACAAATACATTCAATTTACATATAATTACAATTCTTCCAATCCGATAACTTTATACAATTCTCAACCCAAGAATAAATTGACACCATTCCTCTTTAATTTCTTCCAATTTTGCTTTCGTGTAAGTAGCGCACTTGAATTCATCAAAATACTACATAATATAACAGAACATGCAAGATTTAATTTTAAAACTAATTACTCAGATGAAGTATCGGATAATTATCAAAATGAATCATATAACTTATATAATGAATTGATCCATACCATGACTGAAATCTCAAGTTGACCAGAAAGAATAATTTCCTTCATAAAGCGCAATACAAAATATCCACAGTCAATACCATTGCGCTGCTGAGGACACTGTAAATGGAAAAAACAAACGAACATTTATCAGGATATATAGTTTAAATAGTTTTATCAAGTAGAACCATTATAACAGTTAAACATGGGAAAATATACCTCTACTCTGATCCAGTTGATGTTGTTAGCCTTGCTTTTTGGCACCGTTGCATCTCTTTGTGCTTTGAATATTTGTATAACTCTAACATAATATAAACACATATTTAGAACAATGTCACATAATAAATAAAGATATATAATTAAAGACAACAGTATATCTCATCACTTACATATCAACCATGTTCCTCAGATTTTCATATTTTGTTGTATCACCATCCAATGAATCTATATAATACACTATTTCTTTCCTCGGATTAATCGCGACCAACAACCAATGTCCACTATAAAATAAGACAACAGTTTAGACGGAAATGTTATATAGAAAGGGAAAAATCGAACAATTATAATAAATGAATTTAGAATAAAATCTAACTCATGGCCAGTATTATATGGCAACAAGAACAACTTCCCCGTAGTCGCGCGCATAAATCTCTGCATTATGTACTCTTTGACTGTATCTGGTGTCTGGTCTATTATCTGTGAGTTGACACAGCTAGCAGATAAGAATGCGAATACTGAAGTCAATTCATTCGGGACCAACAACTTGTCATACAAGAACCTAAAAAAACATAATCAACATTAGAATATTCAGTTAAACGAGCAAATTTTAAAATGTTCAATTATTTAATTAAAATGGATCGAAGTACCTGATGTATGAATGCATAACACCGACGCCTAATTCAGAATGGTTGAAAACCTAATCAAAATCCTCCTTAGCAATTGTTTCGGGATATTCAAAACCGAAAATACCTTCGTCCATATGTATTTGATGGATGCCACCCTCAGGCACATCTGATGTTCCCACATATGTTTCAAGGCATATCCTAAATCGAGGAACAAATGCTTTTCTGGGCACCTTGGAAGTTTCAGGCATCTTACCGTTGCTGACTTGTTGCGACTGCTGATCATGAACCTAAAAGTCATATATAAGTTCAGTAATTAGTGTATAACAAGATAATCATGTAACTGTAGTAGTACCTGTTTCTTTGATGCAGCTGAATCAGTATCCCGCACAATAATTCTATCATCTTTTGATTTGGATTTTGTAGGAGTCTAAGATCATCATGTAAATAAGAAAATGTAAATGTAAGAATAACTTTCATGTATGGATCATAAAACATTTGAGTATTAAAAGGTTCAACCTACCTCATCATCTATGCAAATGAGATTTGCCGGCCATGCCACATACGCTCCTATTGCGTCTCCCACCACTGTTGCGCCTGAAATATCATCTGGTATAGGCAACAACGCACCCCCCCTCTAACGCAATATCAATAGATACTTTCAAAAATCCAGAAGGGAGCGGTTTGTGGTGAAGTAAGTCTCCCAGAAAGTTATGCACCTTTCCCTTGCCAACCATTTGATGAGTAGGTGACGATAAATATAGTCGGCAAAGTGAAATGCCCTAAACAAATAATGATCAGTTAATGTGTCAATTAAGTAAACTGTGCTAAATTAATTTCAATGTAATATATACGATTACCTCTTGAAGCTTCTGCGGACAACCGATACTATCTTTGTCACTAGTAGCTTTACCCTCTGGAGCGCATCTTTCCGACATGTATCTCTCCTTGTCCTTCTGTAATTCACGAATCTGCGCTTTCAATTCCTCCAAAGTATCCATCACTTCTTTATTGGTTGGATTTTGTTTTCTTTGCCTGCTTATACAGTTTGGATGGAGTGACACCAAATCCCTTACCCTTCACACGCTCAGAATACTCAGGAATATTCAGCACCCAGCTCAGTAAGCTCATGCAATCATCATCCTCAGCGGGAGTTATGGTCTGGGATAGAGTCTCCTGAAATATAGATAAAAACATATATAAATATATTATACACTTTTGATCAGTTACTGACAAAGATAACGTTGTACTTACACATTGTTCAAAGACTTGTTGAAATTCTTCCTGAACGACTCCATCTCGTCCCACACGGGCAGCCTTCCATACAACATGGTCCGGAAGAGATGTCGCATCACTCTTCTCCTCTTCCAACTACGCATTAAGACGGATAATAAAGCATTATATCCTATTATATATAATTACTATTTTTTGTAAATATATCATATTAAAGCATTTATATGTACTTACTATTTTTTGTTCTAAGCGTGCATATCCCAAACGGCCCTTTCTGTATGGATATGCGGGATTTGATGCCCGTTGACGATTTACGCCACTAACAACCTGAAAAAACAAGTTTATCAGAACTCTTGTGGAAGAAGTATATATACTATACATAGTTCATGATAAGTTGTACTTACTTCAAATTCTTTTGTTCTTCGCTTTGCAACAAACGTCTCCCATTCTTCCTCCGAAATCAAATCCGCGTACTTCATTGGACGCTCCGAGTCAACAAAGTTTCCTTCAGAATCTTTTAGAAACTTGTTTGTTAAAAACGCTCTAAATCCCCTCAAGCGTTTTCCGGCCAATTGAATACAATATTTTCTCCTACGATCTTCAATATTAAAAGATCTCTGCAAACAAAAACACATACATATAACATGTTAGTATAATTAATTTAAAGACGTAACTGTCAACATGATTAAAAATAATCAAATATCATACCTGAATCTCGGTCCAAATCTTATCTTTAGCCGGTTGTAATGAAACAATTCTCCAATTATCGCAAGTAATCGGAACTTGCGAACGTACAAGTGCTCCGATGTAACTTGTTAGCAATGCACCGTTAGGCTCAACTAACTGATCTCTTTCATTCCAATAGACATCATACTTTACTCCTTTATCTCTCGCACGGATGATTTTTTTCATAATTGTTATGCCTTTTTTAATATCACCTTCCACGTCTTTTGTTGTTTGTTTTCCATCATGTGATGTTTCCTCGTTGCTGGCCATAATATATATATACCTGTAATTCAGAAAAACCAAAGTATCAAATGAATGACATGCAAATATGTAAATAACAAATATATACATAAGAAATGTGTAAATAAGAAAAACATGGTATAAATAAGAAATAATATGTTACAAGTACCTTTAACATCTCTTTCTTTTTTTCGTTTTAACGGGGTTTACTTGTCTCTTAACAACACGGGCAAATGGATTGATCCAAATTCCCTCGTTATGATCATTTCTAATATATGATTCGTCTGCTCTAATATTCTCATCTGGATCATCTATAATATAAGATTCATTCTTAACATCAACATCCCCCTTTTCTCCAATGTTATCATCGATTACTTTGTTGGAAAAAAGAACTATAGACCATTTCGTACTTGTCGGATCAGTGACATAGAACACTTGTTTAGCTTGCGTGGCTAGAATAAAAGGCTCATCTTTGTACCCCACCTTATTAAGATCCACTTTCAAAAAACCTGATTTATCCATTCGTATGCCACTATTATTTTCAACCCACTTGCATCCAAATATAGGAATCTGAAACTTCTCATAATCAAACACCCAAATGCGCTCGATAACCCCATAATACGAGGAAATGTGCATTGCTTCGGCAAGCACGGTGACACCACTATTTTGCTTTGTACTTTTATCATCTTGTTCCTTGGTATAAAATGTGTATCCATTAATTGCGTATGCGCTATAAGAAAACACATGCAAACTTGGACCATATGCTAAACATCTCAACCTTTCTGTTATTGAAGCGGGATCAGAATAAAACTTTGAAAAAATATGCTCCTTGAACCATGTTATAAAACTTCGATTGTGCTCACGTACTATCCAATTTTCATTTCTATTCAGATTTAAACCTCGGAGAATGTCCTTGTGCATTTCAACATACGGCTCAACCTCAATGTCATTGTGCAGAACATACAAATGCACTTGCTCCCGTTCATCCCTTAAAACTATCACAACTTTATTTCCAATTAACTGTTTACCTACTATTTTTTCAACAACATGAGATTTTGGGAGGCCAATGGATTGAACGTTGGACAAATATTCGGTACAAAACTCAATAGCTTCTTCAATAATGTATCATTCAACAATACATCCCTCTGGTCGACTTCGGTTTTTCACATACCCTTTCAATATTTTCATATAACGTTCAACAGGGTACATCCATCTCATATAGGCAGGTCCATACAGTTGTGTCTCTTTCACAAGATGAACAACTAGATGTACCATTATGTCAAAAAATGATGGAGGAAAATATATTTCAAGCTCGCACAAAGTAATAACTATTTCTCTTTGCAATGTTGGTAAGATCGCAGGATCTATCACCTTACTACAGATTGACCTAAAGAAAAAACACAATTTAGTTATTGCGCCTCTCACTTTTTCTGGCAAAATAGAACGTATACCTATTGGTAGAAAGTGTTCCATTATAACATGGCAATCATGTGTCTTTAAACTCTTTAACTTGAGGTCTTTCATAGAAACAAGTCTTCTAATATCTGAAGAGTATCATTCTGGAACTTTAACTTCACTCAGAAACTTACACAATATCTTTTTCTCCTTTCTAGATAAAGTATAAGCAGCAGGTGGTAGATATGTGCGATTTCCTTTCTTCAAGGGTCCTAATTCATTTCTTATTCCCATTGCTACCAAGTCCTTTCTTGCTTTAAGGCCATCCTTAGACTTTCCTTATATATTGAGTAACGTACCAATAACAATTTCAAATACATTTTTTCAATATGCATAATATCAAGAAAATGTATTACATACAACGACTTCCAATACGGCAACTCAAACAAAATTGACCTCTTCTTCCACCCACGCGTGACAAGAGTATGAGCAAAAGGCTTGCCAAACTTAGTACTCACATCTTTCACCTTTTCAAAAATTTGTTCGCCGGTCAATGTAGGTGGAGCTTTACGTTGTTCTGAATTTCCATTGAATGCTTTTCTCCACCCACGGTAGTGATGACTAGAATTTAAGAATCTACGATGACCAAGAAAGACATTCTTCTGACCAAATTCCAACCGCGTCCAATCTGTGTTTTCTTCACAAATAGGACACGCACATTGACCTTTAATGCTATACCCCGATAGATTTCCGTATGCTGGGAAATCATTAATTGTGCCAAACAACATCGCCCTCAAATTGAAACTTTCTTTCCTATATCCATCATAAACCTCCACACCGTTCTCCCACAAACTCTTTAAGTCTTCGATTAAAGGTGTCAGGTATATGTTTATGTCATTCCCTAGTTGTTTAGGGCCAGAAATTAACATAGATAACATCATATACTTACGCTTCATACATAGCCATGGAGGTAGGTTATAAATCATAATAATTACAGGCCAGGTGGAATGTGAGATACTCTGCAAACCATGCGGATTCATTCCATCAGTCGATAATGTCAAGCAAAGGTTTCTAGCTTCTTGTCCAAAATCAGGATAATCATTGTCAATTTTCATCCACTGTGGTGAATCTGCCGGATGTCGATACTTCCCATCTACAATTCTATCATCTGCATGCCAAGTCAGGTGTTTTGCATCTGTTTCACTACGAAACATGCGTCTGAATCTCGAAATTATAGGAAAATACCATAATACTTTTGCTGGTGACAATTTTTTCTTATACCGAGATACACCGCATTTAGGACACTCGTTTAATGATGCATATTCATTTTGAAACAAAATGCAATCATTTGGACAAGCATGTATCTTATCATAGCTCATGTCAATAGAGCATAACATTTTTTTAGCTTCATAGGTTCGATTGGGAAGAACATTATCCTCCGGAAGCATCTCTTGAAGTAGGGCTAACAACTCTGTGAAACTTTTATCCGACCATCCATTACCCGCCTTTAAATTGTACAACTTTAATACCGCGGACAATCTTGTGAAAGTAGTGCAACCTTTATACAACGGTTTCTCTGCATCGCTTACCAACCTCTCAAACATCTTGGGATAATCTTGAAGATCTTCTTCAAGTGCTTATGCAATCTCTTCGACTCGATCACAATCATATGTATCCCTGCCATTGTCCTTTGAAGCACATGTCGTATTATTCCGGGGTTCAACATTCTCGTTACTTATCTCACCATGTAATGTCCAACATGTGTAACTTCGATCAATTCCATGTCTCATTAAATGAGATTCCAACTGAACGGCGTCAACTCGACGCCCATAACAGCATCCTAAGCAAGGACATGTGATCCTACTGGGGTCTTTGGCGTGTTCAACAGCAGACTTAACGAACTTCGATACCCCATTCTCGTACTCTTTTGACAATCGATTACCAGACATCCATTTTTTATCCATACTAATTGGGTAATCTACACTAAACTATAAAAGTTAAATAAAACAGAGAATACCTGTAATGAAATCACTAACTTCTAAGAATGCTACGCAATAGGATGCTTGGAAACGATCACAACTTTACTCTTCACAGGTAACCCCTATAGCAGACAAAATATAAATTTTATTAAAATCATATTAATAATTAACCAAGACAAAAATACTAGATAATCCACCAAAACAAATCATATTAAAAATACTAGATAATCCTTAAACCAAAATGACACCCTTACTAAACATTGAGAAATCCTAACTAAACATATAAAACCATAATAACATATAAAACCATATCATATAAAACCATATTCATGTTGGCTACTCTCTTAAAAAATAGGAATTTCCAAACTATATTGAACATGCAAAATATAAACTCTTGTTTGTCAATCTAAAACATACAAAATATAAACTCTCTTAAAAAATATAAACTCTCTTAAAAATATATTCAACAGAGAGACTTAACATAAAAACATATAAATCTCTTATCCACATTTTAATTATTCTTTCTTCCTTTCCATCATTTTCTCTTTATTTCCAAGAATTCTAACCACCAACCCAATAAAGTTGTTTTTCTTAAGTATAAAGTAGTATTAAAGAAACTGGTCCTTACACACACTCTACTCTAACTTTACTCTATGATTGTTATCCATAAATTATTATCATTAACAACTATTAATTAATATTGTTCACCCACTCTAATAAAACTTTAAGGACACCATACATAAACAAACAACAAAACATTGCATTTTCATGACCAAACAGTTATCACAAACAAAACTCTCTTATAAACTCTCTTAAAACATACAAAATATAAACTCTCTTAAAAAATATAAACTCTTGTAGAAAACATATTCAGTTCAAATACTTAACTTGATTCTGGTTATAAACTCTCAAATATAAACTCTCAAATATAAACTCTCATATAAACTCTCAAATAAAAACTCTCTGTTTATAAAGACTTAACTTGATTGCATTCAAATAATAAAAACATATTCAGTTCTACTTAAAGATTACAGCAACAATGGTGAAAATATACGTAAAAAAGAAAGCCAGAGTAAAACTTCAAATACCGTAACAATGGCGGAAATGCAATGCAGACGAGCAGAGGAACGGTGAACGGCGGCGAAATGCAACAGAGGAGGGTGACGGTTGGACGGCGACGGTTGGACGGTAACAGTGGGTTTATAGGGCAACGTTCTTTGTTCGCCAGAGAAAAAGAAAGAAAGAAATACGATTGACTGTTCTGTTTCTCATAAAAATTCTGGTGGGTATTTTAAATTAATTCTAACTAAACCTATAGCAGCGCTTTTTAATGGCTTTAGCAGCGCTTTAAAAAGCGCTCTCAAAGATCTTCTTATGTACCCCATATAGCAGCGCTTTATGGAAAAAGCGCTCTCGTAGACTAGACCTACAGCAGCGCTTTAGAAAAGCGTTGTCTTAGACCCCCCCTTTAGCAGCGCTTTTTGGAAGCGCTGTCTTAGGACCCCCCCTTTAGCAGCGCTTTTTAAAAAGCGCTGTCTTTGGGCTGTCTTAGACCCCCCCCCCCCCCCCTTTTAGCAGTGCTTTTTAGAAGCGCTGTCTTAGGACCCCCATTTAGCAGTGCTTTTTGAAAAAGCGCTGTCTTTGGTTATCAATTATTTTCTTTTTTTTTATTCCTCTTTAACAGCGCTTTTTCTAAAAGCGCTGTCTATGTATGCGCTGTTAAATGTCAATTCTGGCGTAGTGTTTCCATTAAAATGTGTAGAAATTTTTGTAGTGATGTATTTAATAAAATTGATAGATTAACATAATGAAAATAAAATTATATAAATATATATTGTGTGAGTATGTGACGGGTTGAATACTAAGGTATTTGTACTCCCACTCATACTCGTTTATTTTAGTGAACAATTGTTCGTGTCTGTATCCTTTTTTACGGGTTTTATCCTATCTATTTTGGATCATTTTTGTGGATATCCATTGTAGATGAGTTCAATTGTCATCCCTAATAAAAATAATTAGCTGAAAGTGGAGGTTTTAACTTACCACTCCACAATTGTACATGACAACCCCATATAGTGGTGGTATTACCTTTATACTTTTATTAAAAAAATTGGGATTTTCTGTTGCGCTTATTAGAAAATTTTGAAATTTCTAGTAAATAAATGAATATTTTCAGAAGAAAAAAATTTTGAAAAAATTCAAAAATTCATTTTTTTACTCTATCAAAATTTTGAAATTTCTTATAAATTACAACACTTTTCAAATTTTCTATATCCTACAAAACTTTTCAAAATTTTCAATATTGTTAAAATAAATTGTTTATTAAATATGAACTATCGAAATTAAAAAAAAAAAGACAATATCAGATTTTTTGAAAAATCTAGTATGTTAAATTTTTTATAAAAAAAATTAATAAAAAAAAAATTGGTTTATTATCTAATATTTAAAATAAATTATCGAAAATTTCATTCGCGTGATAATCAATTTGAGGATTATGAAAATGTGTGGGGATGTAAGATAAATCTATGCAGGTGACAAATTGTATCTATCTGTTCCTCAAATTAACTTAGACCTAAAACTTACTCATGTCTACTCCTACTACTTATGACACTCATTTTTTATATTTATAGTGCTCAATTAAATTACTCACCCATATAGTATTATTCTATCCAAATTAATTGTAATTTTTATTTAATATTATTTTAGAAAAGATAATTTTTTAAGAATAAAATTGTTAATTTAAATAAATTTGATGTTTTTTTTCCTTATAATTTTTACAATAAAAATGATTTTTATCTTATAAATTGGTAAGGCGGGAATATGTTGTTAGGTGGGCGGCACGGGTCTGAAGTTGGTCATTCAACTCCACAGTTACAACTACCACCATACGACTAATATGAACTTTCCATCGCCGCTATTTACAGTATTATTGAAGTTTCGAGTTGCAATTTAGAACTTGGAACGAATTAGTGCTAGACATATATGGCTCCAAAGAGTATAACGGAGTTGGGAGTCGACGACTTTGTTGACGCTGGCTTATCACCAGTTGAAGCCAACCAATTGAAGAAACTTCTCCTCTCACTCTCACTCTCCTCCTCCGACGACCCCGCCCACACATGGCGCCGCATCGTCAGCCGTAGAATCCTCAAACCATCTTATCCTCATCCTTTGCATCAGCTTCTCTACTATACCACCTATTCTCATTATCACTCTTCTTCTCCTCCTCTTTATTGGTTCCCTTCTATGTAAGGCACTCTAATTATACTATATCTGCTCTTACATATTATTATATCTATTCATTTCATGTTCATGTATTGATTTATTGTTGAATGGTTTCCACATTTAGAGAGCAAGCAAAACGCACCAATCTAGGTCGTTTCATGGAAGCTCATGGTTCAGAGCTTTTAGGAGCATCCTCTTACAAGGATCCTATTACTAGTTTTCCTCTTTTTCATAACTTCTCTGTTCAACACACTGAGGCAAGTGCAAGTTTAGTTGCCTTTTCTTTTCATACAGTTTCATTCTATTTTGCAATGTAATTTCAATGTATTTGTATTCCAGGAATACTGGTCTCTTGTTCTCAAGGAACTTTCTATTTCCTTTGTTCAACCTCCAAATTGCATTTTAGATACATCTTCCGACCCATTGAAACATGGAGGAACCTGGCTACCTGGTTCTGTCCTTAATATTGCTGATTGTTGTCTGCAACCTAGCTCGCATCCTAACAAACAAGACGACAGTGTAGCCATTGTTTGGAGGGTTGAAGGTTTTGATGATGACTCCGAGGTTAATCGTATCACTCTCAAACAACTTCGACAACAAGTCATGTAAAGTCACCTCTCATGACTCATGTTTCACCTTAGACTTTTGGTTTTCTTAATGTGTTTTTCTTTATTATTTTTAGGTTGGTGGCGAATGCAATAGATGCCAATTTCTTGAAGGGTGATGCAATTGCAATTGATATGCAAATGACAGTTAATGCTGTGATTATATATCTAGCTATTGTTTTAGCAGGATGTGCTGTGGTATCAATAGCTGATAGCTTTGCACCAAAAGAAATTGCAACTCGCCTCCGTGTTTCCAATGCAAAGGGTATTTTCACACAGGTTATACTCTAAATTTGGTACTGTGTGTATGACTTTAACTCTAAAGCTACAGTTGATGGAAGCAGAAATATTCAATGTTTGGACTTGTTTTTGTTGTTTCTCAGGATTCAATTCATGTGTATGATAGTAGTATTCAATAGTTGGAACTGTCAAAACAATTTCATCCAGTAATTAGAAATACTTATTTTTTATATCTTACTCTTTTTGTATGATACTATTTCTTCCAGTAATGAGAATTAATTTCAGAAAACTTATGGTCTTTTGTATCTTGTTTAAACTAATTAGGCTTTTGCAAATGATGCATTGCAATCAAGAGTTCAAAAGCTTGGGAAAGGTTTAGGGTTTTAAGGAGTAATGAGGTGGAAAAGTTGCTGGGTTGAAAGCCTATTGAGAATATGTCTTGATAAGGATGACTTGCAAGCAAAATGTGGTATTTAACAACCATAATGCTGGCTGATTTTGCATACAAAACAGTACTTTGGAAATTAGATTTCACGGTACCAAGAGTTTTCGTTAGATTCAAACAATAAACAATTAGGACTGTGAATGAATGAATTTTGATGATGTTTAGCTAGGAGGACAGAGCAGAACAACTCATTTAATTCCAAAGAAACGTATGTGTTATAAAAGAGGATGATGATTAGCCTAGGCTTAATATTTCATGTCTAGGACTTGTTAGTTCAAACACACACAATCGAGAAAGTGGTAATTATGCTTAATTGTAAAAAGTAGAAAATGGGAGAGGAAAGGAGAGCGGGAGTTCTGCAAGAAAAGTGGAATTTGGGAGGAAGTGAGCCCATCAAAGAGTTAGCCTAGTTAATGTAGTGCTTCATTTCTGTTTCTTTCTTATTTCAGTTTCAGCAATCTAGGTTTCTTCAATATTAGAGTGGACTTCTATTATTTTCCAATTTTTAACAAATTAAAACTGTATTTCACTCACCTTTTTTTTTCCAGGATTTCATATCAGGAGGTGGCAGAAACATCCCCCTGTACAGGTAAAAAAATCACTGGCATTGTACTTGTTGCTAAATTTTTGGCAGCACTTCAACTTTTGAATACTGAAATCATACTTAACTTGGGCCTGTGGCACCGTTATGATGCCTTAGTCTGATTCATTTGTTTAAAGATTGTCGGCATGTTAAGTGCAAACAAAGTTTATTTAAAGAATGTTAGGTTATGTAATGATCATCTGTTGATGCATTCTTTAATTGGTGCTTCAATTCTAGATGATGATCGAAAAAATACTTACGTGAGTACCTCTTTCAGACTTCTTTTCTGCCTTAACTTAAGCTTGGTATTATACATGTTTAATGGTTGTTAGATGGGTGTAAAACTGTTCCTTAAGCACGTTGATCGCTAGAAACCTCATTCTGCGTATTTGTCTTTGCAGTCGAGTCATTGAGGCAGCTGAATGTAACGTTATCGTGCTACCTGTGATAGGTGATGATGTAGCAGTACAATTAAGGGAACAAGACTTATCGTGGAAAGATTTTCTCTCTTCTGGAAGTCAAAACTCCAGGTAGTGCGTATTGCAATGCATTCATTAGACAATACTTAATATAAGCAAGTGGTCGCGTTTATATACTAAATACTCATTGCAAAATATCCTAATGGGGAGAGATTGAAAGTTTTCAGGTTTTCTTTTTTCTAAGTTTGTGTAGTCCGACCTTATAACCTAACTCTTTGCAGATCAGATGATTACTCTCCAGTCTATCAGTCTATTGATACTGTTACTAATATACTATTCTCATCTGGAACCACAGGTAAAAATTACCCCTTAACATATCAGATTGAGACCACCAATCACCATTATAATGGTTTTCTGGTTATATTTTGGGTTTCATCAGGAGATCCAAAAGCTATTCCTTGGACTCAACTTGCCCCAATACGAAGTGCTGCTGATGGATGGGCTGCTATTGATGTACAAGCTGGAGATGTCTATTCCTGGCCTACAAATTTAGGATGGGTGATAGGACCTACTGTATTATATCATTGCTTTCTAACTGGTGCTACTCTTGCTTTGTACCATGGATCTCCTCAAGGCCGTGGTTTTGGGAAATTTGTTCAGGCGAGTCTTCCAAGTTAATATCTCATTACTTTATGACTTTTTCTACTTTTGAACAATTTTATTTAGTATTTTGAACTTTACGGTGGTAATTATCAATTATTGTTATGATCAACTAAAATGTTGTAATAAACTAAACTGGTGGAAATAATTTAAATAGGGTAATGATTCTATGTTATTACGGTAACTGCACACCCTTGTATCTGTGGCTCGTTGTATACATATAGCATTCTCTTGATTTTAATTTAAAAATAGATTCTATAACATGCCTACCATCTCTTTTCCTTCTCAACAAATACATCACACCAAAGCACAACTTTATTCATCGTACTATGGTTGTTCAGGATGCAGGTGTTACCATTTTGGGTACCGTTCCAAGCTTAGTGAAATCTTGGAAGAGTACTCGATGTATGGAGGGCTTGGATTGGACAAAGATAAAGTAATGACTATTGCGAGTGTAAAGAGTAAAATAGCTACTAAGAAAAATGAACTAAACTTCTGCCCTTGTATGCAGGTTATTTTGTTCCACTGGAGAAACATCAAACGTTGATGATGATCTATGGCTTTCTTCAAAATCTTATTACAGTCCAATTATTGAACTATGTGGAGGAACGGAGCTTGCGTCCAGCTACATTGCGGGAAGCCCCCTGCAGCCTCAAGCTTTTGGAGCATTCAGTACAGCATCAATGACAACCAGCTTTGTCATTCTTGACGAAAATGGAGTTCCTTATGTAAGAATTTTTTCTGGATAATTTAAATTCTTTGGTCATAATTTTATTTATCTGTGCTGAGTCTTCCACTTCTCATCACATTACATTGTGTTAATACATCAGTATAATTTTGTTGTGGCAAAGGTGATGAATGTGTGCTTACTTATTTCAACTTCCGGACTAGGGAACATAAAGGATATGTTGTCTATGATGTAGACACTAGACACGACACTGGCGTCTGACACAAAGGCACCAATAATAATTTTTAAAAATAGATAAATTGTTTCAATACTTGTTTCTACACAGGTCTAGTTTTTATGCCAGCCCTTTGTTCTCCAATTTTTTCTTGTAACTTTCAGTTCCTATTTCACTCTTAAATTCTTTTGGAACTTCATACACTTGTGAAATTACCTTCAATAAACTTTCATCATTTTTCCCATAGTAGCAAAGTATCTTTGGGTTTATACAATTTATTTATAGGTTTTCTGATTTGTTGATTTCTATGACAAATCTGACAGCCAGAAAATGTTCCTTGCGTTGGTGAAGTGGGTTTGTTCCCTCTCTCTCTTGGAGCGTCTGATAGATTGCTGAACGCCGACCATGATGAGGTTTACTTTAAGGGAATGCCTGTGTATAAAGGAAAGGTATCTACTACTTCAATTAATATGCTTAGAATCATTTTCACATTTAAATACAGCTACTTTGATATATCAGTTCTTTCATTCATGAAAGGCAACATATTCTCACCGTGTCCTAACCTTTTAAGGACTGTTTTCATGTGAAATTACCAGATTACACATCGAACATCCAAACTAGTTAGAGTAAAAAGATAGGAAAATCTTCTATTAAGTTTGGATGTTTGATTGTTTGTCTTTAAATGTTGTTAAATCCTATGCAAACTATCAATGTCCAAAAGTGCTGTATATCAGTAAGGTATACATTAAGGACTTCAAACAATACCCTCTTCGTAAATTACATTAGACTAAATTTGTAATTTTGACTCCATTCATTTTGCTATTATTGCTATAACTTGTCAATTATCATGACTATCTTGATATGGGTATTAGCAGGTTCTTAGGAGACATGGAGATATAATCAAGAGAATGGTCGGCGGCTATATCATTGTACAAGGCAGGGCTGATGACACCATGAATCTGGGTGGAATAAAGGTATTACTCTTTCAAGAGAATGCAAAGTGTTGGGAAAAAATAGAAGTCACACAATAGCAAGAGAAGAGATTATATGGACTGAATGTCTGAATAATGTTATTCATACTTGGAATTTTCTGATGCTGATATGCAGACAAGTTCAGTTGAAATTGAGCGTGTCTGTGACAGGGCTGACGAGTGCATTTTGGAGACAGCTGCAGTCGGTGTTGCAACTGCAAATAGGGGGCCAGAACAACTGGTTATATTTGTTGTTCTTAAGGAAGGATACAATTCAAATGCAGAAACTCTAAAAATGAAATTTTCTAAAGCTATTCAAATCAACCTCAATCCTTTGTTTAAGGTCTGAACCCTTTGGTAGAATTTGAACAATTATGAATTTATTGCAGCTTATTTACTATTTGAAAAGTGAAAATTGATCTG
Organism: Lathyrus sativus; assembly: GCA_963859935.3. Lineage (NCBI taxonomy): Eukaryota > Viridiplantae > Streptophyta > Magnoliopsida > Fabales > Fabaceae > Lathyrus > Lathyrus sativus. Next base: position 636,641,154 of record OZ012741.1, read on the forward strand.
ATTTGGGATTAACTGATGTAACACTCACAGCTGTTTTTGTTACATTGTTACAGGTAAGCGTTGTTAAAATAGTTCCCGAGTTTCCTCGAACATCTTCCAACAAAATCCTGAGGAGAGTAATGAGAGATCAAATGAAGCACGAACTATCAGTTCAGAGCCGACTTTAGTGACACGGCCAAGTCTCAGACATACTAGGACAGACGGTCCTCTTCATGTGTGATGAACAAGACAGTCAATCCTTTGATTTGGAAGCTTGAAGATTTTAACTATCAAAATAAGTGACACTTGTGAGAGGTGTATAAATATAGAAGTTGTTGAAATGAAAATTGAGAAAAAAAAAATAAAACTGATGGTAGAAGTACAAGTTACAACCACACATCAATGTTTTATAAACAGTGGTTTAGAAGGGACACGTACTGTCGGTAGTGCAGGTGAATTTTGCATTCCTTAGACATTATCTTAATGACAAATGTTGAGATAAAACTCTGCACCTTCTTATTACTAAACTCTTTCACTTCAATTATCAAATCAACCTTTTATTAGTTTGAGCAAACATACAAAACCAACATGTTAGCTTAATGCTGTCCTTATATATAAACTTTTTCAATACTCTATCTTTAATTAAGATTAGACTTGAGATTTTCCCAATAAACACAAGTTTGCTCTTGCTCCTAAACTAGAGAAAGAATTTCCCTCACAAGTATTTCAAATAACATAAAATTTCGTAAAATTTAGAAAAATATCTTAAATAATTTTTATTTCCTTAGCTTTTAAGAGGAGAGGAGAGGTGAATAAAATCCCTCTTAAAAATATATTTTTCTGCGTTCCTTCGGATTAGTGGAATTTGGATGGGAGGGATGAATTTTAATAATTAAAAAACTATTATATTTATTAAAATAACTTCAATTTTATTTTAATATTTTAAAAAAAACCATATTACTATTTCTCTTTTGAATAATTTTTCTCAATTACTTTCATTAATGTATTATAATTATTTTTCATCTTTAAATTATTTTTCACATTTTTATACTTAACATAAATTATAACTACGACAATTATTTTTATAATATTTCATTTTTATGCTTATTACATTGTTATATATAGAAATCGAAAGTAAATCAAATATACTTTTAATTAAAATTTTTTCATTTTCCTTCTCTCTCCTATTTTGAATCAAACACATAATTAAAAAAAACTCTTCACCTCCCCTCCTCTCTTCTTTTCTCTATTAAAATCTTTTTTATTGCTCCTTTCATTTGAATCAAACATATCCTTAAAAAATTTAGGTATATAATTTCTCTTCCTCGGATAATTTGTAATAATTTTTACGATGTTGAGATGTTTTACCAAATTTTTGTTTACGGGATAACTTGCAATAAATTTTTTGATAATATAATTTTTTATTAAGTTTTTGTTCATTGAATGACTTGCAATAAATTTTTAGGTAATATAATTTTTTGCCAAAATTTTGTTTCCCAAATAATTTGTTATAAGTTTTTTCAGTAGTTTTTTTTTCATTACAAATAGATAGCGGTTTTGAAACCGTTGGCAAAAGTGAACATACAACAATTAAAGCTAAAGCCCTTGTCATAGTAAAAAGATCTCTCATTTTTGTTGTAATCATCAGATAACTTAGTTATTAATTTTTATTTTTTAAATATAATACGTGTAGAAAGAATTTGAAAAATTAACAGCGGTATCATAGTTTTTTACTATTGTCTAAAATCATTTTTGTTGTATTTATCGAATAACATAACACAAGTCATTTGGAATACAATTTTTTTAGATTGTTTTCGATATAATATAAGAGTAGCCATAGGAAGCATAATTAAAAGGCCCAATAATATAAGAGTAGCCATATAAAATAACATAATAAATTGTAAAGGTGTGAGCATAATTAAAGGCCCAATAAAAGATCTAATTGACCCAAATTGACAGCCATAGGAAGCTGAGTAGCATGGTTATCAACAGAAAGTAACGAGTGAGGAGGGAAAAGCCAAGTACTCCATTCAAACAGTTACCGCTACAATCCATACAAGGTATATATTGCTTCATTCTCTCATCATTAACTTCTGTTTCCACTTGTTTTTCACTTTCATACCCAAATTAAAGAAGTGTTTAGTTTATCTATCTAGTTCGAGGAGAATTTGTGTTCACGCTTATTTTGAACACCACCTGTTTGTTAAAATAACCCAGCCATAACCAACATTGTTTTTTCGTGTTTGATTGGCTGAGCCACCAAAATGCTAATTCTCCAAACTGCTATTGTGCCTGGAACCTTCTCACCTCTCCGTACAACAAAATTTGATACATGCTTCCTGTCGTGTTCCACTATATCTACCCATCGTAATGTAAAGCCTATTTCTATATCATGTTCCGTTTCAACAAACTCTAGTTCAAAACCTGAACCCGAATCTAATCCTAACTCCAAACTAAGAGCAAAAAACAAGGGAAAAAGTTCCAAACCTGAAAATGCTGTATGTGTTGATAAGGGTGGTGGAAATTCTGATGTTATCTTCCCAACAACAATTCCAAGGAAGCCGAGGCGTGGTCGTAAAAGTGAGGCCATGAAAGTGGAAGATTTTATACGCGATAGATTGGAGAATACTTTTGCTGCAATTCGGCAGCAAAAGAGAGATGCTTTGAAGAATCATAAAAATATAATGAAGGACAGTGTTGATGATGATTCTGCATCAAGATGCAGTGATGAAGATAGTGATGAGGAGGAAGAAGATGAAGAAGGAGATGGTGGGGAAAAGAAGATGGTGATTGAGGAAGAAAGTGAGAGTTGGCCATTGGATACGGATGTTGGGTGGGGAGTTAGAGCTTCAGAGTATTTTGAGAAGCATCCAATTAAGAATGTTGTGGGAGATGATGGTGTTGAAATTGATTGGGAAGGGGAAATGGATGATAACTGGGTGCAGGAGATCAATTGTTTGGAATGGGAGAGTTTTGCTTTTCATCCCAGCCCTTTAATTGTCCTTGTCTTTGAACGCTATAACAGGTACTACTGATTTCTATTCTTATATGATTTTGATGGAGCAATGAATGATAGAGTTTCTGGCAATCTTTCAGATATAACATATATACTTCTGTGCTCACTTTTCAAAGAAAATGTGCTTTTGTTAGTTATACACTTCTAGTCTTCTGTTCAAGTCTTAAGTGATTCCATGCAACTCGGCTCAGATTAGTTGGTTTATAATGTCTTAAGTCTCGATGTGCTTCCATGTAAGTGGTTTGTCTGTATAAATAAATTGTTTTTTTCAAAATATAGTCCTAGGGATGATTTACTTACTTTTTTCTTTTAAGATGTGTGTTGTTCCCAAAAGATAATTGTCATTTATTCAAAGGTATTGTAAAGCAAATAAGAACTTGGTTTGGTGTAGGAATGCATGAGAAATTTATGTATTACGTTACTCGAATGACATGTTGATAGAATTTTTAAATAGTTCATACTTACTTATGATGGAATTCAAATGTGTGGTTAGTCTAAACTAGTTAGGACTAAGCTCAATGAAAGATATATAAAAGAGATGTCAATGTCTTATGCAGTGTTCTCATTAGCTCACGGTTGATCTTAGTGCTCCTAGACTCCGCCAACAACTTATAGCTAAATGCAGCCTTTGGTGTTTGATTTTGTTATTCAACAGGGCAAATGATAACTGGAAAAATTTGAAAGAGCTAGAGAAAGCAATAAAGGTGTACTGGAGTGCTAAAGATCGGTTACCTCCCCGGGTATGCTCAATTTCTTTTAGTATACTAAAACTCTGCATTTTCATCTATTACACAATACCTGACATGAAAGAGAAAAAAATTATGTTCGCCTCTCAATTCTCATCACTACAAACTTTACCTTCCGATCACTCACTAATTAGATTTAGAACCTGGAGTCTCTAATGTTTTCCAGTATTATATATTCTTGATTTTCCTATTTGTAGGCTGTTAAGATAGACATTAACATCGAGAGAGACTTGGCTTATGCCCTCAAAGTTCGAGAATGTCCACAAATTTTATTTTTACGGGGCGATAAGATGGTGTACAGGGAGAGAGGTGAGATTGTTGTTCATTCTCTTCACTTTCATTATATACCAGTAACATAGTTTTTGTTTGCCTTTCGCTTAGACAGTAAGGAATGCGCGCTCTCTTTGTCTAGGTTCTACTCTCATTGTTGCTTATACCTTTTGCAGAACTCAGAACTGCAGATGAGCTGGTTCAGATGATTGCATTTTTCTACTACAATGCAAAGAAGCCTGCATGGATAGATGACAAGGCCTTGTATTTACGATATTAATTGTTTTTTCAAAAATGTCCCAAGGCCCTTTTTGCGTAGCAATTCTAAATTATGATAATGGTGGAATGAAATATATAAAATCGTTGATCATCTAAAATGAATGTAGGAACATCTAACTTCAGGTGGCGTGGATTTGAATATGCGACATCTCTTTTATTAAATTTTCTTTTCCACTAGACTACTAGATAAAAAAATGAATGTGATAGTGATTTGCAAGTTGTCTGTGTGCTCTGTGCTGGATCAAATTTGAAATTGCAGGGTAGTAAAATTGAATATAAAATGTTCCCTTGAGACTTATCTGGCTGTAAAATAATACAGCTTTCATTATCTTAAACCATCATATGATAACTTGCTTAAAAACATTTTGTTTTTGTCCCTATTAAAAAATCAAAATATTTTAGATACAAACAAATACAAAATTCATTGGACACATATGTTTAATGTAATAATCGCCATTCGTTGGCGAATCCAAAGAGAAAGATTCGTACTTTGAGAATTGAGATTGTTGTGGGGTAGTACTAAGCTTCCACAAGATTCATATCCTGTAGAAAAACCAACCACTTCCACAGTTGGCACACATGGAATCACACATCCTCGTGTGGAACACACATTAAAAAATGCCAAACCTAATTTGTCACTGTTCTAAAATGCCCTTCATGCCTTGATTATTTTACTTTTGATGTCCATGCGTGATTCACACATCCATCTTATTATTAAATAATAAGAAGGATAAAAGAATATTAAAAAATGTTCTCTAACCTTCTCAAGCAAAGTATGAGAAATTGGCACGTCCATGTAGTATGGGGCGTGGACCATACTCCATTATCATTGGCCTTGCTTGCTTTTTAATCTTGTTACTAACACCTTTTAATTAATTTAAGATAAAGCTCATTCCTTACCGATGTAGGAAAGCTACCTAGCCACAACAAGGGACATTTTCTTTTGATAAGCAAAAAACTATATTAAAGGGGGCACAATGGGTGCTCCAACCCAAAAGTACAATTACAAACACCAACAAAATTTTACATAAAATTTAAAGATGATTTAAGCCACTCATAGAGATTACAATGGTATAACTTTTTATGCTTAATGACTAGCCAAGACCAAGAGACTACTATAACTCTCTCAAAATAATTTGGTTTTGCATCTTCCAAATATATCAAATTGTCGCGTACCAAATCATGAAAATAGAGAGTTTAGAACACTTTCCATTTAATAAAGCCTCTCACCTTACAAATGAGTAATCACAGTGTTCTCCTCCTAGAATGGTGTACCTAATCAAGCTGATATTTTCCTCCACATCTTCCTAACAGTCGAACAATTTAAAAACAAGTGATTCATATTCTCGTCACTGCGAAAACAATAAACACACACCAAGTCATGTCTATTATGCAGAATATTCCTACTAAAAAGGTTCGACCGCGTCGATAACCTATTTAGTAATAACCTCCAACAGAAAAATTTACACTTCAATGGAATACAAGATTTCCACATGCATGTCTTGATGGTGGAAGGGGATTCAACATTGGATTTATGGCATAAACGGTTCGGTCATCCATCAGAAAATGTGTTAAGGTTCATTCCTCATGTAAGTCAGTTTGGTAGGAGCAAGAATAATAGACCTTGTGATGTTTGTCCTCGTGCCAAGCAGCATAGGGATAGTTTTCCATTAAGTGAGAATAATGCAGCAAGTTTGTTTGAATTAGTTCATTGTGACTTATGAGGATCTTATCGAACTCGTTCGTCGTGTGGGGCACAATATTACTTGACAATTGTTGATGATTATTCACGTGTTGTTTGGGTTTATTTGTTATGCAACAAAACTGAGATTGAGACTATGTTTTTGAATTTTATGGCATTTGTTGATAGACAATTTGATAAAAAGATAAAGAAAGTGTGTAGTGACAATGACACCGAATTTAATTGTCTAAATGATTATTTTTTTAATAATGGAATTATATTTGAGACATCGTGTGTGGGTACTCCACAACAAAATGGGAGAGTTGAAAGAAAACATCAACATATTATGAATGTGGTGCGGGCACTGAGATTTCAAGGTTGTTTACTAATGCTATTTTGGGGTGAATGTGTGTTGGTAGCATGTTACTTAATTAATCGAACACCGTCTAGGGTACTGAATTATAAGACACCTTATGAAAAATTATTTGGTAAAGTCCCTAAATTTGATAACATGAAGATTTTTGGTTGCTTATGTTATGCCCACAATCAACGACGTGATGGGGATAAGTTTGCGAGTAGAAGTCGAAAGTGCATATTTGTGGGCTATCCCTATGGGGAAAATGGATGGAAATTGTATGATTTAGAAACCAAAGAATACATTGTCTCTAGAGATGTGAAATTTTATGAACATGAATTTCCATTTGCTGTGCAACTAGACACAACTCATTTTGCTCCTCCTATTATTTCTGACATTGAGTATGTTGACAATGATATTGGTTGGGAGACTTATGATGCATCAATTGGAGGAGGGGGTGCATCAGTGGTCTTGCAAGACAATGGGCCAACACAACTCCAGGTGGGTTGCGTGAAGGTGGTAATGGAGTTGTTATAGCTGTAACAACCCAATTTCCATTAATTAATTAATAAGGTTAATTAATTTAATTAATTGACTTATTTTAATTATTGGATTTATTTGGTAGATAATTGATGGGGAAAATAGAATGGAAAGAAAATAAGAAAGTATATAAGGAAAGTGGAAAAGGAAAGAAAAGATAGTAAGAAAAAGGAAATAGAAGAGAAAGAAATAGAGAAAGAGGAGAAAAGAGAAGAGAAGAGGAAAATTGGAAGAATCATCAAGAATCAACTTCAAGTTCCAATTAATCGAGGTAAGGGTGAGAAACATTATTATTTGATCAATGTGTGTGATTATGTATGCTTTGGTTGGGTTTTTGGATGTTTTTCTACAATTTCCATTTTAGGGCAGAAGTTGGATTTATCGGTAGAATGGATAATTAATCAGATAGAATCTGTTGTAAGTGAGGTAGAATAGTCGAGGTTTGTGATACTAAGGCTATTGGGACTGATTGGATGAGAATCGGTCGGTTTTGGGGAGGGATTGAATTTCTGAACAGTGGGGAAATTCTGATCGCAGACCTTCGCTAGCTGTTCGCTAGGCGAGCTGGTCGCGAGTGTTCGTTGGGTCCTCGCCTAGCGAGCCTGCAGCGAACGAAAACAGAATGTTTTTGGTCTGTTTCGTTGGTAGCGAGTCTGGTAGCGAGCATGTTCGCTAGGGCCTCACTGAGTGAACTGGTAGCGAAGCCTTCCAGTGGCTTCTGCTGGGGTTCGCGAGCTTGTTTGCTAGGAGAACAGGTAGCAAGTGTTCGCTAGGTGCTCGCCTAGCAAAGTGGTGGCGAGTATGACAGCATCTTGTTTTCTGTGATTTTTATTCCATGTTGTGTTGTGGTTCGATCGGGTTCGATTATTAATGGAATAAAATGTTATATGATGTATGTGTATGTGTTGTGGGTAGCCGTAAGGCGTGAATCCTAGATGTTGGATTAATTGATATTATGTGGCCGTTTGGCAATTGCATATGTATTGTTAATTTGATTAGAATGCATAATGTGTTGTAATTGAATACGTTGTCGTTGGCACAATATTGTGGACTAATACATGGGAACACATTGCTAGATATGTGTGTATTGTTTAAAATTGAACTGATATTGATTGTGAATGCATATTATGTTGTATGCGATTATGTGTGAATGATGCATGGGAGCATAGTGTTAGGTATGCGTGCATTATTTGGTGAACATGTTGATGAAAAGTATGAATACTTGATTATTTGACTTGTTGTGTGTGCAATCTTATTTTAATTCTTGAAGGGAGGAATTATGTGAATGCATGGGATTAAGACGTGTGATCGGTCTTAAGTGCATTTGTTGTTGATTGCATATGCATCATTTAGTCAATAGGCAATGTCTGCTAGTTTCGTGGAGACTAGTGGCTTGTCCCAAACCTAAAAGGGTGGGTTTGAAAGCCTAGGGGAAGGGCTTTATTGTTATCGGTCTAGAAGGGTGGACCCGGTTTAAGTGTAAAAACCGAAAAATGATAACAAGTGTTGGTACCACATAGCATTGAGTTGCATTGACTTGTGATTGAGTCACATAGCATAAATGTCATTGATATATGAAGTATGCTTGTGAATGTGATGTGTTTGGATGATTGTGAAATATGCATGAAGGGATATGCTTGATGCTTGTTCATATTTATTTATATTTATGACGTGATGAATATGACTATGAAACGAATTGTGGTGAGAAATGTGGATTTTATATAATGACTTCTTGTATATATATAATCTTATGCATTGATTATTATGGTAATATTTCTCATCATTCTGCTGTTTTATGATGCTCTATGAGGCATTGCAGATTAGGTTGCTGGAGGTTTCTTTTGTGAAGTATAGCTTCATTCTTTTGAGTCGGACTGCTCTGATTATGTAACACCGGGTAGTTAGGCTTGTATAACATTCTTTTGTGATACATTTGTGATGTACCAGTTGATAATGTTTTATAACATGAATGATTGATGAACCAACTGGATAACATGTATTTACGTGATTAAATGTTTTGAAGCAATTTAAATGTTTTAATCTTCCGCTTTAATTTTAAATATCGAGACGTGGGTGTAAGGACCAAGTTCCTCTATTTTGAAAACTATCCCACGGTTGCATATTTGTATAGAGCAGACGTTGAATGTTTTATTGGTGATAATGTGACATACTTCTTTTATACCGTACTTTAAAGCATACTCTGATAAATTTTATATGTGCATATATATATATATATATATATATATATATATATATATATATATATATATATATATATATATATATATATATATATATATATTGTTTATTTGGGGGTATAGAAGGGGGTGATACAATAGCAGCTGACGAGGGAATATGTGTCAGTGGTATAAATGGCGAGGAAGGACCCACACACGAAGTTGATGAGGCTGGTGTTATGGTGATGCAAGAGGATGATGCGGGATCTGGGGAGAATGAGGTGGCAGTTGAGAGGGAGGCCATCGTGACACATGAGATTAGAAGGGGGATGAGAAACAAAGTCCCGAATATAAGACTCAAGGATTTTGTCACTAATACAATACGAAAAGTAAAGTCCTCGAAAAGTTCATCTACCCAAGAACATGCCTCAGGTACTCCTTACCCTATTACTTACTTTGTATCTTGTGAAAGATTTTCTATTAGACATAGAAATTTTGTTGCAGCTGTGACGGCAGGAAAAGAGCCTAAGAATTTTAAAGAAGCCGTATAGGATTCTGGTTGGCGTGATGCAATACGCAATGAGATACAAGCCTTGGAAGACAATGAGACATGGGTTATGGAGAAACTTCCGCCCGGGAAGAAAACACTTGGAAACAAATGGGTATACAAAATAAAACATCACTCATATGGGAGCATAGAACGATTGAAAGCAAGACTTGTTGTATTCAGACACCATCAAATAGAGGGGATAGACTATGATGAGACATTTGCCCCAGTGGCAAAAATGGTCATTATTCGTACCTTCTTGGCAGTGGCAGCCATTAAAAAGTGGGTAGTTTATCAAATGGACGTGCACGACGCCTTTCTCCATGGTGACTTGGAAGAGGAGGTGTATATGAAAGTTCCTCCAAGTTTTAAAAACACTGATCCAAATCTGGTTTGCAGGTTGAAAAAGTCGTTGTACGGTTTAAAACAAGCTCTTCGTTGTTGGTTTGCTAAGTTGGTCACGGCATTGAAGCGATATGAATTTGTCCAGTCCTATTCAGATTACTCACTCTTTACTTTGCATAAGGGAAAAATACAAATCAATGTGCTAGTTTATGTGGATGACTTGATTATTGCAGGAAATGATATTGCAGCCCTGAAATTTTTTAAAACTTACTTAGGTGCATGCTTTCATATGAAGGATTTGGGAGTCTTAAAATATTTTTTGGGGTTGGAGGTAGCTCGTAATCACGAGGGAATTTATCTATGCCAGCGAAAACATGCGTTGGAAATAATTGAGGAAACAGGTTTGTTAGGGGCCAAGCCTGAGGATTTTCCAATGGAACAACACCATAAGCTAGCATTGGTTTCTGGTTAGCCAATTGAAGATCCAGAACCATATCGAAGACTCATTGGGCGGTTGATTTATTTGTCTGTGACTAGACCAGATCTTGCGTATTCTGTACATATTTTGTCTCAGTTTATGCAACAACCATGTGAAGAGCATTGGGAGGCAGCCTTAAGGGTTGTTAGATATTTGAAGAAACATCCAGGTCAAGGTATTCTACTCCGGTATGATAGTGAATTGAACCTAGAGGGATGGTGCGACTCAGATTGGGCTAGTTGTCCACTTACGAGACGTTCTTTGACTGGATGGGTGGTGTTACTTGGCTTTTCTCCGGTGTCATGGAAAACTAAGAAACAACCAACCATCTCTCGTTCTTCTGCAGAGGCTGAGTATCGATCTATGACGGTTACTACATGTAAGTTAAAATGGCTCAAACAGTTACTTGGTGATTTGGGAGTTAGTCATTCTCAAGGGATGCGATTGTATTGTGATAGTCAATCAGCATTGCATATAGCTCAAAATCCAGTGTTTCATGAGCGAACAAAGCATATTGAAGCTGATTGTCACTTTGTTCGTGATGAGGTTATGGTTGGAACTATTTGTCCTCTGTATGTTCCCACATCGGTATAATTAGCAGACATTTTTACAAAATCCATAGGAAAAGTGCAATTTGAGTTCCTTCTTCGCAAGTTAGGCATTCGAGATCTTCACGCTCCAACTTGAGGGGGGTATTGAGATTATTGAGATTTATTTCATATTTTGCTCTATCTTCCACTAGTGGAGGTTATTGTTATTATTATATGGTTGTTGCAGTTGCCTTATATTTAGGAGTCATTTATGATTGGAATTCTTAAGATTAGTAGATTTTGTAACAGATTGTAAACAGGTAGTCTTATAATGTGTATATCTATAGTGATCCTAAAGAATGAATAGACAGAATTCACATAATACTTTTCTGATGGATGACGCAGCCGTTTATGCCATAAATCTAATGTTGAATCCCCTTCCACCATCAAGGCATGCATCTTCGGAACACTCTGAAAAAAGTAAAGTCCATCGATCCTTTCAACCACTCCAATCAACGTCCTCGTCGTCCGGGCCTGTATTACACACAATGCATAAGTAATTTGAATGATACAATCGGAGTCATCGATTAGTTGAGTTACAGAAATTAAGTTGCAATTTAATTGAGGCACAAAAAGAACATTATTGAGCCGCAATCCACTATCCAATATCACATTACCCTCATTTATAGCCGCAACATCTTTCCCATCCGGCAATCCCACCGGTGTTTTTCTAATATTTTTTACATTAATCATACAAAGAAATTTCATGTCACATGGTGTGAAGCTCCCGTGTCAATAATCCAAGAAATGTTATTCTTACCGTGGAGGCGATCTTTATTTTTGGAAATATTCAAAGCGTCGAGAATTTGTTGCCATTGTGTCGGGGTAATTCCTGATATACCTGCTACCTCACTTAAGTGTGGTGGTGCATGAGACAGTCCACCATTACCACCGCTGTTACGGCTACTTGTTGTGGCTTTGTTGGCGCGCACAGGTGCCTCTACCACACCCTCCAGAACGGCCTGATGTGACTCTCCCACGACCCGGTCCACGACCACCACGAGAACGGTCCCCCCACTACTCGGGGAATCCATGAAGCTGAAAACATGAGCGTTCGTCGTGTCCTTCTCTATTGCAGTGAGGACAGAATTTTTCATAATTGTCCATAAGTTTAGATTTACCTTGCATATCAGCTGTAGCTTTAAAAGCCATGACATTGTCACGGTTCTGATGAATTGAAGATTCTTCTTGCAGCAACCTCTCGTCTTGAATGAATCTCTGATATGCTTGATCAATATTTGGTAATGGATCTTGAGAAAGCAAATTTGAGAGAATCATCGCATAAACCCCATCAAGGCCCATAAGAAAATGATGCAGATAATCTTCAGCACTCAAATCAATCACTTGTTGGTTGATGTCACAGGTACACCCTTCACATTTGCAAGTTGGCTTTTTTTCATAAATCATAAGTTCGTCCCATACACGAGACAAATGACCGAAGTAGGCCAACACCTCTTCATCTTTGCCTTGCTTGCATTCTCCTAGCGATGCCTTTAATTGGCATATACGAGTACCATTCACAACACAAAACCGTTGCTTGAGATGTGCCCACAAGGATTGTGAATTATCATAATAAGAAAGAGTAAAGCGCAATGATGGCTCAATAGTGTTCAGCAGCCACGCAATGAGCATCGACTGCATTGCAGCCCAGTCTTCCAATTTCTCAGGTGTTGTTGGTTTTGGGACTTTCCCTTCCACAAAACTGTATTTTCGCTTCGCTTGCAACAAGGTTCGAATTGCCCTTGCCCATTCATCATAATTTGGGCCACACAATTGTATTGGTGTGATTACGTTGCCAGGATTGTCATTGGTGCCGAGAAAAAACACCAAATCCACCTTCTTCTCCTTATTACCACTGTTGTCACCAACTTTCTTCTCGTCATTATCACTATTATCAGCAATAATCTCTTATGGTGCTAGATATGGAAGAAAAAAATGTATTTAATTTTTCCTAGGATATCCCCTAGCTCATGATACCATGTTAAACTTCACCACAAAAGTATTATGTGAATTCTGTCTATTCATTCTTTAGGATCACTATATATATACACATTACAAGACTACCTGTTTACAATATGTTACAAAATCTACTAATCTTAAGAATTCCAATCATAAATGACTCCTAAATATAAGGCAACTGCAACAGCCATGTAATAATAACAATAACCTCCACTAGTGAAAGATAGAGCAAAATATGCAATAAATCTCAATAATCTCAATATAGAGTCATCGTGTTCAGCAGTGAATTCTCATCAACTTGCAATGAATGATCATAAAATGATTTCACAGAAAATTGTTTGTTTGGATTAAAAGGTCATATGAATTTGTCATCACCTTCCCCTACAGGACAATGTTCTTCTAACAGGGACAACAATTATGCACTTTCTGTAGCTCCTGCCAAGGCCTTTCAAATCCAAGTCACACACCCATTTTGAGTCGACCCATCTTCCACGCTCAGCCACGACAGCAAGTTCGCTTTCCACAATTTCAAATAGTATGGGAAATACCTTCTTAAGAGGCAAGCCTCCCAACCATTTAGCCCACTAAAACAGAATCAACAAGTCGTCTCCCAAGCTGCAAGTTACAACATCTGCAAGACGATACTCATCTCGCGCGTCGTTAAGTTTCATTAAATCTTTCCACCATAGAGATTAAAAAAACCATGTTAACTTCCACTTTAGTGAAGAATCTTTGAGTAAAATTCTCATATCTATATGACAATAAGTTGCTCCATATTACTTGTCTTTCGTTAAGTATACGCCAAAGCCATTTCAAAATCAAAGCCGTATTGAATAGGCCTACATCCTTTAAGTCCAAACGTCCAAATTCTTTAGGTAGACATACTGGTTTACATGATACCCAAGCCACACCAACCTTATCCAGTAACCCAGCCCATAAAAACTTCCTTTGCATTGAGGTGATAATCTTTATAACCTTTGCGAGTGCCTTATAGAATGTGAGATGGTAAACAGACATATTGACCAAAACAAAATTGATAAGAGTTACTCCCCCATTGAAAGTAGACGATCTTTCCAAGATGAAAGACGCAATTTAAGGCAGTCTATTATCGGATTCCAAAATTGGACTCGACGGCGATTACCTCCAATTGTCAAACCAAGAACAAAAAAAGGAAGATGATCCTTCTTACAATTTAGGAATTGAGAGGTAGCATTCAAAAATGATTCTTTGAATCCTACACCATACAACTTACTCTTGCAAGTATTGATTTTCAGTCCCGACACTAACTCGAATCCCTTCAAAATCGACTTCAGCCCCCAAAGGTTGTGCCATGACCCCTCACACAACAAAATTGTATCATCCGTAAATTGTAATAGATTGATAGTGGCAGAATCACCTAAGCAAAATCCATGTATCAACCCCGTATTCATCGCTCTTTTAACCATAAGAGCTAGTCCTTCGGCAACTAATGTGAACAAGAAAGGGGATCTCATTGTCTCAATCCCCTAGATGTCTTGAAGTCTTTAGTTGATTCACCATTAATTGAAACTGACATATAGCTAGACAATATTCCACCTTTAATCCAATTAATCCATTTATCACCAAATTCTATTATCAAAATTTATCTAAGGTTAGACATCATGGTTAAATATGTTTTATATAAGGTTAAGTGAGTGTTTGGTTCTGTTTTTTCTTTCAGGGTAAATATGTTTTATATAAGATTAAGTGAGTGTTTGGTTCTGTTTTTTCTTTGAGGATAAATATGTTTTATATAAGGTTAAGTGAATGTTTGGTTATGCGATGACTTGAACTGATTCGGATTGAATTGATTTTGTAGAAATAATTCTAATTAAAAATGAGTTGAATGTAAAATAATTTATGTTTAAATCACACACAAATTGGCAAGGCCACACCAATTTTTTCATTTTTTTTATATATATTATATATGTATACTAAGAATTATTATTAGGATAGTTAAATTTTTTTAATAAATGCATGTTTATTAGAATAATAATTAAAAGAAAAAAAATCATTAACTCATTTTTCTTTCTCTCATAGTAACTTTTCCTTATTTTTCTTTCTCTCATAATAACTTTCCCTCATTTTTCTCACTTTTCTCTCTTATAGTAACTTCTTTTCCTCTTTCTCTCAATTTCCACCATCACTTATATTTGTCTTTTCCTCTCTCTTCCTCTCATATTTGTCAATCTTTTATTTTCTTTCTCTAATTTTTTTTATTTGACTTGGTTACATTTATTTATGGTTAATTGACGGTTAAAGGTAAAATGAGTATTTCAACTTTCTATTATTCTTTTTTTCTTTTTGAGATGAATCGTAAAATTTCAATTTGTTAAAAAAAACAATTTTTTTAATTTCTCGTAATTGGTTTTATTTATAATTATTTGATTTTACTATTCTCTTTATAGTATGAATAGCTATTTTAAATGATTTCATTGTTCTGTTTATAGGATGAAGAAATATTTTCAAGTGTTTCTAGAGACAAAACTATTTCTTCGACAAATCTAGAAGCATCAGAAACTCAGCATCCAAGTGAGAGTATTCAAGTTCTTGATTATGAATTGTTGGAAACAAATTCAAAAATTAGGCCTCCAATTTCAAGCTATCATCCTAACATCCAAAATAAGGTAAGGAAAACTTATTTAAAAATAGGTCCTCATCAACATCCTCACAATTTCGTTTATATTTAGTCTATTCAAGGTAAACAAAGACGTTGATTTTACAAAAATTAGTTTGATTTGTTTGCCATATTTTTTGTTTAACAATGTCTCTAAATATGGGGAATATCACTTTGTGGAAAAAGGTTTTGGTGATTGGAAGAATGCTCAAAGATTGGTTAATCATGTTACTTCTTCCAATAGTCATGCTCAAGGATATGAGTTACGCTCTCATGAACCAAAACCAAAGTATTACGGTTGTGTTTGTCAATCAAACTAAGCAAATGAATGTTGAATATCGTGTTCGTGTATACACATCTATTTGTTGCTGCTTGTGCATGTGAAATAACTCAACAAATTATATGTGATATTGCGGATGATGTGTTTTGATTGATGAATCTGGTCACGTTGCAGGTAAAGAATAAATGGTTGTTGTTGTTTCCTACGTTAATAGTGAATATTTAGTAAAAGAAATGTTTCTTTGCATTGTGAGTGTTAAATAAATAAGTGCTAAGTCACTTAAGAAGGCACTTGAGAAGTTGTTGTCTATTAATTGCTTGAGTTTATCTACCAGTATGAGGAGAGGATGTGATGGAGCTAGAAATATGTGAGACATGTTTGGCGTTTGAGAACTTTAATCCAAAATGAGAATTCATTTGTTTATTATGTGTATTGTTTTGCCTATCAACTTCACTTGATACTTATTGCATGTGCTAATAAGACTCACAAAAATGTTAATGGTTTTTCGGTAAGGTCAATATTCTTAGTAATTTCATACGATCTTCTAACCAGCGATAAGAATTGTTGTGGGACAAACAAGTAACTCAGTTTGCTAAATTAATTTAAGAAATCCAAATAGAGAATGGTAGTGGATTAAATCAAGAATCATTTATTGCTAGAGCATGTGACACTCGTTGGGTTTCCTATTTTAGGACTCTCACTAGTTTGATGATTTTGTACGGTGCCACTATTGGGGTACTTGAAGAAGTCTAGAAGGATATGTCATTTGAAAAATATGTTGAAAGTATGCTTTTGGAATTTACAAATGATTTGAGTGTAGTGCTATAAAAGCGTGATCAAGATCTTTGAATGCTTTGTCATTTGTCAGTGTTATCAAACAAGAATTACAAGAAATGATGAATGATGGATGAGAAGAACCTATATATAAGGTTACGGAAATTTGCAATAAGCATGATATTGATGTGCCTGATATGGATGCACCGTATCTGCAAGGGAAGAAACCTAGGCGACATGCAATAACTTCTAATGTTTTTAATTTATATCATTATAAGCATGATTGTTTGTTTAGTGTTTTAGATTTTTAATTGCACGAGCTCAATGCTAAGTTTGATGAAGAGAATACTGAACTTTTACAATGTGTTTCATGTTTGAGTCCATCGTCGTCATTTGCAGCTTTTAATGTGAAAAATTATTGAGGATGGTTGAACTTTATCCAAATGAGTTTGTAGATGTGCCGAAAGCGGTGGCGCAACATCATCTTCAGAATTATGTTAGAAATGTTTGATGTGACCCAAAATTTGAAAATTTAAAAGGAATTTCATATCTTTGTACAAAATTTGCAGAAATAAATAAGTGTAACACATTTGATATGGTTTATAAGCTTTTGAAGTTTGCTTTAGTTTTACCGGTAGCAACTCTAAGCATGGAACGTGTTTTTTCAACTATGAAGTTTGTGAATAGTCGACTATGTAACAAAATGAGTGATCAATGATTAAATGACCATCTTGTAACTTTTATAGAAATAAATGTTCATAAAACAATTAACAAAAATGTTATTTTAGCTCATTTTTAAAAAATGGGTAGTAGACAATTTTCATTGTAAATATAATTTATTAAAAAATATTATTTCTTATTTTAAATATAATTTAATTCATGTTTTCTTTCATGTTTAACCACACAAATATTTAATGTCTGAATCCATCTCTGATTTAGATATATTTATATAAAAGTGAATTGAATAACAATTTTAAAAAAAATGACATTTAAATTCAAAAATTATAAATTTTATATTCAAATAAAATCAATTCTAAATCCAAAATTAATTTTACTTTAGATGAGGCAAACACTCAAAATCATTCCAAAATTAATTTATAAATCTATAATGTTTTTGGCTCTTCTTAAAGCCAAACAAAACATAAACTATTTTTTTAATTTTTGTCTGACTTTTACTCCATAAAATTGGTTTAACTTAATGTGTATTTTACTGTGGACTTCAAAAAAGTGCAGCTCCTTTGGTGACAGGAGTAATGATGATCATAAAGTCATTGATCAAGTTGTATTGTGTGGTTCATCACGCATCACACCACCATACAACTTGCTTCGTAGCCTCTAGTAGATAGATAGAAAGTAGAAATCGAGCCATCAATGTTCCTTTTTAACCCAACCATTATAATGCATGGGTGCTTTCCATCTGACACGTATGTGTTTAAAATTTTAAATTTATAGTTTAATTTAGTATTTGATGAAAAAATTAGATATAATAAATTGATCTAAAAACTTACTATCACATATAAGAAAAAATAAATGAGCAATTTATATTATTTAAAATATAAAGATTGAATTATAGTAAAAATATAGTTAAACAGAAAAAAGTTATGCAGATGTTACTTAATAAAATAAATCAAAAATATTTATATAAATTTAAAGTTATAGTACGATTTTTTTATTGCGAAAATAGTTTTATTATTTACATATAATATATATTATTATATTTATTTAGTCTAATAATTGTATAACAGAATTATTCATGATTATTTTTTTGAAATATTTTATTTAAAAAGAAAAATAGAAGTATTTTAATTTATGAGAAAAAGTATTTTAGTATTTTATGTTAATTTATAAAACATTATTGTTCTGGACTGGACCGACGTTTGACCCACAATCGAGGCTTCTCGATCTCTCTCCTTAAATGCGTCGATAAAATCCAAGCTTCGACCATCTTGCAGGAGGTCCACGAGAGCATCAACGCACAACACCTCGGAGGACGCTCTTTGGCGAGGAAAGCCTTACGGGCTGGGTACTAGTGGCCGACGATACAAAAAGATGCGAAGGAACACGTAAAGAAGTGTGACAAGTGCCAACGACACGAGGACATGCACCTCGCCCCCCCCCCCCCCCCCCCCCACCCCCACCCCCACCCCCACCCCCACCCCCCCGAACGAGCTCAAACCCCTCTCCTCCCCCTGGTCGTTCGCCTGGTGGGGGATGGATATCCTCGGCCCGTTCACCTTAAGCTCCTATCAGAACAAATACCTGATAGTCAGCGTCGACTACTTCACAAAGTGGATCGAGGTCGAGACCCTCGCCAAAATCACGACGCATAACATACTCCGCTTCTACAAGAGGAACATCCTCTCCAGGTTCGGCGTACCCATGGCCATCGTGACCGACAACGATACGCAATTCACTGACAAAAACTTTCAAGACTTTGTGACCAAGCTCGGGACAAAGCAACACTTCACGTCAGTCGAACACCAGCAAACGAACGGTCAGGCAGAGGCGGCGAATAAAGTCATTATACGAGGTCTGAAACGTCGTCTCAGAGACGCTAAGAAGAGATGGGTCGAGGAGCTCCACAACGTGCTCTGGGCGTACAGAACGACACCCCACTCAACCATCGGGGAAACACCCTTCCGGCTAACGTACGGAACCGAGGCAGTAATCCCGGTCGAAATAAGGGAATTGTCCAGAAGAACGGAATCCCCCTTGAAGAGGAGGCCAACGATGAGGCCCTCCAAGACGAGCTCGACTTAGTCGAGGAAATACGCTCGGGGGCCTTTCTCCGGGAAGTCGCACTAAAGCAGAAAATCGCCCTCCGCTACGACTGCAAAGTCATAAAGCGTGAATTCCTGATCGGAGATCTGGTCTTACGGAGAAACCCCAAGGCCTCGCGCGAGGGCAAGCTCGCAGCCAACTGGGAAGGCCCCAACGGTGTCCGCGACAAGACGACGCACGGGGTCTACTACCTCGAGAACTTACACAGGAACGAGATAGCTCGACCATGGAACGCTGAGAAGCTAAAAAAAATACTACAGTTAAACACTACCCGCGACGACACGCCTCGCGACCACGGGAGTGCGACATGGTATAACCGCATCTCCACGAAATCAACGAGATAGCAAGCATCCGCCCTTTGTGTGTGGGGGCAGAACACTCTGTTTGACGGAGACCACTCGACCGAGAGTCATGGTCGCAATACCGAGATTGGCAGAACACCCAGCTTGCGATGGGACGTTCACGTCGCGGGGATAGGTCCCCAACCGTGGTCCATCTGCGTAACCGACCAGGTAAACACACCAGTCAACCGGCCAGTTCCCTACACTACGGGACACAAGAAATGTCGAGCTATCACTCCCAACAATATAGTAAACATACAAAACGAGCGTAATAAACGTGCAAACAAGCATATAAAGCGAACAAGCGTATAAAGTATGCACACATGAGTAAACAGTCGAGCACACGTCAATACTTAAGAGAAAAAATGAATTCCATTAAAACGGGCACAAGCCCGATAGTCAAGTATTACAAGAAAGGCCCACGGACCGACAAAAAGTCAAAATAGAAAAAAACTTGGCGCTGTTGCACCCCAAAATTTGCCCTCACAATACAAGACTTTGTGTTCTAAGAAGGTTCACAAGGTTCACAAGTCCCACAGTGCTTTCAATACCTTTCATGAGGTTCATGAAGTCCATAGGTTGCTTCTTGGAGGTTTACAAGGTTCACAAGCTTCACAATACCTCCCATGAGTATCACAAGATATCTTATGAAGATTCACAAGGTTCACAAAGTTCACAATTGGTCAGAAGAGTTGACAATTCCCTCAGACAATGCACCTCCTAAGCAGTGCATCCAAAACTAGGGTTTTGACTTTAATCAGGCTAAATGGACTTTCCAAACAATTCAAAAGTGAGCTTAAGTACCTAAGAGCCCATGGATAACCATGGATGAAAAGGGTGCTAACACCTTCCCTTTTCATAACCTACCCCCCGGACCCAAAATATTCTCTAAGGTCTTTCCTGTTCTTTTATAACCTTTCCTTATGGATAAAATAAAAGTCGGTGGCGACTCTTGCTATCCGCAACATTGTTTAAAGTCAGTTCTCCCACCGTGTTACAGAACTGGCGACTCTGCTGGGGATCTATTTAAGAGGGGTACCCTTAGGAATTAAGATCACTTTAAATTGTTTGCTTTGTTTGCTTTATTATTATATTGTTGGGGTGCTCTTATGTGTGAAAGGTCCTAACCCGGATCTAGTGTACCTTAGGTAAATGGCAATAGACCAAGGAAACTGTACGACGTATATCGATACGGTTGATCTGGTGGCCATAGTTAGTGCGACTTCTTGGTTGGTGCTTATATTCCTTAAGTCAAGTTGAGGATAATATTGAGGCTGCCATATGTTGTCAATGCACTAACTGACTTTTAGAACCCTAGTTAACTCATCTTGGTCTTTAGAAAGTAGTGAGGTAACCGGCTTTGGTGCAGACTGAAGTTGGTTGACACTCGATACTACGCTCATTGAGATCTTAAACTTGGAGGGTTTTGGTTGGCAAGTAAGTTGCCTTCTGAACAACCACCCTTGTGAAGGATCAATGATATTGAGATCCCTTAGAACCTGGTTACTTTTGTAGGACAGGATGAACCATCTAACTTCAGGGGAGGGTACTTGCCTTTGAACCTCATGCAAGCCTTTAAACCTAGGGCTATGGTGTGACTTGTTTGTGTGTGCCACATGTTTGTGATTGAGCATGACATCATGACATCATCATGCATCATAAGCATATCATTTTCCCTAACCATTTCAAGGACCAAAGGATTTATCTTTGTTCTTTGTTGCAGGTCATGGCTTCTGCTCGTAGAAACACCATCAGGATCAACTTTGTAGGGATACCTGCTAAGCTCAAGGAGTTGGTTTCCCTAGTGCCTGATCATTCCCAGTTCAACAAGAGACATGGTCACTTATTGGATCTAGTTACTTCAGGGTTCAGTGAAGACATGATGAGTGTGTTGTTTCAGTTCTTTGACCCTAAGCACCATTGCTTTACATTTCCTGATTATCAGCTGGTTCCAACCATGGAGGAGTTCTCTAAACTTCTGGGTATACCTGTTCTTGATCAGAAGCCATTCACAGGCTTAGAGAAGGAGCTTAAACCAGAAGTTATTGCTGCAGCTCTACATCTGAAGAAGTCTGACATTGTTCTAGAGACGAGAAGTGGAGTTAAAGGTATTCTTGCCAAGGTATTAGTGGATAAAGCTCAAATGTTCTTGAAGGCTATGAGCTACGATGCTTTTGAGGAGATCTTAGCCTTATTGATTTATGGCTTAGTGTTGTTCCCCAATCCTGATCAGTTCATAGACGTTCATGCCATCAACATATTCCTGAGTCACAATCCAGTGCCTACCTTACTTGGAGACATCCTACATTCTCTTCACACCCGTACTACAAGGGCAAGAGGAACTTTGATGTGCTGCATACCTTTACTTTCTAGGTGGTTTATTTCTCACCTTCCTCGCTCAGTAATGAAGAATGAGCAAGGGTTCAGATGGTCCAAAAGGATCATGTCACTTTCTCACTCAGACATCCATTGGTGCTCCAGATCTATGGAGAATGTCACCATCATTGACCGTTGTGGGGAGTTTCCTAATGTGCCACTTCTAGGCATAAGAGGAGGCATCACCCACAACCCATCTCTAGCTTTACGACAGTTTGGTTACGCCCGGAGCGATGGTCCACATGACATGTTGATTCAGGGCATTGTGTTTGACTACGACAACGATCTTCAGGGTTACCGTCAGAGATTCATACGAGCTTGGGAAAAGGTAAACAGGATTGACAGCAAGACACTGGAGCCTAAGTACACCATTCCTATGAAGGCTTATCTCAGATGGGTACGATTTCGTGCTCAGACACTCATGATGCCATATCCTGCCATCCTACCAGTTACCATGGAACCTGTTGCTGAAGGAGACACAGCTTATACCATCCTTCACCCAGACATGCCTACTGATATGGAAGACTTGCAGAGATCATGGATCCAACTGAAAGAGCAAAGGGATACTTTCGAGGCTCATTACAAAGCAAGCCAAGCAAGGATCCTAGAGCTAACAAAGCTACTTCATGAGGAACGAAACCTCAACTCATACCTCAACACAAAGAGGAAACGTCCATGGGAGACTTAAAACCCCATCTTTTGTACTTATTTCGTTTTCATTTTTTGTAAGCCTAAAAGGCAAAACAAGTTATTACTAATAAAAAGTTACTTTCTTGTTTGTTTAAGCAAATTTAAATCCTGCGGTCCTTGAAAACATTGCATATGCATTCCCATATCATTGCATCACAGGTTCATAATTGTGCACAGGTTTCTCATCTTCTCGCTGTTTATTTCAGCAATGGCTCTTGAACAATCAGTTAAGGATCTCCAGGCACAGAATGCACAGTTCCAAGAGCTGATCCTGAACCTATCCAAGGGGCAGGATGAATTGAAGACACTGCTGGCCAAGAAGACTAAGAAGGCTAGAAGGTCTGCTGGGTTGCTCAACATGGGAAGAAGGTTCAAAGGTCCTGTCAAGACCAAGGAACATGTTGAAGACTATGAATCTGAAGAATCTGAGCAGGAGAGAGGCAGTCTCCACAACACTATGGGGGACTCTGATTCTGAGGCTAACTACTACCATGAGCCTAACGAAGACAAATTTAAGATGCTGGTGGATAGAATGGATGCTATGGAATTACAGAAATCATCTGGGCTGGATTTTGAAGATTTGAGCTTGATATCTGGGGTGGTCATACCCATTGGGTTCAAAGTTCCTACGTTTGTTGTCTATGATGGGGTCTCTTGTCCCAAATTGCATCTGAGGTCTTATGTCAGAAGAATGCAACCCCACACTGCTGATAAAAAGTTGTGGATCCATTTCTTTCAAGAGAGTTTATCTGGAGCTCAGCTAGAGTGGTATTATCAGTTGGAGAGTGTCAACATCAGAGATTGGAATGACCTTGCTGAAGCTTTCTACAAGCAGTATCAATACAATGCTGACTTAGCCCCCACTCGCATGCAGCTTCAAAGCATGTCTATGGGTGCCAAAGAAAGCTTTAAGGAGTATGCTCAGAAGTGGAGAGACTTAGCTGGAAGAGTTCAACCCCCTTTGACTGATAGGGAGTTGGTTGATATGTTCATGTGTACGCTGAATGGTCCGTTTTACAGTCATCTCATTGGAAGCTCATCATCTGGCTTCACTGAGTTGATCATGACAGGAGAGCGAGTAGAGAATGGTATCAAGAGTGGTAAGATCCAAGTGGGCACTTCTTCATCAGGTGCTGCAAAGAAGCCTCCCACTGGGAAGAAAGAATCTAATGCTGTGTATGGTCAGCCTGATCGTAACAGAAGGCATCAGTCTGTTAGTGCAGTTCATATTTCAAATCCAACTCCTGCAACAACAGAGCAGCCTCAAGGCAACCAACAGAGGGCTAGAAGACAGTTCACGAAGATCAACATGTCAATGGCTCAGGCATTGCAACACTTGTTGAAAGCTGAACTTATTACCCTGAGGGAGGCCCCTCAGAATCCCAATGTTACCTCTCCCAAGTACAATCCCAATGCACGATGTGCATATCATTCAAACTGTCCAGGACATGATACTAATAACTGCTGGGTCTTGAAGAACAAAATTCAGGATATGATTGATGCTGGAGAAATTGAGTTTGATCCACCAGGTACTCCAAATGTGATTACAGTTCCAATGCCAAATCACGAGAAGACTGTCAACGCCATTGATAAAGATATTGATGAAGATCTGCATGTCTATTCAGTTATGGAGTTGAGCACACCATTGTCTGTTATCAAAAAGAGGTTAGTACAAGCTGGGATCTTTCCAGGTTGTCGTGAAGATTGTTTGTATTGAACCTATAAGCCGGATAGTTGCTTCATTTTGAGAGATGGGATTCAACGTCTCATGGATAAATATACTATAGTGTTTGAAAGAAGACCAACATCTGTAGAAAGTATGGTGGATCATCTGACTCAGGGTAAAAAGATTGAAGAGGTTGACATGGTTGACAAAGTACCACTAAGAATCACTTCAAAGGGTCCCATTAAAATCACTCATCAGGGCCCAATCAAGATTACTGCTGAAGGTCCTGTGAAAGTTGTCACTGAAGCCAGAGTAGCTCCTCTGATCATTACCACTCCTGGTCCTATTCCTTATACATCTGACAAAGCTGTGCCTTGGCACTATGGGTCTGATGTTTACATCCATGGTGTCAAACAGGAGCCTTTACCTGATATGCCTGTTGACATTGATAATATTGCCGGATCTAGCAAGATCACTCGTAGTGGAAGAGTCTTCTCTCCTCCAGTTGCTTCTAAGAGTGCGGTTACTCCTGCTGTTACTTCCACCACTGATGCTCGGGGCAAGGGTCCTGTTATTGAGCCTGTATCTACTGATGTGCCAGCTGCTGATGACCTCTCTAAGCAGATGGAAGAAGTATTGAAAATCATTCGCAAGAGTGATTATGATATTGTTGATCAGCTGGGGCATACTCCCTCAAAGATTTCTATGCTCTCCCTGTTATTATGTTCTGAGGCTCATGCCAAGTCATTGATCAAGTTTCTAAAGATGGCTCATGTACCCAGTGCAATTTCTGTGGACCAGTTTGAGAATTGTGTTGCTCACCTGACCTATGACAACGGGTTAGGATTTTCTGATGCTGACTTGACCCCTGCCAAGAGGGATCATAACAGGGCCTTGCATATTTCAATTGAATGCAGGGGCACTACCCTGTCTCATGTGCTGATAGACAATGGTTCCTCTCTGAATGTGTTGCCTAAGGAAGTCCTGAACAAGCTGAGTCCTGAAGATACGGTATTGAAGCCCAGTAATATTGTGGTAAAGGCTTTTGATGGTTCTAGAAGAGTAGTGCATGGGGAAATTGATCTTCCAATCAAGGTTGGTTCTCAGGTGTTCACTGCTACATTCTATGTGATGGATATTCGTCCTTCGTACTCATGTCTGCTTGGTCGTCCCTGGATCCAGGGGGCAGGTGCGGTGACCTCCACATTACATCAAAAGTTGAGATATCCGGTGAATGGAAAAGTTGTTACTGTCTTTGGAGAGGAAGAATACTTTGTCAGCTATGTAAACACTTTCAAGTATCTGGAAGTAGAAGGTGAATACATTGAAACTCCATGTCAGTCATTTGAAGTGGTTCCCTGGGCTGTTAAGGATTGTGTGACTCCTCCTGCTGTGAAGAAGGTTCCTGTGGTCATCAGAAACCCTCCAACAATGGCAATGGCCTCCCTCAATGACGCAAAAGCTATGGTGGAAGAAGATGGTTGTACTATTTGGGGTCAGCTTCCTGATATTCCATACAAGTCTGACAAGTTTGGTTTGGGTTTCACTGCAGAGTCCCAGAAGGCTGTTCATCGTGCTCGTACTGTTCGTATCACCAATCAAGGGGTTATCAATGCTGTGGGAGACCAAGATGAAGACTACAACTTGGAGGCATGGATTTTTCCTACTGTGGGTGCTGGACTCAATAATTGGGAAGCTGGAGATGTTGTCCCTATCTCCTTTAGTCAGGAGTAAATACTATTACTGTGTTATGTCTTTAAATTTAAACTTTCAAGCCATGTGCCTTACCCGGGGCACAATGGTGTGCTTGTTACGGGTTGTCATTTCATTTGCATACTTCATTCCATAAAATCAATGGACGTTTCGTTTTCGTAAATATTGTGTTCCTTGCCTTTCTTTTTCTTTTATTTTTGCTTTATCAGCTATGTGTTCTTACACACACCCACGTCACTAAAATGCCGATCCTCATCCACTCTGGATCCAGTTGATAACAGTTCTACTATTGCCAATTACAATTTCGAGAATCCGATCTATCAAACTGAAGACGGAGACGAGGACGATTGTGAAATACCTGTAGAGCTTGCTAGGTTGTTACAACAAGAAGAGAAAGCTATACAGCCACATGAAGAGCCAGTCGAAGTTGTGAATCTGGGAACTGAAGAAAACAGAAAAGAGGTCAAAATAGGGGCTGATTTAGACAACACTGCTCAGCATAAGGTATTCTCTTTTATGGATGGTTTCTCTGGTTACAATCAAATCAAGATGGCACCTGAAGATATGGAGAAGACAACATTTGTGACACAGTGGGGCACCTTTTGCTATAAGGTAATGCCATTTGGTTTGAAGAATGCAGGGGCAACATATCAGCGTGCTATGGTGGCTTTGTTTCATGATATGATTCATCATGAGATAGAGGTATATGTGGATGATATGATAGCCAGATCTCAGAATGAAGAGCAACATCTTGATCATCTGCACAAGTTGTTTGAGAGGTTGAAGAAATACAGGTTGAGATTAAATCCAAACAAGTGTACTTTTGGAGTTAGATCTGGAAAGCTCCTGGGTTTCATTGTCGGTGGAAAAGGTATTGAAGTGGATCCTGCAAAAGTGAAAGCTATACGAGAGATGCCAGCTCCCCGTACTGAGAAGGAGGTTAGAGGTTTCTTGGGACGATTGAACTACATTGCAAGATTTATTTCCCAATTAACTACCATCTGTGAGCCAATCTTCAAGTTGTTGAAGAAAGATCAGGTGATGGAATGGAATGATGAGTGCCAGACTGCCTTTGATGAAATCAAGAGATATTTGCTAGAACCTCCAATTTTAATGCCACCAGTTGATGGAAGACCCTTGATTATGTATTTAACAGTATTAGACAACTCAATGGGGTGTGTATTGGGGCAACATGACGAGTCTGGTCGAAAAGAGCAGGCAATATACTACCTTAGCAAAAAGTTTACCGACTGTGAAACAAGATACTCACTGCTCGAGAAAACTTGCTGCGCTTTGGCATGGGCTGCTCGCCGACTAAGACAGTATATGTTGACCCATACTACCTTGTTGATTTCGAAGATGCAGTTCAAGATTAAGCATCACAACTCTTCTCCGTATCGTCCAAAGATGAATGGGGCAGTTGAAGCTGCTAATAAGAACATTAAGAAGATTGTACAGAAGATGACTGTTACTTACAAGGATTGGCACGAGATGTTACCACTTGCTCTGCATGGTCATCGTACTACAATACGTACTTCAACAGGGGCAACCCCATTCTCCTTAGTCTATGGTATGGAAGCAGTTCTGCCTATTGAAGTTCAGATCCCCTCCTTGAGAATTATGAAGGATGCAGGCTTGGATGAAGATGAGTGGATTCAGACTCGACTTGACCAGATAAATTTGATTGATGAGAAAAGGTTAGCAGCAGTTTGTCATGGCCAGATGTACCAGAAACGGATGATCAAAGCTTTTGACAAGAAGGTTAAGCCAAAGGTATATCAGGCTGGTGACTTGGTAATCAAGCGTATCATATTACCACAGGGTGATCCTAGGGGCAAGTGGACTCCAACATATGAGGGACCATTTGTAGTCAAGACAGTGTTCTCAGGAGGTGCCATGATACTGACTACAATGGATGGTGAAGACTTCCCACAACCTGTAAACGCAGACATAGTTAAAAAATACTACGCATAAAAAGAGACCCGCTAGGTTGACAGGCCTAGGCAAAAATAAGGGCATCCCGGCAAACCAAAAGGGTTTGGGCAAAAATTAGGGATATATATATAAAAAGATGTACACCCGGCAAGTCGAAAACCTGAAAAGGCGGCTTGGGCAAAAAAGGGTATCCCGGTGGATTGAAAACCTGAAAGGGCAATCCAGGCAAAAGTTAGGGATTAAAGCGTATGACTATGTCTCGTTTGGATCACTCATGAAACTGCAACCAGTTGTACTACTTACTCAAGCTCAAACAGATAAAGCTCAATCCAATCGTTTCCGTCTCAACAGCAAGAAGATGAGATACTTGAGTGGCAATAGTAGAATTGAAACTCAATAGGATTATTTCCCACATAGCTGATTCTTTTTGTAAAACTTCATGACAAAATTCTCTTACTAGGGTTTATGTCTCCTTGTACAAACTTACCCGTGCATGGGTCACTTTTGATATAAATAAATTCCATCTTTTGAATCCAGATTTACTTTTACCCTATTTACATAAGCGAAACGTCCATTGGTTGTGTTTGAATGTATGTATGCCTTTGAATATGATTGATGTTTACCAGAAATGCATGTATGCTTTTAATATGATTGATGTTTACCAGAAACGCATGAAAATGCAGTAATAGTATTTACTAAGGACGAACGAGGGAAGGATTTCAACGAAGCTTCGCCGGTTCATCTTTACAAGACAGTTACAAACCATCAGTAGGACTAATCCATTTTCACAAAGTCTAATCTCCCCTGGAATTTATATCCATCTCTTTTATCCTCATACGGATATACGGGAAATTACTTTCCATTAAGGGTACGACGAACGAAGACGGGATGTTATACTTACCCTACTATCCCCAACAACGGGAGGTTATCTATACCTTGTTATCCCCAACAACGGGAGGTTATCTCTACCTTGTTATCCCCAGCAGACGGAGGGTTATATATTCTTCAACAACGAATCGGGATTTATTTTCCTTGGCCAGCAGTTGTTATACAAGGATATCCAGACACTTCCAGCAGTGTCATAGCATACATACATCATTTACATCATACCATAACATATATGTCTATAGTACATTACCTAAGTGCATCATGTCATACATGCATACATAAAGCATAAACTAATGTTATTATACAGAATGCTACCTTGTTTTCAGGTTAATTATCCAACAAACAAGCTTATGATCTTTGGGACTGCTTTATTGTAACCTCAGGGTTACTTTATCCTCCTGATGAGCTTCTTATTACTTTGGGACTGCTTTATTGTAACCTCAGGGTTACTTTATCCTCCTGATGAGCTTCTTATTACTTTGGGACTGCTTTATTGTAACCTCAGGGTTATTTTATCCTCCTGATAGACTCTCATGACTTCAAGACTGCTTTAGAGCTATCCATTGCTCTATCCTCCTGAAATCATTACTTCAAGACTGCTTTAGAGCTATTGATTGCTCTATCCTCCTGAAGACATATCACATTATTATTTCAAGACTGCTTTAGAGCTATCCATTGCTCTATCCTCCTGAAATCATTACTTCAAGACTGCTTTAGAGCTATTGATTGCTCTATCCTCCTGAAGACATATCACATTATTACTTCAAGACTGCTTTAGAGCTATTCATTGCTCTATCCTCCTGAAGCCATCTAATTATTTCAAGACTGCTTTAGAGCTATTGATTGCTCTATCCTCCTGAAGACATATCACGTTATTATTTCAAGACTGCTTTAGAGCTATTCATTGCTCTATCCTCCTGAAATCATTACTTCAAGACTGCTTTAGAGTATTCATTGCTCTATCCTCCTGAAATTACATTATTATTTCAAGACTGCTTTAGAGCTATTCATTGCTCTATCCTCCTGAAATCATTACTTCAAGACTGCTTTAGAGCTATTGATTGCTCTATCCTCCTGAAGACATATCATGTTATTATTTCAAGACTGCTTTAGAGCTATTCATTGCTCTATCCTCCTGAAATCATTACTTCAAGACTGCTTTAGAGTATTCATTGCTCTATCCTCCTGAAATTACATTATTATTTCAAGACTGCTTTAGAGCTATTCATTGCTCTATCCTCCTGAAATCATTACTTCAAGACTGCTTTAGAGCTATTGATTGCTCTATCCTCCTGAAATTACATTATTATTTCAAGACTGCTTTAGAGCTATTCATTGCTCTATCCTCCTGAAATCATTACTTCAAGACTGCTTTAGAGCTATTGATTGCTCTATCCTCCTGAAGACATATCACGTTATTATTTCAAGACTGCTTTAGAGCTATTCATTGCTCTATCCTCCTGAAATCATTACTTCAAGACTGCTTTAGAGTATTCATTGCTCTATCCTCCTGAAATTACATTATTATTTCAAGACTGCTTTAGAGCTATCCGTTGCTCTATCCTCCTGAAATCATTACTTCAAGACTGCTTTAGAGCTATTGATTGCTCTATCCTCCTGAAGACATATTACATTATTATTTCAAGACTGCTTTAGAGCTATCCGTTGCTCTATCCTCCTGAAATCATTACTTCAAGACTGCTTTAGAGCTATTGATTGCTCTATCCTCCTGAAGACATATCACATTATTACTTCAAGACTGCTTTAGAGCTATTGATTGCTCTATCCTCCTGAAGACATATCACATTATTACTTCAAGACTGCTTTAGAGCTATTGATTGCTCTATCCTCCTGAAGACATATCACATTATTACTTCAAGACTGCTTTAGAGCTATTGATTGCTCTATCCTCCTGAAGACATATTACATTATTATTTCAAGACTGCTTTAGAGCTATCCATTGCTCTATCCTCCTGAAATCATTACTTCAAGACTGCTTTAGAGCTATTGATTGCTCTATCCTCCTGAAGACATATCACATTATTATTTCAAGACTGCTTTAGAGCTATTGATTGCTCTATCCTCCTGAAGCCATTATTACTTCAAGACTGCTTTAGAGCTATTGATTGCTCTATCCTCCTGAGGTCAGATTTATCACTTCAAGACTGCTTTAGGGTTATCATTATTGATTGCTCTATCCTCATGAAGACATGCTGTTACATCAGTATTACTCCAGACTCCTGACAGTTCTCATTATACTACTGAAGAACTTTCCCCTAGTGGCATCTTTAAGCCCACTCAATCATGTTCAACCAACCATCAATATCACTCCATGCACTGGTGAGTGCAAATTTTTGGGCTTTTGTGTTCAATCCCCTTCAACCTTCCAGGTTACGACTGGCAAATATACCAATCTAACCCCTCAGGTTTCAGAAAATTGAACAGGGGCAGCTGTTGCACCCCAAAATTTTCCCTCACAATACAAGACTTTGTGTTCTAAGAAGGTTCACAAGGTTCACAAGTCCCACAGTGCTTTCAATACCTTTCATGAGGTTCATGAAGTCCATAGGTTGCTTCTTGGAGGTTCACAAGGTTCACAAGCTTCACAATACCTCCCATGAGTATCACAAGATATCTTATGAAGATTCACAAGGTTCACAAAGTTCACAATTGGTCAGAAGAGTTGACAATTCCCTCAGACAATGCACCTCCTAAGCAGTGCATCCAAAACTAGGGTTTTGACTTTAATCAGGCTAAATGGACTTTCCAAACAATTCAAAAGTGAGCTTAAGTACCTAAGAGCCCATGGATAACCATGGATGAAAAGGGTGCTAACACCTTCCCTTTTCATAACCTACCCCCCGGACCCAAAATATTCTCTAAGGTCTTTCCTGTTCTTTTATAACCTTTCCTTATGGATAAAATAAAAGTCGGTGGCGACTCTTGCTATCCGCAACATTGTTTAAAGTCAGTTCTCCCACCGTGTTACAGGCACGCAGGCCGACAAAATAAAAGGGGCACGCAGGCCGCCACCACCTACTCTAACTACTCATCTTCGACATGGTCCTCTACCTCGTCCTCCGAGCTGTCGGGCGCAACGATATGGCCGTCCTGGATCTGATGGTAGGGACCAACCCCGTCGGTCACCAAGTCGAGACTGGAGTTGACGAGCCAAAACTGGTCGACAACACTCTTGAAGCCCACCTCGACGGCTCCCAAGCAGTCCTCCTCTAGCTAAAGGATCTTATCCACAAGCTCCCACTGAGACACCATTAACCGCTCATCTTCTGACTCCTCCTCGGTCGGGGCGACCATATCCTCGAGCTCAGTAGCACGACCTCTAACTCTCGCGAGCTCGTCCTCCCTTTGCTTCAACGCCTTCTCCAGCTCCACGATACACTCCTGGTGGACCTTGTCCTGTTTTTGGTACTCCTTCTAGTCGGCCTCCAACTTAGACTGGACCTCCTCAGATACCGCGAGCTTTCTCCTGACGACAGTCAATTCCTCCAAGGAGCACCCCTCCTAATTCAGCACAAAGGTCGTCTCAAAAGCCCTCAACACTGCGGCCAGGTCTGCAGACAATATCTTCCTCTGGGCCTCCTTGCTTGCGGCCAAAATATTCCTCGCCTCCTCTGAAGCCACCACGAGAGCATCCCCCCCGAAAAGTAATTCGGCCAGAGGCAACAGGGGGCAGAACGAAACTCCGCTCCGGGGACCCATCCGTCAGATCAATCGAAGGTACCTCAACCTCTTGTCGCCTCTTGGAGGTCGGCGGTGGCGCCGGGGAGCCACTCCCCTGCGGGGATGAAGTCGTTCCCACGGAACCAACGACCAACTCCCTCCGAAACAGCGACAATCCTCCCTTGAGGGCGGAGGTTACCCCTGCTCATCAGATTGGTTACGCGTTCCTCCACCGAACCCATTGTACCTGCAAGAAGGGCACAAGAAAAACAGTTAGCGTCGAAAATCAAAAAACGAATAACAAAGACTAGACGGGGAGACGCCCAACTACCTAGGAGCCGGTGGGCCTCAGCCTCTGACCGACACTCGAGTAGAGCATTTTTATTGATACATTGGGTCTCTATCCGTATCTCCCCGTCCGTGTTATGGATGTACTCCCCGTCGGGGACTCGCACTTCCGACGAAGTCCGTCAACTTTCTAAAAGCCAAGCTATCCTCCTCCCCCAGGTGGGATAGTCGGTAGATGAAGCTATCAGTGCTCAAACGAAAATGCAGATCCATCCACTCCAAGGGGAAGTTGGACTCATAATTATCCTCGAATTTCCCGTCCACGACAATCACCTCTCTCCAGAACATGGTTCGTAGGCCTCATCCGTCATCGGCATGACCACAAACCATCTGTCCTTGAACCGCTGCACTGAGTCGGTATATGGTAGGAAGAGTCTGGTTGGCTGCTTCAAAGAGACCTATTTGTGTTGACCGACCACCATCTGCCGCTGCTGATGAAAGACGCGGAAAAACAACGGAATGGTGGCCCCGAGCTCAAGATAGTCACATACGATTTCAGAGGCCCGGATGAAGGCGAGGGAATTTGGATCGAGTTGGGACGACGCCAATATCAAGTGGTCGAACGCACCCTGCTGGAAAGCCGTGAACAACATGCACATCCCCACCTCCTTGATAGCAACCTCATACATCGGGAATCGACAACCGTCATACCACAAGCATATACGATCCGACTCCTAGGACTGGCAGGCTCTAAACTAACTAGGACTACCGGCCACCCTATCTTCGATCACATCGAACACGTCAGAGTCGTTGAGGACGAATCTCAACATATAGTTTAAAGGCTCTCCCCCGACCCATTCCTCCAACGGTCTCTCTAGGGGATCTGCGAAAGCCTCGTTCTGGCGACCTTCGTCGTCTTCAAACAGGTACCACTGCACCTCCTCTTCATCATGGTCCGCCAGTTTACCTGAAAAGCAGAGGAACATGGTGACTTTGACAGCCAAATCAAATCCACCCTTCCATCACGGTTCAAGTGAAAGGGCGTGATCGCTTAGACGCCCAGAAGATGATTCGGGGGTGGCCCTACCCCTGAGGTACCCAGGGAGTATCCTCCATATCCTTGGCGCACTCATCAACTTATGCCCGGGGCATTCATCAACTACCCTCGGGGCATTTAAAGGTCTTTTGATCCTCCCCAGACCACTCTTGGCAAGGGTCGAGGACAACCAGTCTCTACCCTAATTTTGGAAGACCCTCTGACGTATTCGCCGAAAAAGCCCACGGTCATTCCGACGCCCCCAACGGAGCCGTCGGAAACGCCGCCGAAAACCCTAAAAAAACACCATAAGTAAAGTAGGAACTTACGTGATGTCGTGGCAGAAAAAGCTGTCGCATCGGGCTGAGAGATTGTGGAAGACGAACAGAAAGAGTGAAGGCGCCAAGTAGATATTTCAAGGTTTCGAGCAACAGTGAAAGAAACGAATGAGCGAAAGGACGGTTTGGATCCGCATATATATATATATATATATATATATATATATATATATATATATATATATATATATATATATATATATATATATATATATATATATATATATATATATATATATATATATATATATATATATATATATATATATATATATATATATATATCTAACACAAGAAACGAAACGTCGCTAGGCACTCAAGTACCTAGCCTGTAGCCTCCACATGAAGACACGTGGCAATCCTCTACCTTCCCTGCGTCTCTTCAGATTCTCCTCCTCGACCGCGGGCTTCCTTCCACATCGTAGGCTCACCTGGCCGACACGGCCACATCCTGCCCGACAGAGCGACGCGCCCGACGCCCTTCGCTGCTTAAGTCATAGCTCGCGTGACCGCGAGCAACAACTTGGGGGGCTACTGTTCTGAACTGGGCCGACACTTGGCCCACAATCGAGCAGACCCCAAACTCCATTGGATTTGGGCCTAATAAGACCTCGTCGACAGGCAGAAAATCTGTCGGGCACAACACCTTCTCCCGTCGGACACAAGCCAACAACCGTCGGGCAGGACCTTCGTAGCTGTCCGACTGACCTCCTTCTCCCCCTCGTTCGGGCAGAGGCCAGGCAGCCCGGGGAGCTCCTCAAACCTTCCCCACGTTCTCTACGTGTCCCCTACGCAGAGACACGTCATCAAGTAACTACCTGTGTCTTAATGAGTCAGTTCTCCACCTCTCGGATAGCACAGAACAATTACACTAGGGTGAAGACCACATGCTGGACTTCACGATGCCACGTCAGCCCTAGCAGTTACCTATGTTGTGTCTGGAAGCCCAGCCCAACGCAAAGTAACCGTTGGCCCTGCGCGGGGGGCTCATTATAAATACCTTCTTCACTAGAGGGTCAGGTAACCAATTCTTACTCCTTTTCTCTGTACTTTTAATTGCTCTGCCCGTCACTTACTTTGGCATCAGAGTGTGTTTCAGGTACACCCCATCTGTCCATCAAGTCTACTGTTCGACAGCTTAGACGTGTGGCAACCTAATGATCTCTCTGGTCAGGTACAATCAATATCAAACACTCATATGATCCAATAGAGTACACTTAGGTTAATCTCAAAACACCTAATCTAAAAAAACTTAGCTACGCATAATGAAATTAATGATTACCATGAAATGTGGTATTCATCAAAATCAATGGAAAATATACTCCCAAATGGCTTCAATGATCTCCAAAATCGCTCACAAAAGCTCATGGCCATCACTCTCTCCAAAATTCGTACCCCTAAAAAAACTAGCAAAAGTTCCTTTAAAAAGTTTAAAACACATGTCAGGGAAACGTGTCATCGCGACTGCTTTAGCATTTATCGCGCCCAGATCGCGCTCTTATTTGACTCGATTTTGCGCATGTTATCTACTATTTTATTTCCATTTTCTTGTATTATGCCTCTACTTTATTTCTTTTTCAGGTTTTTGTATTTTCAAGGTTACTCGAGAAGAAATGAAGAAAAATGAGCTAAAACCCTACTTTTTGAGAAAATGTACACATGGTTTCCACCATGGCAGACGCCATAGGAGATGCCATGAGAAGGATGCAAGCCAACTGCTGACAACTGCCACGTCTCCCACTCCTTTCCACCCTAGTACATGTGGCGAGCGCCACAATGAGGTGGCGGGCGCCACCTTCACACAAAAGTTTCCCTCCCAAAAGGAGTTGGGGGGCATTCCTGTCTTTACCTGTACTTTCCTGCCTCTATAAATAGCAGAGTTCTGATTCATTTCAAACCATCCAAGCTTAGACAACAGAACTCAAGCCATAAATTTCACTTGTCTGTAAAGTAATAAACTTCTCACATCGAGGAGTTATTACACCGTGTAATCGAGTCTGTAATCGAGTTTGGAGCACTTGGGAAGAAATTAAACCTACCGCCATTTTATTTCTGCATTTACTTCCAGTTGTACAAGATTTTAAAGCCTCTCGTTTGAGCAGGTTTCTGTTTATTTCCTTTATTTACCTGTCTTTTATTTTGTCGCGCCTTTATTTACCTGCCCTTTATTTAGCGCACCCCTTTTGTTGCACTTTATTTATTTACCCGCATTTTATTTTCTCGCATTTATTTACCATGTCCGACTAAACTTTAAGGGCTAGGATGCGAGGATTATAGTTATAATCAGTATTCCAAACGATTGTCGATAGAATTACTTAAGGGCTATTTTAACTTTTAACACTTATTTTCTGCACTTAAAATTTGTTGGGTAAGATCGAAAGCCATCCAACCTTTAGATAAATTTGGTTAGTGTTGACTGTCTTAAGGAAGCGAAAGCGCTTGGTTCAGTCAATTAGGAATCTTTAATGTTTAAGAAAACCGATTTTAAAACTGTTTTCAGACGCGTTTATGGATTTGAAGTCCGGTTCGTAAGAACCTTTTTTTGTTAGAAATTCCAAGTTAAAATACTTTTCAACTAAGTCTATAAACTATATTTCTTAAAAATAGGTTTATTAGTCCTAACGCAATGCGCACCTTCTTATATGTGACAATAAGAGGGATCGATTAGGGATAAACTCGGTTCTGAATACGCGAAAGTGACAGTTCCTGTTAAATTAGTTCTTTTCACGAGTAGAAAACATTGCCCTATAATGAATCCTATTTATACACATCTGGAATACTACGTAGCTATATGAATTGCATCTATGCATATTGCTTTATTATTAATTTTAATTCTGCACTTTACTTTTATCCTGCACAACCAACCCCTTAATTGACTTGCCTTAGGTAAACACCGTAACAATAGTACTCGATAGATTGACGTTTGGTCTCTGTGGGATTGATAATATTTTGTATTACTTTGACGCTATTCGTGCACTTGCGAATCGCCCATCACCCATGATGTCAACATTGCGACTACGAGAAAATTAGTGGCGAAACCTGCTTTTTTGATTCCTTTCGCTTATAGTTTTCACTAAGTTCCCACTTTCTTCACCTTTGTAGTTTTTTTTCATAATTCTTCAACCTTTTGGCTTGGTTTTTGCTCATAATTCCACCGATTTGTAAAGTTGCCCGCAAATATTACATAATGACCGAGTGCCATCAACTGCCAAGTCATACAAAACTCCATGACTTTCCACCTTATTTTTTAGGCCATGCATCTTCACAACCTCCTTCTGCTTCCTTCGGGACTTCTCGAAGTCCTACTAGAGCTTTGGTACCTTTTATTGGAGAGTGGTCCACTCACTGATGGTCGTTTCATACTTTCTCATCCACTATTCCTTCTCATTGGGTAAGTTGTCAAGGGAAAATATTCCCCCGACCATCCTCCTCCTATGCAATCCAAGAAACACAACGGAACATATGTTAGATAGTCTCAGCCATTAACTTTATTCTACTAGTGTCAAAAGACCTTAAATGTGAGCGTCATCCTATTTAGAGAAACACATCTGCACCTCCTAAGTAGTTTGAGGCACCCTCTAAGGTAGAGCACCTGGAAACTTAGAAAGTACAACTTGAAAAGTTTCAAGAGAAATCCTAGGGATGCTGAAGCTAAAAGATTTTGATTTTTACCGGACCCCATTTCTTTGGAGGGATTCTTATCTTGGCCTCATTTATTCTTGTCACTAGTCATAACATATGAGTTTTCATTTGATATTTTACTTCGTCTTTCACCTTGATCAGAGGTAGCCAGTCACATCTAGGAGTTAGGCAAAGTCTTAATGGAACAGAAGGTTGGTCGGCAACAACAGTTATAAAAAGGTGATCTTATGTTGCCTCCGTTAATGTGAGGATTGAGAGAGGCGGAGGGGTACGGGAAGCAACAACGACTGCCATGGTCTTTTTCTTCTCGTAAAGACTCCTGATGGACACCGTGGATTATTCTAAAAGAACAAGGTAATTAGTAACTAATGATTATCTAGGAGATACCAAAGCAAGTATAAAGTAAATTTGATATCCTCACCTAAAAAGCCTTTCCTCTCTTCAACATCGATAACATCCAAGAGAACCTGAGTATCAATGATCTATCTTTACTATTTGGTAGCCCCTACTTCTTCATGGCTTTTGCCTTCCTTGAAACCCACCGTTTCTTAAAAGGACATCATCTCCTCTTTCTTCGACACCTCTTATGGGGTTAATTTACCATCAGAGAAGACATAATTGAGAGAATATCGGTTGAAATGGTTTCAGTTCCAGTATTTATTAATCTTTTCCTTGCACTTGGAAGTCGAAGAAGCCGAATCAATGGTAGTGGCTGAATCATAGAGTGAGCTTTCAAAGTCAAAAAAGACGCCAAGATAAAGTGTTCCTTCAAAATTTTCCAACTGTCCATATAAATTTCAAACATCCTAGTTGATCAGCAAAGGACAAATATTCATTGCCAATGTACAAGATCCCTCGAAGTACCAGATATAGAGAATAAATTGAAGAAAATATTAAGGGATGGCACCTTCTCTTAATACTCACACCAAAGCTGAAACATCTTGGCAAAGGCCCGAGCTGAATGGTGAAGCTGAGAAAGAGAAATATCCATATGATTTAGCAACTTTTTTTTAAACATGCTGAAGGGAAACCTGAGTCTGAGCCGAGTGAAAAGGCACTCGTATAAGGGGCCAAAAAACCTATTAAAAGAGTTACCAATCATCTTACCATCTTCAATGTGTGAAACAAACCAATCCGAATAAGTGCCAACTTCTATCTAAGCTTCCTCCACCCTTTCTACACAGTAAAAAACAAAAATCGTGCCACCAACTCAAGATACACCCAATGGTGGAATCCATCATCTAACAACGACACCAAATCCGCATGTCCTAGTCTTACCATTTCTTCTCAGTTGTCATTTAAAAGTTAATTTCAATTAGAAGCTAGACGGTTATTCCTAAATGTAAGATGGTTATAAATTTCTAAATCAACAGGGTTCTGACCATACGCCCCCTAAAAATATTAGGCATAATATAAGGCTCACCGCTCATCTTAGGTTGTTATGGCTGATTCTAATTTAATATAGGTTTGGATAGAGGAAGTAAGGCAGGTGACCACTTCCTTATAAGTTAGATTATAGGAGTTATCCACTCCATCTCCTTTACGAGAGCTAAAAGGGTCGTCTCTACTCTCAAAAGAATCTTCTCAGGGCCTATATCTATCACTCAATACAATGATATAGGGATTGAGATCATTTATTTATTGATTATATGCATTTAAAAGTTGCAGACTTTGGAGTTAGGAAGTCACTCAAAATCATATGTTTGTTTTGGATCATGCTTGCATTAAGGAGTAATATGTTTAGAAAAAGAAAACAAATTTCATATTGTTTGTGTTACACTTACTTTTAATGTTTATATAGCACACACAAAATATTATTTAATGTTAACTTGTGGGTTGTAGAGATGAGCCTTAAGCCCAAACAACTTTTTTAAGAATTTGTCCACATCATTAAAAAAAATTTAATTTATTTTAATTTGTTTACAAAATGACTTGAATAATAAAAAAATCAATAATTATCAACACATCATCAATAAAATGTCACGTATTAAAATAAATTATACATTAGTGTTTTTTTAGAGTAAAATTAGAGATAAGGACCAAAATTGTTTGAAACAAAACATGTGGATTGATTTCGTGAGCATAACATAATAGAATCAAAATTATTATTTAGCCAACCGGAGATTAAGTGTAAGTTTGACTTTGACTAATAAATTTAACACAAAAGTAAATGTGACATCGCTTGAATAAATAAGAAATTCAATGGACCGTTTTAAAAGATAAGTGAACAAAATAAATCCAAAAATATAATTAAAGAATAAAAAATGGTATTTAGACTAAATTTAGTTATTATACTTTTTAAATTTATGTGTAGTTTACTGTATTTATTTATTAGTTATTTTATTGTTTTTTAATCAAATTTATATATTTTTCTATTATAATTATGTATTTCAAAACCTTTTTTGTTTATATATATATATATATATATATATATATATATATATATATATATATATATATATATATATATATATATATATATATATATATATATATATATATATATATATATATATATATATATATATATATATATATATATATATATATATATATATATATATATATATATAAGGTTTTGACAAAGAGATATAAAATAAAAGTACGAGTTTTTTTTTGACAAAAAAATAACATATTTTTCTATTTTAAAACAAAAATATCGATACATTATATAGATATCAACTAGTAACTAACCCGTGCGTTCGCACGGGTCTGTATGTTCGAGAATTTTATATTATGAACGCATAATTATTTATCAAATTGAAAAGAACAATGGTAAAATTATAAAAATAGATATGATTGAAATTAAAAAATTGAATTGATAAGTATAAGAAAATGTTGTGTGTTGTAAAAGAAGGAACTAAATTAGTTATTGATATAAATTCAAATAATGTAATAATGATTGAAAATATTAAACAAAGAAGGAACTAAATTAATT
The DNA here is from genome assembly GCA_963859935.3 of Lathyrus sativus. NCBI lineage: Eukaryota > Viridiplantae > Streptophyta > Magnoliopsida > Fabales > Fabaceae > Lathyrus > Lathyrus sativus. The sequence continues at coordinate 636,682,118 of OZ012741.1, forward strand.
ATTTGTTTCATGATAATTGAGTATTTTGGGGGAACTTATATTTACGATGCATCAAAGTTTCAATCTCTGAATCAATATGGTGAATGCACCAGCCAACATCAACAAATATCTTTTTACATTGTCATGAACAAATATGGTTTGGGTGCTTCAGGATTTAGCCATGGGAGTGTCTGCCTTGAATTTATCAGGCGCAAATGGCTCTAGGGATCTCCATGTTCCTCCAACCTTTAATTTGACATTCAGAGGGAAAGACTAACCTTTACTTATACCCGAAGGGAAATAATAAAACCATCATTGTCTTCCTAGTCAAAATATAATAACTGGAAAGATAGTTTAATCAACACAATGAAAAAAATAGATCATTTATATATCTTATGTTAGATAGTCCTTCTATGTCGAATGGATCCAGACTGAATCATGAACGAAATCACTTTCCTTAAAAGTATTTCAAGCACACTCTCAAATTGTCTTAGAGTTGGAACGGCCTGAATACCCAGGATAAGTCAGCCTTTTTCTCGAAACTGCACAAGACTGGTGAAGTTTCGAATGCAAGGAAAACGTTGGAATTATATGGAAGAGGATTTCAGAATTTTGGAGTATTTTATTTCGAATTATCAATCATATATTTATAGCCATGCATGTGTCTTTTCAGAAGTTTGCAATTCTTCATAAACACACTCTCTAATGAGCATTTGCAATGGTTCAAATAAAATGATATGCACCAATTCATGAAGTGTCATGTATTTCGAATTCAAATTCAAAATTCAAACTCTAGGCAACGAATGAAATCTGGAGCTATAATTAAAAATAAATTCGCAGTATACCGGCCGAAGGCCGGTCCGCCCGCCGGAGGCGGCCGGAGCGCCACCGGCGCCGCCTCATTAACGTCGCGAATAGCCCGATTGCTCTGATGCGTCGTGCCTAAGTGCTCAAGTGCCGTCTACAAGCCGCCACTAGCGCCTCTACGCCCACGCCCCCGGATCCGGTTCCGGTTCCGGAGCCGGAGCCGGTGTCGTCGGTGGCGACACCGGCGAGGGGTGTTTTGTATGAGATAAGTGACATAAGTTTTGGCACCACCACATATGACTATGTGGCACTTTATCCTCTTTGGTTCTTTTGGAAATTACATTGTTCCAAGTGCCTTATAAATGCTATTTAATTTTACTCCTCTTCCAATGTGGGACTAAGCATTTATTGTCAATTAAATATAACACCCACTTTGTCATTTTGGAACAACATTAATGGAAATAAAATATTATTTCCAACAATCCCCCACTTGTTCTAATAATGACAAAATAATAATTCCAGAAATGGGACATAAGAAGTATTAATACAGTTAAGTATCTTTCGATTTTAAACTTAACCTTAGTAAGAATAACACAAGGTTTAATCGGAATATTAGGTAGCAATGCTTTTAAAACCATGAATCCATATGAATAGACCGGTGTTACCTTACACACACTCCTTAAAGATTCTTCCTCTGCATAACTCGCTTAACACTTATTTATGGCCATGTGCTATCCTGTTTCATGAATTTTTCATGAGAGAAACTCCAACTCTCACTTTGAGACGGCACCATCTCATAATTCACATAGGTGAAGTTCATATAGTATCTGTTTCCAATAGATACGTACCCTCGGTATTGAACTTCATTAAGAGTTTAAAATAAAACTCAACCCTCATTTCTAATGTCAACATAATTATGAAATGTTAGACAATTATCCAAATCAACGACTTGTTGTTACCCATTGAAAATCTTAACGTTAATGTTCTGTTAACTTAAGATTGGGTTGCCGTCATTGTCGGAACTCTTACTCAAGGAGTTTCAACCCCATACCTCTCGAGGTTGTTCTTACTAAGTCTCTTGCCAGTGGCTTAGTAAACGGATCAACCAAATTATAGCTTGTTCGTATATACGTAAGTGAAATGATTCCATCCTTAATCAGTTTTCTTACGAACGAATGTCTAAGTCCTATATGCCTGGACTTTCCATTATACACTTCGCTAAATGCTCTTGCCAAAGTGGCCTGACTATCGCAGTGTATCATTACCTTTGAAACATTGTCTTTAGCCAATGGAACTTCCAAAAGAAGATCCTTCAACCACTCTGCCTCTTGACTAGCGGAAGCGAGAGCCACGAATTCTGATTCCATGGTCGAAAGAGTAATGCATGTTTGTTTCTTGCTCTTCCAAGAAATTGCTCCTCCAACTAGTGTAAATATCCACCCAGTTGTAGATTTGTGATTTCCCACGTTAGAGATCCAACTGGCATCGGTATATCCTTCTAATATAGCAGGAAACCTACCATAATGAAGGCCAAGATCTTTGGTTTTCAACAAATAACCAAATATCCTCGTGATTGCCTTCCAATGTTCATTACTTGGATTACTAGTAAATCTACTCATTTTACTAACTGCAAATGATATATCGGGTCTAGTACATTGCATTAAGTACATAAGACATCCGATCGCACTTGCATATTCTAATTGAGCCACTGCTCTTCCATCATTCTTTTCAAGTTTGATTACATGATCAAATGGAGTAGTTACTTCCTTGAATTTCAGGTGTTTGAACTTATCAAGCATTTTCTCAATATAATGTGTTTGATTAAGTTCATAACCCCCACTATTTTGCTTAACTTTTATTCCTAAAATTGTGTCAACAAGCCCAAGATCTTTCATCTTGAAAGTGGAAGTTAGAAATCTTTTTGTTTCTAAAATTCCATTAAGTCTATTGCTAATTATTAGCATGTCATCAACATAAAGACACAAAAATATTACAGTGTTATTATACACTTTTGTATATAAACACTTGTCACAAGAATTAGGAATAAATCCATTTGACATTATCGCAGAGTCAAACTTTTGATGCCATTGTTTTGGTGCTTGTTTTAAGCCATATAGAGATTTGACAAGTTTGCACACCTTCTGTTCATTTCCAGGAAGGACGTGTCCTTCTGGTTGTTCCATGTAGATTTCCTCATCGAGGTCTCCGTTTAGGAATGCTGTTTTAACATCCATTTGATGAACAATCAGATTATTTAAAGATGCTAAAGCAAATAACAACCTTATAGTGGTTGTTCTCGCTACAGGTGCATAAGTGTCAAAATAATCTATACCTTCCTTTTGTCTAAATCCTTTTGCCACTAATCTTGCTTTATAAGTGTTTAATGTACCATCACTATGATATTTCTTTTTAAACACCCACTTGCATCCAATGGGTCTTGATCCCTTTGGTAAATCAACAAGTTCCCAAGTGTGGTTGGACATAATTGAATCCATTTCATCTTGGATAACATCTTTCCAAAAAGAGGAGTCTCTAGAAGCTATTGCTTCCTTATAAGTTTTAGGATCTTCCCCTACTTGAAGAATTACCGGAATGCTTTTAATAAAATTTGTACTATTTCCTTCAACCAGATAAAATGAAATGGATTGAGAATCAATTTCGTCTGGTCCTAGGTTCTTTATTTTCCGGACTCTTTTTCTTATCCTAGGTTTGGGTCGTGGTTCATTTATTCGAGATGTGCCTTCAGGTTGTATCTCTACAATCCGAGAAGAGTCTTTTTCACAAGATTCTTTATTTATGGCCGACTCTGATTCTTTATCCTTAGTTATAAGGTTTTCAAAGAATTCTACATCCCGGGATTCAACAATAATATTAGACTCTAAATTTAAAAGTCTATATGCTTTGCTATTTTGTGCATATCCTACAAATGCACATCTTATCCCTCGAGGACCCAACTTGGTTCTCTTAGGATCCATGTTTTTGTAATATGCCACACACCCCCACACCTTAAAATAGCCAATATTTGGTGTCATGCCCTTCCATACCTCATATGGAGAAATTCCACTTTTCTTTAAGGGAATTCTATTTATTATGTGACAAGCGGATGATAAAGCTTCGCCCCACAAATTGAAAGGTAGTTCGGAATGCAATAACATGACATTCATCATTTCTTGATATGTTCGATTCTTTCTTTCTGCTATGTCATTTTGTTGTGGTGTTCTAGGTGCCGAACATTCATGTATTATACCATGTTCTTCACAATATGCATCAAATTCAGTAGAAAAGTATTCACCGCCCCTATCACTCCTAAGGACTTTTATACTTCTACTTAATTGATTTTCCACTTCTGCTTTGTAACTCTTAAAGGCATTAAAAGCCTCATCTTTATGCTTTAAGAGATATACATAAGTGTATCTAGAACAATCATCAATAAATGTAATGAAATATCTATTTCCCCCACGGGTCAACATGCCATTAAATTCGCACAAATCTGAATGCACAAGATCAAGCAGATTTGTATTTCTTTCAACACTTTTGAAAGGTTTCTTAATCATTTTTGATTTAACACATAATTCACATTTATTGAAATCTTTGATATTACATGATATCAAGCCAAGTTTAATTAGTCTCTTCATTGAACTAATACCAATATGTGCTAGTCTATTGTGCCATAAAGTAACTGAATCAAGCATGTAAGCAGAATTAGAAATTTCATTAATCATGTTATCAGTAATACATAGTTTGATTATTCCTTCAGCGGAATATCCTTTTCCAACAAACACACCATTACGGGTCAAAATAAGTTTGCCCGATTCATACACAGATTTAATACCCGGTTTTCCCAGTAAATCCCCACTAACAAGATTCCTATTCATGTCTGGGACATGAAGCACATTAACAAGAGTAACTTTCTTTCCAGAAGTGAAGTTGAGTTCGACCGTTCCAGTTCCAACAACTTTGGATCGCACTTTATTTCCCATTTGTACTTCTTGTCCATCATTTGCCTCAGAATATGTTTTGAATGCAGCCCTGTCATATGAGACATGAACCGTGGCACATGTATCATACCACCAGCCTTGGACTTTGCCTTTGATTGCCATAATTTCGCTCACAGTAGCAATTATATCATCATTAGCATTCACTGCATTGATCTCCTTTTTTAATTTATTATGCCTGCAATCTCGAGCATAATGTCCAGGTTTTCCACATACAAAGCATCCATTTTTCGGACCCTTCGGACCACCGAAGTTCTTGAACTTGGTATGTTCCTTTTTTGGTGCGATATGACTTTTCTTGACATCATGTTTTTTCTTTTCCTTTCTGGTCACAGCATTGGCTTTGGAAAGACCCGCATATTCTGATTTTTCCCTCTCCTTCGATTCCTCCTCGATTCGAAGATGCTTCTGGATTTTCTCCAAGGAAAAGTCATCAGAACTGTGCAACAGTTTCTTTTTATAGCCTTTCCACGAACTTGGTAACTTCGCAATGATTGCACCAACTTGAAAGGTTTCAGGAATGTCTATTTTCACCGCTTTGATTTTGTTCACCAGGACTTGCAATTCGTGCACTTGAGGAAGTATGGGCTTGGAATCTATAAATTTAAAATCAAAGTATTTAGAAATTAAGAACTTTTTCGTACCTTCTTCTTCGACTTTGAATTTAAACTCCAGTGAATTCCATATGTCTCTAGCGGACGGATTGTCTGTGTATAGGTCGTATAGGCGGTCATACAGCGTGTTCAGAATATGCCCACGGCATAGTAATTCGTCCTCCCTTCGCAGCATGCGCTTCTTCTTGAGTTCGTCAGAATCATCTTCAGTTGGTTCTGGAATTGGTGTCAGATCGGGATCCAAGACGTAGTGAACCTTGAGTGCAGTAAGCAGGAATGTCATCTTGTCTTGCCATCTGGTAAAGTTGTTTCCATCGAAGCGATCCAATTTGACAAGATCCTGATTCATAACTTTGATACTTGAAACAGCAGCGTCGGAATCCATGATACAAATACTTTTAAGATTGTTAGGTAGTCCTTCTATGTCGAATGGATCCAGACTGAATCGTGAACGAAATCACTTTCCTTAAAAGTATTTCAAGCACACTCTCAAATTGTCTTAGAGTTGGAACGACCTGAATACCCAGGATAAGTCAGCCTTTTTCTCGAAACTGCACAAGACTGGTGAAGTTTCGAATGCAAGGAAAACGTTGGAATTATATGGAAGAGGATTTCAGAATTTTGGAGTATTTTATTTTGAATTATCAATCATATATTTATAGCCATGCATGTGTCTTTTCAGAAGTTTGCAATTCTTCATAAACACACTCTCTAATGAGCATTTGCAATGGTTTAAATAAAATGATATGCACCAATTCATGAAGTGTCATGTATTTCGAATTCAAATTCAAAATTCAAACTCTAGGCAACGAATGAAATCTGGAGCTCCGCCCGCCGGAGATTAACGTCGCGAATAGCCCGATTGCTCTGATGCGTCGTGCCTAAGTGCTCAAGTGCCGTCTACAAGCCGCCACTAGCGCCTCTACGCCCACGCCCCCGGATCCGGTTCCGGAGCCGGAGCCGGTGTCGCCGGTGGCGACACCGGCGAGGGGTGTTTTGTATGAGACAAGTGACATAAGTTTTGGCACCACCACATATGACTATGTGGCACTTTATCCTCTTTGGTTCTTTTGGAAATTACATTGTTCCAAGTGCCTTATAAATGCTATTTAATTTTACTCCTCTTCCAATGTGGGACTAAACATTTATTGTCAATTAAATATAACACACACTTTGTCATTTTGGAACAACATTAATGGAAATAAAATATTATTTCCAACATCTTATATACACTGTAATCACACAGAATAAGGCTAAGCAAATTATTTGAGTGAAATTGATCACATACTTGATAACTGGATAAACTATCATTCCATAGTTCTTATAGAAATTGATCACATACTCTAGCATCAACAAAATCCTGCATGTGCTAATGTGTGCCAACTGGTTGCTGAACTATGCAAATTTAATGTGACCCAACTGTAGGCAACTGATAACTATTTTAGTTTCTTCCCCTCATTGTACAAATGAAGAATAACAACCATATTTTTAATATAAGAAACAAAAATACATCTAAAAGCGTTTACGAAAAAGTATGTGACTCATGAATGTACAACTATCTTCATCCCCTAAGATGAATGATTGAATAGTTATATTTTCTTAATAAACCTCTGATTTGCTTTTTCAGATTCAATTCAGTTTTACTTTTTCAGATCATACAGAAAACCTCTGATTTTCTCACATTTTCTTTCATTTTTCTGGTGTACAAAACTTAAACAGAAGATCTACGAGAGAATTCCAATAAACATGTTACTCAATAAATACGCAAATAATGAAGTCTAGAGCTAAAACAACCTAAAATGAAAAAAAAAAGGACATATTCATATTCAGATCTCTCAATCACAGAGATAACAAATAAATGTCAAGATATAAAGTCGGTAAGCCAATCATGAGCTAATAAATAAAAAAGATTTTGATAAAGAAATATAAAATAAAAGTATGAGTTTTTTTTTTACAAAAAATTATTTAAAAATAACATATTTTGCTATTTTAAAACAAAAATATCGATACATTATATAGATATCAATCCTCGTATTCCATTTTGTAAAACATGGAATAGATGAGGTCAGGAATAAAAAAATAAAAATCACATTAATTTATTACACTACTTTGATTCCTTTTCATTACTATTTTCCTTATTTGTTGGGCTAAGAAGAGAGAGAAAAAAGCGAGCGTTGTGTTTGGTGTGTGTCCAAAGCAAAACAAGCCACAAACAAGAACAAGAGGCTTATAAAACGCTTCCACTAGCTTCATTCTTCAGCTCTCTCTTTCTCTCTCGTTTTCTTCGCTAATCTCTCTCTCTTCAATCTCACACCAACACCAGCAATGGGAGACGAGAAGAAGCCCAAGCCTGCTCTTGTTTCTGGTTTCTGGCCAACCATCAAGCCTTTCGTCAATGGCGGTGCCTCCGGCATGCTCGCCACCTGTGTCATTCAACCCATCGATATGATCAAGGTCTTGTATAGACTTTTCGTTTTTCTATAGATTGGTGTATGGTTCTTTCTGATTTTTTGAAATTATACTCAGATCTGTGGTTTTTGTTTGTTGTTCAGGTTAGGATTCAACTCGGTCAAGGATCTGCTGTTAGTGTTACAACTAACATGCTCAAGAATGAGGGTGTTGGTGCCTTCTATAAGGTTTGTTTTTGTTTTTTCCATTTTCTTCAGTCATAGATCTTTCTTTGTTTGTTCTTTCTGAATAAGATTTGTGTTGATAATTTCAATGTTGGATGATTGTGCTATTGATTCCAATGCATTTTACTTTTTCTTTTTTTTTATTTACCTGCCTATAGATCTGCGAGTTGAAGATGATTTTATATGTTTTTTTTAATTTGGCTTATGAATTATGAGACAATGTTTTGAGAATTTTAGGCTTTAGTTTTGTTATTTTTCCTTTGTTGAGATATGAATCTAGTGGTGTTTAAAGTCTGAACTGAATCACTTATTGCAGGGTCTATCAGCTGGGTTACTCAGGCAGGCTACATACACCACTGCTCGACTTGGAACGTTTAGGTGAGTTGTTTAAGATCACATTATTTGTCACAATTAGGTTTGGATTCACTTTTGTAAACAATGTCTTTATGATGCAATTTCGTTTAAAGCTTTCTTCAGAAGCGTCTGATTTAGCTCCTGAGTAAGGGCTTTTGAATTCGCTTTCAGTAGAAATTACAGTGTTATGTTTTATTGATTTTCTATCTGAGGTTTTGTGCGAGTCCTTTGCACTGCTTATTTTATGATTTTAATGATATTGTATTGCTTAATTATATTAATATTCTGTGTAGGATCTTGACAAATAAAGCGATTGAGGCTAATGATGGCAAGCCCCTGCCACTCTACCAAAAAGCTCTATGCGGGCTGACTGCCGGTGCTATTGGAGCATCTGTTGGCAGTCCAGCTGATTTGGCACTCATTCGTATGCAGGCGGATGCAACTTTACCTATTGCTCAGCGCCGAAATTACACAAATGCCATCCAGGCACTTTACCGTATTGGTGCAGATGAAGGGATTCTGTCACTTTGGAAAGGTGCTGGGCCTACTGTTGTAAGAGCCATGGCATTGAACATGGGAATGCTTGCATCTTATGATCAAAGTGTTGAGTTCTTCAAGGATACCGTTGGTCTAGGTGAAATGCCTACTGTGGTTGGTAAGTAACCGTTTTGATATTGTTAACTAATCTTCCTTGAACATACTGCTGAAATTTTTCGCAAGTGTTGAGTGCTTGCAACATTTTTTTCTACGATTGTTACATTTTACTTTCATAGACCCCCCTTTATAACCGAATAACATATTCAAACTCTTAAGTAGGAGAGGGACCATCTTCATCTACAATTACTCAGAAATTTGTCAACAGATATATAGCTTTACCTGGTCTATCAAACATTAAAGATGTATATGACCTTTTTTTTGTCTGGTAGCAGAAAATATCATCTAATCTTGAGGTATACATGAAACTTGGAAATCTTCCTCCCTTAATTCCTTTCAAAAAATGATGAAATTTCTTATTCTACCTGTGTAGATCAGTAGATGTGTTGTCACTTGTCAACAAACTAGATTCATGTTTAGATCATAAGTATTATGATATGTTTTACATAACTCCTTTCTTGTTGTCTTTTTTTTTTTTTGGATATAATCTTGATTGCAAAAAACTGAATTATTTCATCCTACTTCATCTATGGTTCTGCTTATTTTCACTCTGAAAAATAATGCTTTTAAGCCAAAAATAAACTGAACAATTTCAGTTTTTAATGGAAAAATATTTAGGTTCAAATAGATGATACCATACAATCTTGGAAAAATATACGAGTTCAATAACATCATTGCAATTAGAGTTGGTTCTCAATTCAATAAGTTAATGTATGTAATCTTAAGTTTGGGTCATATAGTAAGTTAGTTTTCACACCTCTCTTAATTGAGCGGAGTAGCTGAGTGGCACATAAACTGGCTAAACTTATTTACTGCTCTACTCTCAAGTTCGCATTGTGAAAATTTCCATCCCTATAGTTCAGTAATTATATAGTAAATGCATTCCTATCATTTCTTTTGTTTGAAGTGACAATACAAGTATTGTCATTTAAGCGATACATGAAGATGAAAATTATATTTGGTTATTCATTCTGAGTAATTCTAAAATTTCTTAACAATCAGCAGTGCCCAAAATATTTCTAGATTATTCCGATTGTTTTTAACTTTGTAATTCTAGTTGGATAGATGATGCCCTTAACATTACTTATATCTGTGTATTTGGCGCTGTAAGTTCCTCTAGGGGGTGTGATTGCTACAGTTTAACGTATTGGGGTCCCTGTGAATTATTGGCTCAGTGAACTTTGAAGAGGCTGCTTATTTTTTTTTTTTTGCTTAAACTTTAGTTTAAAGAATTGTGCGCACGTCAAAAGTGAACTGGAGCAACCTAATAAGATTTGATGGCCCTAGCTTATTTATTGACTAAGGACAACACTAAAGTTTAAACCTTGTTTTGTTGCAGTAATTCATGATGCCAATAATTTAAACTTTTCTTTAATCAAATTATTGATTCATTGTTCTTTATAATTAGGAGTGCGGTTCTTTATCTGACCAATATTGATGGTACTATATGTGGAAGGGACTGTATATTTAGTTATTCTCCCTTTGCTGTATGGTTTTGTTTCTATTAGTGCTCTTGCAATTTGTCTGTTGAATTATGTCAGATACTCTTTGCTTCAATTGTTTGCCTACCAAGTTGTGATTCTGGTATAATTGCCGTCTTTACTATTTCAGAAGCTTATACATCAACACTTATATATCAAGATTTCTCCTTTATTGAACACTATTTCTCTTCTAATAAGGAGATGTGATATGCCATGTGGATGGTGTACACTGCAAAAGAGTTTATTCTCACCATTTGCTATTGAATCTCTTGTTCAGGTGCAAGTAGTGTATCTGGATTTTTTGCAGCAGCTTGCAGTTTGCCATTTGATTACGTGAAGACTCAGATTCAGAAGATGCAACCTGATGCTGAAGGAAAATATCCATACACAGGCTCTCTTGACTGTGCTGTAAAAACCTTCAAAGCAGGAGGACCCTTCAAATTTTACACTGGATTCCCGGTCTATTGTGTCAGGATTGCTCCTCATGTCATGGTATTATTCTCTTCACAACAGTTCTCTGTTATATTTTTCTAATCACTCTTACTACTACTATTATTAATAATTTATATTAGAGTGTTTTCTCAAGTTTATATATTGCTTATATACCAGATGACATGGATCTTCCTCAACCAGCTTCAGAAACTGGAGAAAAGTTATGGATTGTAGGCGGATGGTCAATTGTTTTGCTGTTGAATTCAAGCTTTCAGCATTGAATAATTTGTTGGCTGTGTTGTAGCCGATTTTGGAAATTGAACACCAATGGATCTGATATTTTTTTAACGATTTAAATAGTCATGCAATTCAAGCGGGAAATTTAACATCAATTACAATGTATCAGTAATATAGAATTTCATGTGGTTGGAGCATAGTAGCATTAGTATAAATCCCATTTTTGAATGGAGAACTTGTGGAGATATCATATTTTAAACTAGAATAATAAGTACTCTATATCTTGCACCTTTACGACATCAAGTTTTGTAATTTTTTTCTTCTTCCTTCAAGCACATTTTATATTTTAAATGCGTTGTTGTTTTTTGTTACTTGGTTCTCCTCCGTTTTTCTGGCCATGTTGGTTTTTCTTTGTTTTAGCCGGTTGTGAACGCATGGACATTAATAGTTTTTGAAAATAGATTAATTGAAAGGAACATGTGTGATGATGTTGTGTCAGATGCGACATGTGTGGAATATAGGACTTGTTTTCGGTATGAAGTATCATTGCTGCGTTTTCATATCTTTTGGGTAATTGGTAAGATCGTGAGTTGTGAAGAGTAAATCTTCTCTATTTCTTTAGTTATGTTTTCAAGTTTATTTCACATTTGCATGCCATGTGGCAATTGTAGATTCAAAGGTTGAGATCAAGGCACAACTACATTCAAAAGAATTCCAAAGACTTATGAGTGGTTAGTGATGCCGTTCGGGCTTACCAACGCCCCAGCTACATTCGAAAGACTTATGAATCAGCTTTTCCAACCATTGTTAAGGAAGTTTGTTCTTGTTTTCTTTGATGACATCCTAATCTATAGCCCTTCATGGTATTCACATTTACAACATGTAGAAAATGTGTTTCAAATCTTAAGTCAAAATGTGTTATATGCAAAACTCTCTAAATGTTCATTTGGCTTAACTGAAGTAGAGTATCTTAGTCACATACTTTCTGGGGCTAGGGTATCAATGGATAGAACAAAGGTTCAAGCGGTGTTAGATTGGCTTATACTGACAAACTTGAAACAACTACGGGGATTCCTTGGACTCACCGGATATTATAGAAGATTTATTAAGTCTTATGCGACCATCGCCGACCCTCTCACTAATGCTTTGAAGAAAGATGCTTTCTTTTCCAAGAAGATGACACCGAGAATGCAGCTATAATCGACATATACGCGAAAGTTTTATGCAATCACAGCGGCATTAGCTAAGTTCCGGCACTATTTACTTGGTTACAAATTCATCCTGCGAACAGACCAAAAAAGCTTGAAAAGTCTGTTAGATCAATCTCTTCAAACACCTGAGCAGCAAGCTTGGCTTCATAAATTCATTGGCTTTGATTTTCAAATCGAATACAAGCCAGGAAATGATAATCAAGCGGCGAATGCATTATCCAAAATGATGTCCTTGTCATTATCATCACCGCAATGTGCGTTTTTTGATGAATTAAAGAAAGCAATTGTTGAAGATGCACATTTGCAATTAATTGTTCAACAATGCCTTAACAATAATGTGAACAATGATAATTATACTATAAAGGATGGTTTATTGTATTGGAAACACAGATTGGTAGTTCCGGTTGAGAGTAGTTTGATTCATAAAATTCTCACGGAATATCATGACACACCTATAGGGGGGCACGCAGGAGTGACCAGAACTCTTGCAAGAGTTGCATCTCAGTTTTATTGGCCTAATATGAGACAACATGTGCAAAAATTCATTGCAGCTTGTATCATCTGTCAACAAGCTAAGTCTGCCAATAAGCCTTATGCTGGGCTGTTGCAACCATTGCCAATTCCGGAGCAAGTTTGAGAAGATATCGCAATGAATTTTATTACTGACTTACTTCCTTCTTCTGGTTTTACTGTTATCATGGTAGTAGTTGACAGACTAAGTAAGTATGCTCATTTCATACCCTTGAAATCAGATTATTCTAGTAAGACGGTTGCCGAGCCATTTATGCATAATGTGGTTAAATTACATGGAATGCCTAAATCAATAGTGTCTGACAGAGATAAAGTATTCACTAGTCAATTTTGACAGCATTTATTCCAATTACAGGGCACAACGTTAGCGATGAGCTCCGCGTATCATCCTCAGACGGATGGCCAATCCGAAGCTGTCAATAAGTGTTTATAAATGTACTTGCGGTGTTTTTCCTTCAAGAATCCAAATGCATGGTCCAAAGCTCTCTCTTGGGCGGAACTGTGGTATAATACGGCATTGCATTCAAGCTTAGGAATGTCTCCATTCAAAGCTTTATATGGGAGAGATCCTCCTATGCTAATTCGTTACACTGTTAACACTGTTGATCCGGTAGAACCGCAACAACAGTTAATTGAGAGGGACAAAATTCTACTTGAGTTGAAAGAGAATTTGAGGAGAGCTCAACAGGTGATGAAAGTCAATGCTGATAAGAAAAGAAGCAATGTTTCTTTGGAGATTGGTGATCAAGTTTTAGTCAAGTTGCAACCATATAGACAATCCTCGGTAGCGTTGAGAAAGAACAATAAGTTAGGGATGCAGTATTTTGGTCCATTTAATATCATTGACAAAATTGGTTCTGTAGCTTATAAGCTCCAATTGCCCGAGATAGCTCGTATACATCCTGTATTTCATGTATCCCAATTGAAACTGTTCAAAGGCCTCACTGCTGTACCATACTTGCCATTGCCATTAATTACAGTGGAAGAAAGACCAGTGATTCAACCAGAAGCTGTGTTGAGTACTCGAAGCATTCGTAAAAGAGTACAAGTGGTGGACCAAGTGTTGGTGAAATGGAAAGATATGTCAAGTCAAGAAGCAACTTGGGAAGATAAAGAAGAAATGCTACAGAGTTACCCGAACCTCAATCTTGAGGACAAGATTGCTCTTGAAGGGGAAGGTAATGTTATGGGTGAGAAGTGCCCAATTGATAAAAATGATGTGAATGAGGAATTTGATGATGACGTGGCAAATGATAAGGAAATAAGGCACATCAATAGAATAAAAAAGAAGTATCCAAGGTGGACCCAGTTTGTTAGTGAGTGAGAGTATATTAGTAGTGGGTAGCTTTGAGTGTATGTGTGTGAATTTGTATGAGATTATTCTCTCTCTCTCTCTTTCTCTCTTATTCACCATATGTGGGAGTGAACTTTTCCTTATTCTATTTACTCATTGTAATCCTTTTCTATTAAGAAGCTTATATTAATCATACTAAATTCTATTTCCCTATCCAGCCATTGTTATACTTGTCTCTGAATACTGCTATATAAATTAATATGTCATTACACCAACGTCGCGGGGACGCCATTATAGCTTCTAATTCATCTTCCTCCTCCTCTTTCCGTTACATCATGACCGGAGTTAATCCTGATTACTGCCCTATCATCAATTTTCTTTCTCTTCCTTATCAAAACGTCTCCTTCTTTACCAATCATGGTAGTCAGGAATATATAACGGTTCTGATATGCAAAAAACCGGTTGATTACTACTGGTATTCGGATATTTCTTCTGAGAGTTGTGGTGGTGGAATTGATAGTGACGAAAAGCAATATTCTTATTTATATGCTTTGGATGATCCTTTTAAGTCATCTGTTAGAAAGATAAAAGAGCCATGTAGAATAGAAATGAAAGTAATGATGAGTAAGTGGAATGGAAAGATGAAATGTAATAGAAAGTGTGGGTATCCAGAGATTCCAAGTGAGTATGTCAACGGAATTGAGTTTCGATGGCGACCATTAAGCTGTGACCAACAGCAAAACAGAGACCTTGACTGGGGAGAGGAACCCCTCCGCTGCAATCTCTTTGATTCTGCAGTCACCTATCTTTGCTATGGAATGATTTGTAAGTCAATCTTAACCTAAATATATAACTCTTCTACGGGTTAGAGTAATATTTCCTTTAATAATTTGATGTATTTGTACAGTGTTTGCTGTTGGAAAATTTGTTCTTGGGCCACCCTTTGTGGTTGCAGTTTTGACATTTAAATGGAGAAAAAGACATTTATCTGTGTATGACACAATTGAAGATTTTATCCATAGTCACCACAATTTCATGCCTATAAGGTATTCTTATTCACAAGTTAAAACAATGACCAAACATTTCAAGCATAAGTTGGGTGAAGGAGGTTATGGTTCTGTTTATGAAGGACTGCTTCGAAGCAAACACAGAGTAGCTGTTAAGGTATTGATTAAGTCTCAAATCAATGGACAAGACTTTATCAATGAAGTTGCAACCATTGCAAGAATTCGTCACGTCAATGTGGTTGAGCTAATTGGATATTGTGTTGAAAAAGCAAGCGTTGGTCTATGAGTTCATGCCTAACGGTTCTCTTGATAGACGCACGTTTTCACAAGAGCAGGGAAACTCATCTTCATTAAGCTACCACAGAATCTATGACATATCGCTTGGAATTGCCCTCGGTATTCAATACTTACACCATGGTTGTGACATGCAAATCACACACTTTGATATAGAACCTCATAACATTCTTCTTCATCAGAATTTCACCCCAAAGATATCTGACTTTGGTTTGGAAAAATTGTATCGAATAGATCAAAGCATTTTAATTTTAACAGGAGCAAGAGGAACAATGGGTTACATGGCTCCTGAGTTGCTGTACAAGAACATCGGAAGCATATCTCACAACGCTGACGTTTTTAGTTTTGGAATGATGCTAATGGAAATGGCAGGTAGAAAAAAGAACAAAAATTATATAGAGAATTGTTGGCAAGACTACTCTGCTAAATAGATTTATGATCAATTTCAGGAAACAATAGATACAAACAATGGAACACAAGAGGAAAAGAATGTTTCAATGAAGATGATTGTCATTGCATTCAAATGCATACAAATGAAACCAAATGATCGTCCATCAATGAATGAAGTGATAGAAATGCTAGAAGGATATGAAGTGCCTCAACACCTTCCACTTAATCCACAATCTTTGATAACTTGGAACACTATGTCAACAAATGCAAATGAGCTTGATGACAACGGTTAGAAATAATTTATATTTTATAAATTTGGTGACCAAATTTATTAGAGGGTATTTTAGTATTTTATTATATTGCTTATATGGCTCTAGTTTTTTCTGTGTATAAATAAATTAGTGGTAGATATCATTTATTATCTTCTTTCTTACAAATTTTGTAACCGTCATTGCAGAGTATAAATATAATTCTCTCATTTTATTCATCATTTTTCATCTTGTGCACCAACAATTAGTATCTAGAGCTTTGGTTCGGATCCACGGGAAAACACGGGAAACACGAGTGAAACGGTGATGCGTTGTATGGTTGATTTTGTTTCTTGAATTCGTGTTGAATCTTGAACAGAATCGTAACATAATCATATTTTCTAATTCTGCGGGATTGGGAAAAACTGTTTGGTGAGATCTGAGTGATTGCACAAGGTTGAAGATGAACGGAAACGGTGGTCTGAGCACCAAGCTTCCAGTGTTTGATGAAAAAACTAGACTCGTCGAATGATTTAGATGCGTGTACTGTTCGGTGCTCAAGATGTGCTTCATCTTGTCATTGAAGGTTACATTCCAGTAGTAGCAAATGCAACAGAGAAACAAAAGAATGTGCAGAAAGATACGAGGAAGAAAGATCATAAAGCATTGTTCCATATCCATCAGCGTGTGGATGCAAATGTGTTTGAGAAAATCGTTGATTCAACGACGACGAAGGCTGCGCGGGATACACTGGTCATGTGCTATGGTGGTGACGCATCAGTGAAGAAGGTGAAGCTTCAGTCTCTATGAAAGAAGTATGAGAATCTCAATATGAAGAACAATGAGAAGGTATCTGAGTACATCTCCATAGTGATTCTGATCACTAATGAGATGAAAGCTTGTGGAGAAACTCGTTTTGAACAAGTAATCATTGAGAAGATATTGAGATCCCTTACCCCTCAGTTTGACTATATTGTGGTAGCAATATAACATTCTAAAGATCTGAGCACCATGAGAATTGAGGAGTTGCAAAGTAGTCTAGAGGTACAAGAGTTGCGGCTGACTGAAAGAACTTTTGAAAGGGAAGTAGAGCACCAGGATCTGAAAACAGTTTCTCGTAAGAAGCATCAGAAATAGTATTGGTTAGAAGTCAAGAGAAGATCTGATGGTGTTCAGAAGTCAAAAACCTCAACTTCTGATAAACAGAAGAGTGCCCAGAAGGGAAAAGAGAGGTATGACAAGAAGAATATCCAGTGCTACTGTTGTAAGAAGTTTGACCATTTTGCTTCTGATTGTTGGTCAAATAAGGAAAGGAAGTCAGAAGAAGCAAATGTAGCTAGAAGTTCTGATAATGAATCTATGCTACTGGTGGCTTCTGAATCTGATGATACGGATTTGACAGACTGGTGGTATATGGACACTGGCTGCTCAAATCATCTTACCGGAAATAAGAAATGGATGGTTGACTTTGACTCTGGTAAGAGGATTAAGATCAGATATGCTGATGATAAATACCTCAAAGCTGAAGGTATGAGAAATGTCAGAGTTGTTCTGAACAATGGGAAAACGAAATTAATTTAGAAAGTGTGGTATGTACCTGGCATGAAAAGCAATCTGATGAGTGTAAGACAACTAATTGAGAAAGGTTTTTTAGCTACCATGAAGGAAAATCTTCTGAAGCTGTATGACTGTAATCAGAAGCTGATTATGGAGTCAGAAAGGAATAAAACATTCAAGGTGAATGTAAGAACTGTAGACTCTGAATGTCTTAGTGCAATAAGTGTTGTGAAGAAAAGTGAGTTGTGGCACAAAAGATTTGGTCATCTGAATTTTAGAAGCTTAGGACATCTGAATTCAAAGAAGCTGATACATGGAATTTCTACAATTAATAAGCTTTAAAAGTCATGAAAAGTGTGCATGGAAGGAAATCAACCAAGATTTCTATTTGTGTCAGAAGTAGCTCCAAGAGCAGAACATGCCTTGGGAGTAGTGCATTATGATGTGTGTGGTCCATTTCCAATAGCATCGATTGAAGGGAATAAATACTTCGTGTCATTTGTTGATGAATTCACAAGAATGACATGGGTATCCCTTTTAAATTTCAAACACGAGGTGTTTGTTAAATTCAATAAGTTCAGAAGGAAGGCTGAGAATCAGAGTGGTCAGACTCCAAAGATTCTCAGAACCGATGGTGGAGGTGAGTATAACTCAACTGAGTTCAGAAAGTTCTGTGAGGATAATGAAATTGATCATGAGGTTACTGCTCCTTATACTCCTCAACAAAATGGTCTTACTGAGAGAAGAGATCATACTTTGCTTGATATGACGAGAAGCATGCTGAAGGAGAAGAGGCTTCCTCATACTTTATGGGGAGAAGTTGTTGCCACCGCAACATATGTGCCCAATAGATGTCCAATAAAGAAGATGAAGGAAATAGTTTCTATTCAGAAGTGGGCTGGAGATAAGCAAAGTGTTATCCATCTGAAGGTATTTGGTTCTGTATGCTACAAACATGTCCCAGAAGCCAAGAGATAGAAGCTGGATGGTAGAAGCAAAGTAATGTTACTGGTGGGATACCACAATATAAGTGTGTACGAGCTCTATTGTCCAGAAACTAATAAAGTTGAATTCAGCAGAGACGTCATTGTAAAGGAATCAGAAACTTGGGATTGGAACAAATCTCAATCGAAATCTATTGTGAGAACTTCTCAAGAAAGTTCAGAATTAGAATTTTTTGAAGACGAGTCAGAAACTAGAGAAGATTATAAAGTTGGAGTAGACTCTGATGGTGATTCTGATTCAGAAGGATACTTAGAAGGTGAAGATGATTCTGATCCAGATTCTGGTGGTGATTCAGATTCTGATGGTGATTCAGATTCTGTGAATATTCCAGACTCTAAAGGTGGTCAAGGTTCTGAAGGAGGTTAAACTTTTGAAGCAAGAGCTTCTGAAGGAGAACCTTCTGAAGATAAAACATATGAAGTTCAAGCATCCGGAGGATATTCTGAACAAGGTTAGAAGCCATAGAGAATTATAAACATTCTGGGAAGATTTGCAGAGTTTGACATGCTACAAGAAACTGAAGTAGATTATGAAGGAGAAGTTATCCAGTGTGCCATGTTATTAGACTCTGAACCTGTAAGAATGGAAGAGGCTCTTGAGTAGAAAGTCTGGCTGAAAGCCATAAAAGAAGAACTTGATGCCATAGAGAGGAACAAGACTTGGAAGCTGTCAGAACTTCCAAAGGACAAGAAAGCCATCAACGCCAGATGGGTTTTCAAGCAGAAGCTAAAGCCAGATGGATCAATTGGAAAACACAAAGCAAGGTTAGTAGTAAGAGGATTTCTGCAGAAACCTGGAATGAATTATTCTGAAGTGTTTGCACCTGTAGCGAGACATGAAGCGACTGGTGATTGCAATAGCTGCTATCAGGAATTGTCCTTTGATGCATTTAGATGTGAAATCTGTATTTCTGAATGCACTACAAGAAAAAAGGAGATTTACGACACTTGAGTTGCGACAGTTATCACAAAATCGTCCTTATTCCTGTATTGCGACAGTTGTCACGACAGTTAGGGTCAACTGTCATAGATTTTTTGCGACAGTTATCAAAAAACCATCCTTATTCCTGGACTACGACAGTTCTCACGACGTTTTGAGCCAACCGTCGCAAAATTTTTAGGCATGTTGTATAAAATAATGCGACAGTTACCAAAGAACCGTCCTCTATCCACACCCGCGACAGTTAAAGCGAACTGTCGCAATTACTTTAGCCAATCATAATCACTATTTTTTTTTTATTTCTTTAATTTTCCATTTTTTTCTTCATTTTTATTTTCTAACCTTTTCAATTTTATTATTTAATTTAATAAATAATTATTATAATTTTTATAATAATATAGTTTAATATTTTTGTCTAAAATAATAATAAAATATTTTCTATTTTATTATATAAATAGTTAATTTTTATTAAAATTAATTTTGATAATAATTACCGACCTTCACTATAACATTTTTACTCTATAGCAACGCCTAATTTTCAAGAAGTAAAAAAATTATTCTCGTAGAGAGTAATAGGCAACTAATTATATAATTTATTGCGGTAGTTTATATATTTTTTTGTAAATTTTATACAACAGTGCAAAATTGTTTTTATAGAGAACAATGAAAACGGCTCCAATTAACAATGGTTAAACCCGTTTTTATATAATTTTTAATTATTTTAATAAAATATTATTTATCACCACCGTATTACCTATCTAATTTTTTTAATAAATTTTTTTAATTGTCCCTCCCAAATGTAAACATAAAATTTTCAATGTTCCCTCAGAAATTGATTTTAACGCACATAGTCCCTCCCAAATTAATTCTAACCACATAGAGAGAAGAAACATTCTTTCCAAATCCGATATCCATTTTGTAACCCTAACATTTTGTTCTTCATCCCATATGTAACCGCGATACGCATCAAATCGGAACCAATAAACACTGCGATCCTCAACTCTTTAACTCCTCAATCTATATCCATGTTCCTCTCGTGCATACTCGACATTCACTCTGAACAGAAAACATCTATCCGTAAACAACGTATCAAACTCATGGGAACAATGGCGGAAGTTTACGAAGCTCTAGTCCTTCCACATCTTTCCAAAATGGTTGCCACAGTTGTTAAATGCTTTAGGGATTCAGATTCTTCGGTCAGAGAAGCCTGTGTTGAAATGGTTGCGGTAGTAGCTTCTAAATTGGGTAATCAAAATAATGAAGATAAGGTGTTTGTGTTATTGGCTAGTCCAATTTTCGAAGCGCTGGTTGGTGAGCAGAATAAGCATGTTCAGTTTGCTTCTGCTTTTTGTCTTGCTACTGTTATTCACAACACGCATAGTCCTCCTATTTCGATTTTGCATAACATGTTGGTTAGGATTCTTAAGTTGCTTAAAAATCCACATTTTATGGCTAAACCTGCACTCATTGAGTTGAATAGGAGTATCATTCAGGGTGGGGGAGCTTTTACACAATGTGTTTTGACTACTACTGTTGCTGGTATTAGGGAGGCCTTAAAAGATACTGACTAGAAAACCCGGAAAGAGGCTTCTGTAGCATTGGGACAAATTGCTTTGAGTTATGCGTCTTTCTTGTTGCCTTTAAGTCCTTCTTGTATTCATTCTCTTGACTCCTCAAGGTTTGACAAGGTGATTTCTGACTCAGATTTTGTACTTGTATGTTTCTTAATTTCCATGTTTCTTTGTCAACTTATATACTGATAATTGGTTATAGG
Organism: Lathyrus sativus; assembly: GCA_963859935.3. Classification (NCBI taxonomy): domain Eukaryota; kingdom Viridiplantae; phylum Streptophyta; class Magnoliopsida; order Fabales; family Fabaceae; genus Lathyrus; species Lathyrus sativus. The sequence continues at coordinate 636,703,554 of OZ012741.1, forward strand.
TTAAACCGGTTAGGGATGCTGTTTTGCAAGCTCTTAATTGGTTATAGGTCAAACCGGTTAAGGATGCTGATTAAAACCGGTTAGGGATGCTGTTTTGCAAGCTCTTAATTGGTTTTGCAAGCTCTTAAGATTATTGAGTTCTTAATGAAGAATGTTCTATATATGAAACTTGATTATTGTTAGTTATTTTTAACCATCAGTTTTTGTTTTTCTTTTGCAGTTAATCAATTATCTTCTAATCTCGGCTCAATATGGTATGTTATTTGTCATTTTTATTTTAGTTTATATGTTCTTGATTCAGAATATATTTTAATGTTGAGTTCTTTGTTGCTTATTAAGGTTATTATTAATGTGGTAGCATTAACTGTTTTTTCTTGTAGAATTCGGATAAAATCAGTTGAATGAGGATTTGCAAGAGGTGAATATTGTTTCACCTGAAAACAATTTGTCTAAAGATCAAACAAGTAATCACTCAGATGAATACGATGATGAGTCGGATGACGATTTTTTTGAGGATCTAGATCAGTTTGCTGAGGAAAATTTTGAGTTTCCGAGGAATCTGCACCAGAATGCGAGGAGTCTGCAGTCTAATGATTATTTAGATCGGTTGAATGAGGTTTTTAATGAGCATAGGAGGAATCTGCCGCAGAATGCGACTTTTGAGCATGTTTACAGTTGTTTTTCGGTCTCATCTCTCGATAGGGTATGTCATCAGATGCTTCTCGAGTATAGAATCTAAGTGTACACATGATCTTTCTAAAACATTCAATTGTACTGAATCTTTTTTTTCCTGATTTTTTGCAGCCGAATCTGGAACACGGTGATAAAAGTAAGTGCGCTAACATCTTACTTGGTTACATTTTAACACCTCACATACCCAGAGAAAATCAAGAAAATCAAGAAAAGGCGAGAAGAAACTCCTTTGTTTACATCTTCAAGATATGTCAGGTAAATTCTAGTTCTAGTTTCTCTACATGAATCAATATTTGATTGTATGAATATTTTGAATTCATGATTTTAACTTTTGAGTATTCTTGATGTGTTTTTTAGCTTATCTTCATGGCAATGGTGACGATGACGCTATTTTTAAGAACTGAGATGCATCGCGAGTCTTTGAATGATGGAGGTGTATTTGCTGGTGCTATATTTTTCGCGGTAGTTATGATTATGTTTAACAAAATGGCTGAACTTTCAATGACCATTGCAAAGCTTCCATGTTTCTACAAGCAAAGAGACCTTCTATTTTATCCTTCATGGGCATATTCTATACCTACATAGATCCTCAAGATGCCTGTTACATTTTGTGAAGTCGCCGTTTGGGTTTTTCTCACGTATTACGTAATAGGATTCGATCCGAATGTTGGCAGGTAAAGAACCTTCCCCTTATATATCTGCAACATGTTAATACTACTAGTTCTAAATTTTACTTATGGTGCAAGGGTTCGTATTGGTGCATATTATTAAAGCCGTATCTTCTGCTGTTATTGATAAACCAAGTGGCTTCTGGACTATTTCGCGCTATTGCAGCACTCGGTAGAAACATGATTGTCGCCAACACGTTCGGGTCCTTTGCACTTCTCACACTTCTTACACTCGGTGGCTTCATTATGTCCAGAAGTGAGTTTAAATAACAAAATTTACAAGCTTCATTTTATCATATAATGGAGCTAGATATTAATGTTTCTTTCGATTTCGTTGGCGATGATATTATGATGCAGAGGATATCAAAAGCTGGTGGATTTGGGGTTACTGGATTTCACCTTTGATGTATGGACAAAATGCTATAATGGTGAATGAATTCCTCGAAGATAGTTGGATAGGGGTTGGCGCATTAATAGGATTTATGTTTCTTTATAACATTATATTCACCGTGGCTCTCACGCATCTCAATCGTGAGTATCTATCTTCATATTCGGTTATTTAAATTTCTTATGTTAGTGAAAATATTTCATTAACAAAGATGAATGAATTTAACAGCATTTGATAAGGCACAAGCAACAATAAATGAAGAATCAGAAGACAGCGCAACGAATGGCACACTCCAAGAAGTTGAATTACCGCGTATAGGTGATCTATCGTTTTTATACCACTCATGAAAATGTGATTCATAATGTCTTTAGAATCTTAACAAACTTGCAATTGTTATGCAGCAAGTTCAGGAGAATCCTCTAGCCGCAGACAGAAACGAGGAATGGTTCTTCCTTTCGAGCCACATTCTATAACCTTCAACGAAGTTGTGTATTCGGTTGATATGCCACAGGTAAGAAAATTTCAAAGTTTGTTAAAATTTAGGATTTGGTTTTTCCAAAACTTGACTCCGGAGATTCTATTTGGCAGGAAATGAAGATTCAAGGAGTAATAGAGGATAGGTTGGTGCTTTTGAAGGGTGTTAGTGGTGCATTTAGGCATGGTGTTCTCACAGCGTTGATGGGAGTTAGTGGAGCTGGAAAAACTACTTTAATGGATGTTTTGGCGGGAAGGAAAACTGGTTGTCATATCGACGGGAGCATAAAAATTTCTGGCTACCCTAAAAGGAAAGAAACGTTTGCTCGAATCTCTGGTTATTGTGAGCAGAATGACATCCATTCTCCCCATGTTACTATCCATGAGTCATTGATCTACTCGGCATGGCTTCGTTTACCATCAGAAGTTGATTACAATACAAGAAAGGTTCGTATTTAAAGCTCGAGACACTTTGTGTTTTTTTTACTTGATTCATTAATTGAGATATATGATAAATGGTTGTAGATGTTCATTGAGGAAGTAATGGAGCTAGTAGAGCTGAATCCATTAAGAAACTCTTTGGTTGGTTTGCCTGGCGTAAGCGGTCTTTCAACCGAACAACGTAAGAGGCTAACTATAGCAGTTGAGTTAGTTGCCAATCCATCCATAATTTTCATGGATGAGCCTACATCTGGTTTAGATGCTAGAGCTGCTGCAATTGTTATGCGAACTGTTAGAAACACAGTTGACACAGGAAGAACAGTTGTATGCACCATTCATCAACCAAGTATCGACATATTCAAAGCTTTTGATGAGGTAAGAAAGTGTTTTCAGGTTCTTCATCTTCTGGACTTGAAAATTGAAATGACATATCTTATCTTACATATATGATTTCTTTTAGTTATTCCTGATGAAGCGCGGAGGACAAGAAGTATATGTTGGGCCGCTGGGTCGTCATTCGAGTCAATTGATCAAGTATTTTGAGAGTATTGAAGGGGTTAGTAAAATCAAAGATGGCAATAATCCAGCAACATGGATGTTGGAAGTTATGAGTTCGGCGCAAGAACTTACTTTAGGTGTTGATTTTAATGATACATACAAAAACTCTGAGTTGTTTAGGAGAAACAAGCAACTTATAGAAGAACTAGGAAACCCTGCTTATGGTTCAAAGGATCTTCATTTCTCCACCCAATACTCAAAGTCATTTTCGATCCAATGCTTGGCTTGCTTATGGAAACAACATTGGTCGTATTGGTGCAATCCGCCATATACTTCCGTGAGGTTTTTCTTCACTACTTTCATAGGCTTGATGTTTGGAACAATATTCTGGGATCTTGGCAGGAAATAGTAAGTGAAACTTCATTATTAGTAAGTTTTTCTTTACAAATGTTTTAAAAAGGCGGTGACCCTCTGATGGCCATCTCTACTGGGGTATCAAAAAGACCACACAAAGGTTTTAAAAAGGAAGGTGCGAGCAATGGCAAAAACAGTGATAGACAAAAACACAAAAAGGCAAAGGCATTTTGATTGATTTTAATTTTTTTTCCTGCAGAGCTTTATAACAGGCTCCACAATTTTGCTGTAATGATATTTCTAATTATTGTACATCAAAATTGTAAAGATTATTTTGAGCATGCTGCGTTTGAAAGCAGAGCTTTATAACAGGCTCCACAATTTTGCTGTTTCGTGGATTAATCATGATTTTTGCATATATCTTTTTCATCAATATAATACAATATAATATAATATATTATAAAACAATATAATACAATATATAAAAATTAATAATAAACCGTCAAGATATCACATTCACGACAGTTTTAAACTGTCACAATCAACAATGGTAACAAAAATCAAAAGGATATTCACGACAGTATTTAACTGTTGTCATTTCCAATTTATGTCAGTTCCAACCAGTCGTGAAATAGATTTCACGACAATTTTAAACCGTCACAATCAACAATGAAAATAAAAATCAAAAGGCTAGTAACGACGGTCTTTAACCGTTGCTATCTCCAGTTTAGGTCAGTTCAAGCCCGTCGCGAAATATAACGACGGTTGTGTGTGACGGTTTTTTCAACCGTCGCTAAACAGTCTGGGGACAACGTTTCTGCGACGGTACTACAACCGTCGTAGAATGTAATTGGTGGCGATTTTAACCGTCGTAACCTGCCAAAATAACCGTCGCAATCCATCGTTTTTCTTGTAGTGATGGTCCATTACAAGAAGAGGAATACGTGTCAAACCTCCTGGATTTTTAAAAAGGAATTAAGAAGGGATGGTGTAAAGATTACATAAAGCTTTGTATGGATTGAACCAAACACCCAGAGTCTAGAATATGAAGATTGATTCATTTTTCAAAGAGTAGTGGTTTCAGAAACATGAGATGGAGTACGTTGTTTATGTTCAACATACTTCTGAAGGTAATATGATTATGGTGTGTTTGTATGTTGATGACATACTACTGATAGGGAGTTATGAATAAGAGGTAGCTAAGTTCAAGAAGGTGTTTATAAATGAGTTTGAAATGACTGATCTCAGGAAAATGAAATATCTTCTAGGATGAAGTTTATATACCCTGAGAAGGGTATCATTTTGCATTAGTTGAAGTATGAACTTGAGCTTTTGAAGAGATTTAAGCTGCATAATTGTAAGGCTGCTATCACACCTGCAGATACAAATCAAAAACTGGATTCTGATTCTGATGGTGAGGATGTTGATACTACAACCTTCAAACAATTGGTTGGTTCTCTGAGGTATCTGTGTAATACCAGGCTTGATATCTGCTATGCAGTTGGAATGGTTAGTAGGTTCATGAGTAAACCTAAGTGGTCCCATTACCAAGCTGCTGTGAGAATTCTGAGGTGTACCAAGGGAACTCTGAAGTATGGAGTGCTATTCCCTTCTGGAAGAAATATTAAATTAGAACTTCTGAGTTATTCAGATTCTGATTGGTGTGGATACAGAGTTGACATAAAAAGTACTTCTGGGTACTTGTTTAAGTTTCTGGGAGGTCTTATTTCTTGGTGTTCCAAGAAACAACTTGTTGTTGCGCTGTTAACTTGTGAAGCTGAATATATCACAGGCGCTGTGAATGCATGTCAAGCTGTATGGATTCTGAACTTACTACAGGATCTGAAGATCAAAGTTAACAAGCCTCTGAAGCTGATGATTGATAACAAGTCTGCAATCAATCTTGCCAGAAACTCAGTGTTGCATGGGAGAAGCAAGCATATTGAGACTAAGTATCACTTTTTGAGAAATCAGGTTCAGAATGGAGTGCTAGAAATTGTGCACTGTAGCATCTAGAAGCAGCTGACTGATGTTCTGACGAAGGCTATCAAGATTGATCAATTTCTTCGCTTATGGGATGGAATTGGTGTTGTCAGTTTTGGATAAGTATAAATTAAGGGACGGTGCTAGAAATAATTTATATTTTACAAACTTGGTGACCATGTTTGTAAGAGGGTATTTTAGTATTTTATTATGTTGTCTATGTGGCCCTAGTTTTTCTATGTACAAATACACTAGTGGTAGATGTCATTTATTATCTTCTTCCTTACAACTTTTACAGCCGTCATTGCAGAGTATAAATATAATTCTCTCATTTTATTCATCCTTTTTCACCTTGTGCACCAACAACAACTAACATTTATCTTAAGCTTCACGTGGAGTGGAAGTATAATAATGAGAAGAGTGAAACTAATGCCATTGCTTCCAATTATTATGCAAACTTTAAAGGTTTTACTAGATAATTAATATAGTTTTTTCATGCATTTTTGTTTCGTTACTTTTATTAGCATATGTTAATTTAGACACTATGACTCTTAAATACTCAATCCATGTAAAATTTGTAAACTATAATAGTAGGCATCATTAGCAATCTTAAAATACTTTTGAATAATCTTGCGCGTCCTAAAGCATCGAGGCGTTTCTCAAAGCTTTTTGTTATATGCTTTACTTCGACCACTCCTAATCGTGCATGTTCCAAATGCTAAGTAGTTTCTAAATTGTGAGAGAGCTCAATATATCAAATCCACTGATATATTGTCAAGTGAGGGAAATTTAATATTTGGTCACATGTTGTGCATGTGTTTTAACTTTTGTTCGATTCGGGCATCATACATTTTCGATTAAAACCTAAATTTGAATTCTAAATGGTTAAAGAAGGAGATCCACATTGAAATACTCAAAATTTGAAGATTCAAAATACCACTTTAAAGGAGATTCGAAGATACTTCGAAAAACATAAATAAGTTAGTTTTGAGATAAAAGTCAAATGAAGACACAATTGAAAAATAATAAGTCTAAGAGTGAATAATACAACAGATCAAAGTAAAAAACTAAACGTCTTAGTGGCTTTCTTAAGAATCTTTGATCCAAGAAAATTCATATGTATGGCCTGAAGATTAGGTCATTTAGTATAAATATTGTCATTTGTGCGATGATTGGGGTCAAGTGTTCTTGTGAGTTCTCTTTTTTTCCATAATTTTTTTTTAAATAAGGAGGCTTGAAGTTCTCTACAATAGAGATTTTTTAAATTTCTTGACACAATCGTCATGGTCTTCTAACTATTCGTTGGGGTCCTTTTCGAATACTTTTTCTTATTGAGTCACTTGAACTTGCATCCACAAGGCCTCGTTTTGACGTCACATTTTGTCCATAGTAGATCAAATTTCTATTAAGACCTCATTATCATCAAGTTAGGGTTGAGTTTGAGCAATCTTCTTAGTAGTTTTGTACCCTGCAGTGAGTGTCAAATGTTCTTGCTAGTTTATGGTAGGATGAGTCCCTCCTATAATATGCTATAATAAAATAATTAAGACTTTTAGTATATAGGATAATTAGTGAATGATTAAGGTTTAGGCTGAGTCTCCTTTTTATACAGGCGAGGTACTAGCTCCCACTATGGTCTAAGTATTTAGAGTAGCCATCTAACTCGAATATTAGATATTAACCTCCATTTGCGTGCTCATGTTAGTTGACGCTTTGACTAATTAGGTTTTATAGTCTACTAAGGAAATCAGGTTTACCTGTGGATACCTATACCTATGTGCTTGTATTTATGTCATGGTTGAAGGATTTAAAACAATGGTATAAGCCTACATATGGTAGGGGTTGAGTTCATAACCTCATCTTTATGTCGATCTGAAGACCTGTTGTTCCTTTTGGATTGACTGCATTTTACAAAACAAAAACATGGAGAAGTGTTCAAGTTTTCCAAGCTACTTCAAGATGTTTTTTTGGTGAAGAAATGGCACATGACGGGCGGAATGTCACAACATGTGGGTACGACATATGAGCCTTTCTCAACAAGCCAAATTACTCTGTTTTGGAATGAATTTTTAGTTATATTTTATTGCTTTTATTTAGCAATATAGTTATATGATTTGCTAAACAACTGTGAAGATCAAATAAAATTTAAATGTGATTTAAAATTGAATATAAATTAAACCAAATCATATTTTTTGTTGGATATTTTTAAGGAACCAGTATTATCTAACAGATTATGCAAAGATTCTGGTCGAAATTAAATCAAAGATCCAAGACCAAAAGCCCAAAATAGTCTTGTTATATAAGGATCTCAAAACCTACATTGGAATGAAAACAATTGAAGATATTGGAGTGTCATGGTTTATTTTAAGTCCTTGTTATTGTTGTATGTACAACATACTATGTTTCAGTAACTTGGCATAGTTACAAGTTTGTCTAGTTAAGTTGTAACATTCAACATTGATTATTGATTTGTAATCTTCAATCGTAGGTTCCGTTATTAGAAAAAGTGAAAGGGGTTCTCATATTTAGGGGGAGATCTAAGTAGAAATCCATTGGGTAATTTTAGGAAGAGGCATCGAACAACAATTGTGAATTTCCTTTCTTGGGTTGGAAACCAACCCTCTAGACGTAGGTGTTGTTGCATCAAACTGGGTTACCAATTCTTGTGTTCTTTATTACTTTTCTACTCCATCATTTTGTAAAAGTTAAATTGTGTTAATAAGGTGGATTCTTGTATAAGAAGTCAAAACATATGTCTAGGACATCACATTCACATCAGTCCTTTGAGGAACATAATTTTCAATTTGCATCAGAGCAGACACACATGCCTATTGGGCGAGCTCGGGGGAAGATAAACTTTGCCATATGGACATAATGAAAGATGGAGGACCATTCAACAAACCACTCATTTCGGATGGCACCAATTATGATTATTGGAAGTACATGATGACTGCCTTTCTTAAATCCATGGGAAACAAAGAATGGAAAACTGTGATAAAAGGATGGAAACAACCAATGGTTTCTTCTAAAGATGGAAATACTAGCTTGAAACTAAAAGCTGAATGGATTGATGTCGAAGATAATGAACATGTTCACGTTGATAAACATATTTTTCGAGGCTAAAGAAGCATGGAAGATTATCAAAACGGCACACGAAGGCACATTGAAAGTTCGTATGTTAAGGTTGCAGCTCCTTACCACAAAGTTTGAGAATTTAAGAATGAATGAAGACGAGTGTATATGTGAACTCCATATCTGGTTGCTGTTCTCATGTGTTTTTAGCAAATAATCTCAAGTTTAGTAGCTTATGAGATTAACTAAAAAAAACTTAGAAGAAATTTGTGTAAAATACGTGTAGAAGAAAGTATGTGTGTGTGTGTGTGAAATGACTGTGAATGTCTGCATACAGACAATGTGATGACAAACATTAATGATCTAAAAGCTTGAATTAAAATAAATGAAAATTACAATAAATAGCATTAAACATACACAGTAAATAACAAGAATATATATATTTTTTCAATTAAGGAAACATAAAGACAATGAAAGAATGGACGCAGACTCATATATGTTACTCACAAACTGTTTCACCCTTTGACTCAGGTACTTCAGATCTATAGAGAAGCATATGAATTTTGCGACATTGATTACAATGTACGAACCTGCTATTTACACTAAAGATAACTATATTTGAAAACTTATTCCTAAAAGAATAGACACATATTTGAGTACATACAACTTGGTCTTCTGAAGTACTGCCACGTTGTCAGAATTTACAAACTACTGAGAAAAATATCACCTTACGTTCGTAACTGCTACAAGCATATAATTGTCTTCTTGTCGAAGGTAGTTTTATGAAAATCCAGTGCTGAGATAACCTTTCAAGTCTCCAAAATCTTTTAAGTCTTTGACGTCTGTCAAAAGCTCTGACCTCGACATCATGTCGAGTGATTAGTTAGATATGCTCTTGAGAATCTTCCAAACCATTTTCATAATCTATTCCTGAGACTCTTCCAAACCATTTTTAAGATCTGTTCCTAAGACTTTTCCAAACCATGTTTAGCATGCTAGTTGAGGCGCTCTAGTTAACATGTTTGATGAGACATCCTATGTCCCATTAGTGAAAATATAATGAAACCTTTAATAAAAATACAGAAATTTTGAAACTTTTTAATAACAAGACTGAATTAATTAAAAACATATTGTCGCTACTGCGAAAAAAGGAGCCGGCAAAGACAGAAGAGTCGCCACCGTTCGTTATTTATCCCAAAGAGAGGGAAAGGAAACGATCAGAGAAAACCTACGAAAAGGGAGAAGACAGGTCATTGCAACCAAATCTCGAGTTCAGGAGTCAGTTACACAAGGGGAAGGTATGAGCACCCCTCACGTCCGTTGTACTTAACAGGATCCACGCTTGTTATCTATCTAAAAGGGTGTTAAACTATAAGGCTGACCACAAGGTCAAAAGAAAAGAGACTCGATAGAGTATCGCCGCTCTATGCCTACGTATTCTCTCGTGCAATGGGAAAGTCAGAGTCAACGTAGTTCGGAGAACTACGAGTAAAGGTGGGAGAAGGTTGCTCGCCAAGACATCATTGTCTTGTGCCTACGTATCCTCATCTGGTATGAGAAATCAGAGCAAACGTAGTTCGGGCTAACAAGACCACTGGTTGGTTCAAGTGTTTTATCCGAGTAGGGCTAACCTTCGTTCTAGTAGTTAGGTCTATTGCTGCTCGACCATTGGAGACTTAGGCGTTACTTTTTTGCGGTAGAACCAAGAGTTAACACACTCTTTCTGAATATGGTTTTCAATTAACGATTCCGAAGGATAAAAAAGGTTTGACTGTTTGTTTTTGAGTCTTTTATGAAGAAGAAGTGAATTGAATTGTGTTTGTAATTCATGTTGCACTAAAGACTATGACTTGAGAGTGAATGCGTCGCATATCGCCCAACGGGAATACGCTAAACAATCTAGACAATTGAGAGGAGGCCCCCCAACTATCATTTCTCAAATGCTTAAGGCTCGTAGCGTACAACACTTATTATCCTTTATTATGTATTTTGAAGAAGTTTTGAGATGAGAAGAGAAAGATACAACTCTAAAGGGAAACTGAATCAACTCTAATGTTATCATGCACTGTGCTCCTAATGTTGGGATTAAGAGGGAAGAAACTATCCTAATGTTATCATGCTTGGGTTGAACACTTAATGTCTCTCCTACTCCCATCCTAAACGGAGGGACTAGGAATCCTAAGGGATCATGACAAAGAAAACCAAGTAAACACAAGATAAATCAATCACAAAATGAAATGCAAGAAAGAGATGAAGATGACTTAAACAAGTCATGAGAGGATGCAAACATGATATGCAAGATGCAAAACAAATATAAGATAAAACAAAGTGACTTAAACAAGTCAAAGAGAAAGTGAGATGAAATGGGAGAAGTTACAACTCCTACAACCATTCAAACATCAATCACTACCCAAAAGGCAAGCAACTAAGCAAAAGAAGAGGCCATGATCAAGATGAATATGGGAGAATAGGCTTGGGAAGAAAGCAACATGAGAAGTGTCTCAACCAAAATGCATCAAATTGATCATGCAAAAAGAAAGCACAAACATGTTCTCAAAGTGGTTTCTCATTCAAAGCAAACTCAAAGTATGATCAATCAAACCAAATCACTTTGAATGAGTACCAAAACCCAAGGGACAGAAGTGAGAATAAGAGAGGAAGGTTCACAAACCAAGGAAAGAACAAAGCCAAGACAAGTCACAAGTTAGGGCAAGAGAAGGAACCTAAGTTCAAACCACATTCAACATTCAAACACAAATGGAATGCCTAACTTTAATGTGACTTGCAACACAAACCAAACAATTGTATGACCTATAAAATTAAATCCAGCATCCTAAACATGTCAAGAATGTGAATCAAGAGGCATATGATGCATATGGGATCCACAAAGGTCATCTCCCAAAGGAACTAGGTCAACTAGTTTATGTGAACTTCAACTAGGGTGACTTGACTTGCAAGGTTCACCAAAAATAGAAGAAATGTTCAATAAATCTCAAATAAAATGCATAAAGCTCCTAAACATGTTGGAAACCAGAGGCCAAAACATCCAAACCAAATTCCAATCAAGGCATCATCAAAATATTTGATCAACTAGGATGCTCCACCTTGAGGAATTATTATCGAGGGTCAAACAAAAGCAACACAAAGTCAAACAAAAATTGATCAAACTTTGACCAAAATCAGACTCAAAGGTACCTCAATCCATATTCAAAGTGGAGAAGAAACCTCATTCATTGGTGATTGCAAATGGTCCATCAAACAAGAATGATCAAATGAAAACAATATTAAAAACACTTCCAATTGCAAAATTAAAAGAAAATTGCAAAATAAAAGAAAATCAAAATTAAAAATTATGGAAAATTAATTAAGACTTCAAAATATTTGAAAATATTTTTTGGGGAATTTTCTGATATTTGGAAGTATTTTTAATAATAAAAAAACAAAATAGAAAAATAAAATAAAATGAGAGGAGGTGCATCAAGCAATTCCAGAAACAAGGCAAACCACGTTCAAAGCGCTCTGGGCTCAAAAAATTGGGGGTGTGAATAACACATCCAGCCCAATTGATCCAAACACATCTAATTAAATGAAACACAACGTTTCAATTAATCTATGTGGAGTCAAACTGCCAAACAAGCGCAGTCAAGCCAATAACAAGCAAACACATACACGGTCAAACATCCAACACTAGTGCCACCTTAGATCTGAGGTTAAATAACTAGACACTGGAGCCCCAGCTTCGGTCGTCTTCTCCGGTGAGCTCACCGGAGCTCAGGTGACCAAATCTCAAACAAACTTCACAAAAATGATACCAAATTAAAGCTGAAGTCACGTAGGTCATGAATCCAAGATCCAATCATCCAAAACACTTGTAAATTGAGAGAATTGAAGGCAACAAGTTTGAGATGCACAACTGAAAACTCAACCAAACATGGCCTACTCAACGTAGGGCTTCAGATGTAACCAATATGAACCTAATTCATGGCCTAGAATGAGAGAATTGTGAAGAAGAAACTTACTGAACGGAGACACTCCGTTGGTGCTTTAAATGAGTGCAAGCTTGCTTCCAATGCTCCAGATCCACTCCAAATTCTTCAAGGAATATGAATTGATCTTCAATTGGACTTGTTTTGAGCAGAAAAGTAGAATACGATTTTCAAATTTGCATGAGAATTTCAAATCTGAAAATGCTCTCTCTTGCTCCAATTTCCACTTCTGAGCTCTGAGGGCGAGCTTTTCACTTATATATGATGGATCTTGGATGAATTTGAAGGCCCATGAGGCTTCAATTCGGTTAATTTGAAAAATGCCCGAAAATGGCAAGCTTCTCATGCACACGTGAAATGCTTGCATACACACATGAAAACCACTCCAATCTACAACACATGAGTTCCATTGGACATGATAATTGGTTTGGGCTTTTGGTTTGATCCAATTTGCATGTTTTAGATTGAAACTTCTTTGTAAAGAAAGCTTGAATTACACGTGCTCTTGCTCATTTGTGCCAAAACCAATTTGTGCAAACTTGTTATGAGTACATTATGAAGTGTCTTGCATTAAAATGAGACATAAACATGACCTATAATGTATTGAATTTAAATCATGTTTAAAATTCTATTTTTCACTTGAAAATCTCCCCATATGTCCATAATCATCCATAATTCACATGATCCTTGAGTTCTATGATGCAAATGAAGTCTCTTAGAGCAACTTTCACGTTGGTTGAAAGTTCATTTGAGGTACACAAGTGCATGAAAATGACCTATGTAACAAATGACCCATAATCAAACTTTCCCAAAATACCCTTTCCTTGTAAAGTCCATAACTTGAATTCCACAAATGATTTCAAGGACTTCTAGGACTTTTTTGAAATCTAAGAACATGAGGAACAACTTTCATGTTTACCCCAAGTTGAGGAGAAAATTGATTCTAGGTCAAAAGTGCCTTAGAAGTGAGTTGACTTTTTGTTGACCAAAAATAAGTTCATCTGAGACCTCTAACTTGATGGCATCATAAATTGAGTTCCACAAACCCAATGGACGAGTTCTAGTACTCAAAAGAAAGCTTAGAACATGCATTATAAGTTTCATGTTTGCATAAAAGTGTGATTGAACTTGTATCATGAGGTAAATTGTCTTTGAAGTTAGGCACTAAAGAAGGGGATTTTACACTGACATCTTGTGAAACCTTAATTTAGTAACCACTCCAACTCTTGATTCTTCCTGATTTGAACTTGACATGACATCTTAGATGTCTCAACATAACTTCCCATGGATTTAATGACTTATAACTAAATCTCAAACTCTCCCAAGTCCACAGTTGACCTTGAGTTGACCAAATGAAACCCTAGGTGCACATCCTTTGACTGTGACCTCTTGCAGATGAAATAAGTGCATAGACAAGCTCCACAATGACTTCTAAACTACTCAATGAGATTCTCAAACACATCTTAACCACAACAATGATCTTATGGACCCCTGATAATCTTCTGTTGACCCCTAAGATAGGAGACAATCCACACACTTCAATCCTCTCCTCTCAAGGAGCTCTGACAGTTTCATGATGATCATAAGTGCTTGATGACTTGAATAACATTCTGTCTTGAGCTTGAAACCTTTGAGAATCTTGAATTGAATGGCACACCACTCTTGATCCCCTATAAAGGATAATGCTATACAAATGCAAATGCTAACAATGAAATGAAACATAAACCAAGTAAAGAAAAAGGTTGGTCAAATTTTGGGGTACAACACATACTGCTTCACATACATACGCTTCAAATATATTTTACATAGAGCTTGACATTATTAAGACTAGTGGCCTTGCCACATAGATAAAACATAAAATAAAAGTACAAAAAGGAAACCAAAAGAAAGCATAACAAAAAGAACTTCTTAAGTCCAACAAGACTGACACTTATACTGACAGTAGTAGTAGGGATATGATCAGCATTTGACAAAACATTAACAACTCCCAATCTAAATGTTATAGTAACCCATCTCCACGTAACTTCATATCCTTTCCTTCTGAACTGTCGAGAAGTAAGCATGGTTCGAGCTCGTTGTCTGATCGTCATAGAATAACTCAAAATGCAAAACAAAAAGGACACAAGACTAAGATTTATTTACAAGTTTAAAAATGGGAATGAATGTGTAAAACAATAATATATATGACAACCAAAATTATTCAAAAAAACGTATCTTTAACCCATAATTACATATACTCTATCTCTATTTATTCTAATGCATCCCTGAACTATATACTGACTCAGGCCAATAAACACTGTCAATGATATCTATCCCACTTACCAAAATCAGATATCACAAGACCACATGCAACCAACGTACTCCCAATTATTAAGAGCTACACCACCTAACTTCAACAGAGCCTATGTGTTATAAGTCAATCGTCCCTGAGAATTCAGGCCAAGAACCATGCCTTGCCTAGCATATATAGATAATAATCCCTGTCAAGATTGTATGCAACCGATCAACCTCGTGTGTCCCATACTACACGATAGTGGACTTAAACATTCCTCAATGCAAGTCTATATGATCACTCAATCATCTTATGGAAACTCTCAACCATAAGTATTAAGTTAATACTTAGGAAATATCGTATCAACCCTTAAGGTTATACTTATTATCTATACTTAGGTTGAGTGTCAAATCCATCACATGTCTTGACGTATTTCTTCTTGGCGTGATCCTTATCTTTACATAATCAGTTCAGTTTGTATAATGAATAATTGTATGGTTGACTTTCCATGTAAGAGAGATGGACCGTAAAAGGCATAGTCGACCAAGTCTTTCCTTAGCCAGAATCCAACCAAATACAACTACTCAATGTATCCAACTTCCCTTATGTTATTGATGATCTAATACTTAATATCTAGTAATGTTGTTCTCTCCTTAATAGATAATTATTCTTAGTCTAACAATTACAATCATTTAAGTATAAATAAAGTAAATAAATTAGATAATTAATCAAGCAATGCAAGCACAATACAACCTCAAATTGTCACAAATTATTCTTATGATAAATAATTAAGGCCGACGTAACCTCGCTTAGTAATTTGTGAAAATCATTATTCAAGAATAGGCTATCCTTAGTTATTTATCGCTAGTAGGACTTGGGCCACCACCACACACATATATATATTAAGCTATTTTACGCTAACTGTCCCAACGTATACGAAATCTTGCCCCCACCTTTTGCTGTTGAACATCATTGAAAGTCCACGACCGTTTTCTCTGATCTTTCCCAAGAACCTAATTTACGATAACCATTGGATTATACCAAATTTATAAAATAATTAGAATATAATTTATGGTTAATTAAACATAATCTCGTTACAACAAATATTTAATAATTAAAATATATAATAATAACCTCGATTATATTTAAATAATTATTAAATTCAAATATAAATTAAACTATACCTCCTTTTGAATTTGTTTGTTTTAGAAAATTATCAAGAGTATATTTCTAATAATATTTAAATTATAATAATATTTGGTCATTATAATGACTTAAAGTGGTAAAAATTTATTTTGGACTTTATAAGTTCAATATCTCGATGTCTGAACGAAATTTGCATAGAAATTTTAAAATAATCTTTATATAATAACATAGTTAAAATAATATAATTAAAATAAAATAGACATTATAACGGATTACCGATTACATATGAAATTGATTTTAATAATAATAATAATAATAATAATAATAATAATAATAATAATAATAGTAATAATAATAATAATAATACTAATAATACTAATAATACTAATAATACTAGTAATAATAATACTAGTAATAATAATAATAGTAATAATAATAGTAATAATAGTAATAGTAATAATAATAGTAATAGTAATAATAGTAATAGTAATAATAATAATAGTAATAATAATAGTAATAGTAATAATAATAATAGTAATAATAGTAATAGTAATAATAATAGTAATAGTAATAATAGTAATAGTAATAATAATAATAGTAATAATAATAATAATAATAATAATAATAATAATAATAATAATAATAATAATAATAATAATAATAATAATAATAATAATAATAATAATAATAATAATAATAATAATAATAATATGAGATTATGTGTGATTGTAATACTTTTATCCAACTATTTTCTTTTCAATTCCTAGTCAATACATTTGAAAGATTTATATTTATGCAGACTTAGTCCACACGGAATTTTCTTTCTCTTTTCTTAGCTAATTAACTTGCTTATGCTTACTCTCTCGTATGCAAAAACGTTGACTGACTAATTGGAAATTGCATATCGCATACTTAGAAATTAGGAGCAACGTTTGAAATGGGCTGAGAATATATCACATGTGAAATTACTAGTTTATTAACTTAACAAAGTAGCTTCTTTTGGAAATAATACTTTTTTTTGTCTCTATCGTTTTATTTTACTTTATTTTTCTCCTACTAAAAGTTCAAGTTATGAGAGTACATACATGGTATTGGTGATACAATTGATGAGTTTTGGGAGTACAGTTTTTATTTATAGTTAAATCATGTTAAAGACACTGGATTAGAAATATTGGTTAGATTTTTTAATGGAAAACTGTTATCTCATTCAATATATAAAGGATTTAGCATGAAATCAAAGGTCAAGTTAAGCAGAAGAAATACACTGAGACTCATCTTCTATCCAAACTGAATCAGCATAACTAACAATTAACATCAACGTTCAGAGAAATGATCAATATAAGTATACATGAAACTTATAGTACAAAGTATTAAGTAGTGTTGATCCCAACTTCACTCTATTTCTGAGATGACATCTAGTTCCATGTTCATTCGCCTAGCAGCATTTGTTCTAGTTGCAGACGCAGACGCAAAAGGATTAGGCGGCATCTCTAACTTCTCACCATTTCCTTCCAGCATTTGAACCACAGCCTTCATGGATGGACGATTCGCTGGGTGCCACTGAATGCACCAAAGTCCCACAACTGATAGCTTCTTTGCAATTCTAGCGTCTTCTTCTCCTTCTATATGAATTTTTATATCTTCCTCATTCTCTAAAAGATTATAAATCCATTGTGGATAGTGAACATGACTGCTATTTTCTTCAGTGTCATCGGTTATTTTCCTTCCCCCAACCATTTCAAGAAGCACCATCCCAAAACTATAAACATCTGACTTATAGGAAACATTGCCAAAGTTTCTAGAAAATACCTCTGGCGCAATGTAGCCCAAAGTTCCCCTAGCCGTGGTCATTGACACAATACTTCTTTCCTTTGAACAAAGTTTGGCCAAACCAAAATCAGAAATTTTAGGTGTGAAATTATCGTCTAGCAATACATTATGGGGTTTGATATCAAAATGTAGAATTCGTTTATCACAACCTTGGTGAAGATACTCAATTCCCTTAGCTATACCGACAGAAATGTTTTGTAGTCTTTCCCAACCTAAAAAGATATCCTTAGTGTCTGCAGATGATATGAATTTCTGCAACGAACCTTTCGGTAAGAATTCATACACCAAAGCTCGTTTGTTTCCGTCTGCACAAAAGCCAACCAAGCGAGCCACGTTGATGTGGTGAATCTGACACATTGCTTCCATCTCATTGATGAACTCTTGGCCATTTCCTGTTGAAGTGTTTAGGACCTTAACAGCTACATGAACTTCGTTTGATAGCTTTCCTTTGAAGACAGATCCAAAAGCTCCCTGCCCCAGCTCTTCCTTAAAATGATTTGTAATTCTTTTTATATCGGCGTAAGTATATCTAGCAGGCTTAAGAGCTTTATAGTCCTTCAAAAACTTTTTGATCCTTATGTAATTCTTCCTTTCAATGTAAGTTACATAGATACAATAAGTTGCAACTCCAACAAATATCAGAGAAAATGGGCCTAGGATTCCACCTGGACATAGTATTACAAATAAATCAATTACATGTAAATAGGAAATTTAATTTCTTATAAATATCATTCACTCTCACTCAGTTTTGACCTTTAATTTATTTACCATACGAGTTTGTCCCTAAATATATACCATACAAATGAGATGAAGTTTGGAAAGCTTACCAGCAATCACTTTTCCTTTTGAGGAACCTGCAAAAAAAATTGAAGACATGAGCTTCTCATGACTTTATATAGATTATAGCATCATAACTTCTTTACGCAATTATATAGACGAAATCATACCTTTATTGATACCTCTGCATTCAAATTCGGGTTGAGATGGGTTTCTGTTGGCCTTGCATTGCCCACCGTTTTCTTCACAGTTTCTGCAATCTGGTTGGATCCAATTGAGACCAACATCAACATTGTGGTTAAACAATGAATTAGGTAACATTACAAGGTTTTGGATTCTAGTACAGGACAACAAAGGTATCCAGATTATTGATGATTCGGAATCCACTGCTATAACTTCAAATCCTGGCAAGTTGAGGCAAGAAAAGTTTCCGGATGTTATTATATCATGATTATTGTCATCTGTGTTTCGGCGATTCCTCCCTGAACAGTTGAATAGAGCATATTCGCTGAGTCCAAACTCAGAGTTGAACTGAAAAGGAGATGAGGATATATTGAAATTAGGAATCTGTTTGTTAAGGCAGAGCTCAGGATAAGACACTGTTAAATGTTGTGAAGTGTAATTTATGGTTTTGATGATGGTTTTAGTAGAGAAGGGTAGTTCCAACACAGTTTGGTTGGTGTCAGAGCAATATAGCTCAAACCATGAATTGTCATAGCCACACCACTCTGGTTGCTTTCCTTTGAGACTGAATGGGAATCTTATGGATGGTCCATGAATACCATCACAACTTGATTCCTTGCATTGATCATCATGGGAAGTAGTTTCTTCAACTGCAAGCGTAGTTAAGAAGCAGAAAAAGACGACAGAAATGAGTTTTTGTAACCAAATAATGGCCATGACCGATCAAGAATCATATCAATCTAACAAATCAGTATAACTTATTGACATAGTGCAACTTTGCATTGCATTGACCATGACTCCATAAGTCACACTCATTTGTAAAAACAATTCTTTCAATAAATATAAATATAATTCTCATTGTAAATTATTATATACATTTATAATTTTTTTAAAATATATATACAGTACATAATAGTTGTAGTATTTCTTATGTAATTTCCAAACTTTAGAGGATAAGAAATGAGTGATGGAATGAAAGAGTAAAAACTGACATGGAACCATGAGGCATTATTTGGCGATGCATGAGGTTGACTCGAAGTCAATTGATACGACTGAAATGAATTAGTCCAGCCATCCATCACTGACTGGCTCGAGAAGATAAAGAAAATTGAATTGAGAGAAATGAATTAGTCTAGCCAGAGATCAGAAGATACTGAAAAATGAATTGCTGTGTAATATTGATACCAATGATATGCGCGCTTGTCCTTTTTTTGCCGCTCTTTTTTCAAGACTTCTGTAGAGTAGAAGGCCCAGGCCCCTGCGGGATCATATTCAACAAACCTTCACATTTAAATGGAAAAAAGTGTGAGAATCCCAATTTCCAAGTGATGTGTGAAAACAACATATCGGTGATTTCCTTCATCTACGGCGGACTTACAGCAGACGCCATTATAGCTTCTAATTCATCCTCCTTCCGTTACATCATTACCGGAGTTAGTCCTGATAATAACTGCCCTATCATCAATACCCTTTCTCTTCCGTACGAAAACATCTCCTTCCTTACCGATCTCTATTCTCGTGATTATTTAATTATTATGAGATGTGAGAACCCGGTAAATGACTTCCGCTATATGGATATTTCTTCTGAGAGTTGTAGTGGTGGAATTGATGGTGAGGAAATACAACATTCTTATTTATATGCAGTGGATGATTATTTTGGGTCAAATGTGAGAGATATAGCAGAGTCATGCAGAATAGATATGAAGGTAAAGATGAACAGGTTGTATGGAAATGTGAAATGCAGTAGCGAGTGTGGGTATCCAGAGGTTCATACTGAGCATGTCAATGGAATTGAGCTTCGTTGGCGACCAATAAGCTGTGAGCAACTGCAGAAGCAGCAACACATAGATAGTGTCCAGGAAGAGGGACGATTCTCACTCCGCTGCTTTCTTTACAGCGTAGTATTATTTTGCCTTAGAAGTGCAGTAAGTAGTAAGTAAAATGAATACCCTTCCTTTTTAATTTTAATCCCTTCTTTACTCATTATATGAGTTTCTCTATCTCTTAAATACCACCGCGCAGTACAACTTACAAGAATTTAAATACAATAATAATCTATATACTCTTATACAAATTGGAATAATCTTTTCATAATAACTTATTTATTTTTACAGTTTTTGTTGGAAAATTTGTTCTTGGATCGCCCTTTGTGATTGCACTTCTAATATTTAAATGGGGAAAAAGGGATTTACCCATATATGACAGAGTTGAAGATTTTATCCAGAGCCACAACAATTTCATGCCCATAAGGTATTCTTACTCACAAATTACAACGATGACCAAACTTTTCAAGCATAAGTTGGGTGAAGGAGGCTACGGTTCTGTATATGAAGGAGTGCTTCGAAGCAAACGCAGAGTCGCTGTTAAGGTATTGACTAAGTCTCAAACCAATGGACAAGACTTCATCAATGAAGTTGCAACTATTGGAAGAATTCGCCATGTCAATGTAGTGCAACTAATTGGATATTGTGTTGAAAGAACAAAGCAAGCTCTGGTTTATGAGTTCATGCCTAATGGTTCTCTTGATAAACACACATTTTCACAAGAGCACGAATACTCATCTTCATTAAGCTACCAGAAAATCTACGACATTTCTCTTGGAATTGCTCGTGGAATCCAATATTTACACCATGGTTGTGAAATGCAAATCATACACTTTGATATAAAACCACATAATATTCTTCTTGATGTGAATTTAAACCCGAAGATATCTGATTTTGGTTTGGCAAAGTTGTATCGAATAGATCAAAGTATTTTAACTTTAACAGGAGCACGAGGAACAATGGGTTACATGGCTCCTGAGTTACTGTACAAGAACATAGGAAGCATATCTCATAAAGCTGACGTTTTTAGTTTTGGAATGATGCTAATGGAAATGGCGGGTAAAAAAAAGAACAAAAATTATATAGAGAATTGTTGGCAAGACTACTTTCCTAAGTGGATTTATGATCAGTTTGAGGAAACAATAGATACAAATAATGGAACAGAAGAGGAAAAGAATATTGCAATGAAGATGATTGTGATTGCATTGAAATGCATACAAATGAAACCAGACGACCGTCCATCAATGAATGAAGTGATAGAAATGCTTGAAGGAGATGAAGTGCCTCAACACCTTCCACCTAGTCCACAATCTTTGTTAACCTGGCAGACCATGTCAACCGATGCAAATGAGCTTGATGACAACTAACAATCATCTTAAGCTTCGCGTGGGATGGAAGTGCAATAAGGAAGAGAATGAAACTAATGCCATTACTTCCAATTATCATGCAAACTTAAAAGCTTCTACTAGATAAATACTATAGTTCTTTTCATGCATTTTTGTTTCTTTACTTTTATTAGCATATGTTAATTTAGACACTATGACTCTTAAATACTCAATCATCAAACATGCATGTAAAATAGGTAAACTATAATAGCTGGCATCATTAGCAATCTTAAAATGTTTTTGAATAATCTTACGCGTCCCAAAGTGACGAGGCGTTTCTTAAAGCATTTTGTTATATGCTTTACTTCGACCGCTCCTAATCGTGCATGTTCCATATGCTAAGTAGTTTCTAAATTAAGAGAGAACTCATTTGTGGCATACGTGACCCTTAAGATATCAAATCTACTGATGTATTGTCAAGAGATGGAAATTTAATATTTGGTCACATGTTAAGCATGTGTTTTAACTTTTGTTCAATTTGGGCATCATACATTTTCAGTTAAAACCTCAATCTAAATTCTAAATGGTTAAAAAAGGAGATCCACATTGAAATATTCGAAATTTGAAGATTCATAATATCACTTTGAAGGAGATTTAAAGATAATTCAAAAAAACATAAATAAGTCAGCTTTGAAAGTCAAATGAAGACACACTCGAAAGATAATAAGTCGAAGAATGAATAGTATAACACGATCAAAGTACAACACTAATAGTCTTAGTGGCTTTCTTAAGAAGCTTTGATCCAAGAAAACTCATGTGTCTGACCCGAAGACTAGGCCGTTTAGTATAAATATGGTCATTTGTGCAATGATCGGGGTCAAGTGTTTTGGGAGTCCTTTTTTCATAAAACTTTTTTAAATGAGGAGGCTTAGTGTTCTCTAGAATAAAGGCTTTTCAAATTTCTTGACACAAACGTCGGGGTCTTCCAACTCTTCGTTGGGGTCCTTTTAGATTACTTTTTCTTGTCGAGTCGCTTGAACTTGCATCCGCAAGGCCTCATTTTGACGTCATATTTCGTCCATAGTGGATCGAATTTCTATTATGACCTCATTATCATCAAGTTTGGGTTGAGTTTGAGCAATCTTCTTAGTTGTTGTGTGCCACACAGTGAGTGTCAAATGTTCTTGCTAGTTTATGGTAGGATGAATCCCTCGTATAATATGCTATAATAAAATAATTAAGGTGTTTAGTGTTTAAGATAATTAGTGAATGGTCAAGGTTTAGGCTGAGTGTCCTATTTATAGAGGCAAGGGTACTAGCTCCCACCATGGTCTAAGTCTTTAGAGTAGCCATCTAACTCGAATATTAGATATTAACCTCCATTTTTATGTTCATATTAGTTGAAGCTTTGACTAATTAGGTTTTATAGTCTACTAAGGAAACCAGGTTTACCAGTGGATACCTATACCAATGTGCTTGTATTTAGGTCATAGTTGAAGGATTCAGAACAACGGTATAAGCCTACATATGGTAGGGGTTAAGTTCATAGCCTCATCTTTATGTCGATCTAAAGACCTGTTGTTCTTTTTGGATAAACTGTATTTTGCAAGACAACAACATGAAAGAGTGTTCAAGTTTTCCAAGCTACTTCAAGATGTTTTTCTAGTGCAGAAGGGACACACGATGGACGCAATGTCACAACATGTGGGTACGACATATGGGCATTTCTTAACAAGTCGAATTGATGCGTTTTGGAATAAATTTTCTATTGAAGATTCAATTAGATTTCATTGCTTTTATTTAGCAATATAGTTATATGATTTGTTAGACAACTGTGTAGATAATTATGGAACCAATCTTATCTAACAAGTTGTGTAAAGACTCTGGACGAAAAATTAAATTAAAAATCCAAGAAGAAAAGCTCAAAATACTTTTACTATATAATGAGCTCAAAACCTACATTAGAAATCAAACAATACATTGGAGATATTGGAGTGTCAGAGTTTATTTTAAGTCCTTGTTATTGTTGTATGTAAACCATACTATGTTTTAGTAACTTGGCACAGTTGTAGGTTTGTCTAATTAAGTTGTAATATTCAACATTGATTATTGAGTTGTAATCTCCAATCGTTGGTTATGTGATCCAAAAGAAAGTTAGAAGGGTTCTCATATTTATGGGGAGATCTAAATATAAATCCATTGGGTAATTTTAGGAAGAGGCGTCGAACAACAATAATGAATTTCCTTTCTTGGGTTGGAAGTCAACCCTCTAGACATAAGTGTTGTTGCATTGAGCTGGGTTACTAATTCTTGTGTTCTTTATTGCTTTTCATCTTTATCATCTTGTACAAGTTAAATTGTGTTAATAAGGTGGATTCTTGTATAAGAAGTCAAAACATATGTCTAGGACATCGCGTTCGACGTCAGTCCCCTAAGGAACAAAATTTTCAATTTGTATCAGAGTAGACACCCCTGCCTGTTGAGTGAGCTCTAGGGAAGATAAAATTTTTCCTATATGGACACAATGAAAGATGGAGGATCATTTAACAAACAACCTATTTTGTATGGCCCTAATTATGATTATTGGAAGTACATGGTGAATGCCTTTCTTAAATCCATGGGCAACAAAGAATGGAAAGCTCTGATAGAAGGGTGGAAACAACCAATGGTTTCTTCTAAAGATAGAAATACTAAATTGAAACCAGATGTTGAATGGATTGATGTCAAAGAAAATGAAAATGTTCACGTTTATAAACATATGTTCAGAGGCTAAAGAAGCATGGAAGATTATCAAAACTACACATGAAGGCACATTCAAAGTTTGTATGTTAAGGTTGCAGCTCCTTACCACAAAGTTTGAGAATCTGAGAATAAATGAAGACGAGTGTATTTGTGAATTCGACATCTGGTTGTTGTTCACATATGTTTTTAGCAAATAATATAGAGTTTAATTAACTTGTGAAATTAACTCAAAAACCTCGAAAGCAATTTGTGCAAACCATGTGTACAAGAAAGTGTGGGTGTCTGTAAAGTTATTGTGAATGTTTGCACGCAGACAAAGTGATGACAAATTGTAATGATCTAAAAGTTTGAATTAAAATAAATGAAAACTATAATAAATAGCATTACACAAACGAAATAAATGACAATAATATAAAAATGTTTCAATTAAGGAAACATAAAGACAATGAAAGAAGGGACACATTCTCACATATGTTACTCACAAACTGTTTCGCTCTTTGACTCGGGTACTCCAGTTTTACTCTAACATCACTCTCCACATCACTTAAAATGCAACTATGACTCTTTTACCCTTCCCAATATAAACTTTTCATACCTCGGGTCCAATGGTCTCCGAATCAATGACTTGTTTGGATCATTCTTTATAGAGTAATGTTAACTTGTACCTCTAGGGCACAAGTTAAGAACTAAATAGAGAAATGTTATATTAGAAATTTTGCATTGATTTTAATAAAAGTATAATATTAAATTTTTATTGCTTTTTTTTATACAAACTTTTGTTAAATTGATTTTTTAACTTGTGTCCTTAGAGCATCAATATCAGCATTTTTTCATCATTTTTACACTATTTCCAAAGCAACTCTGTCAGGATCATTTGAATAATTGGTTGTATAGAAGTGTTCTTTTATCGTTCTCACTGTAAGAGATGTTTTTCTCAAATAAGTTGGATTAAAAAAAGATATATCACTTAAGGTAGAGTGTATTGTGATATTTTGTGGAATTTATTTTAAAATTTTTGATGAATTGTATAGATATTTAAAAAATATTGATGAATTGTTTAAATAACTGAAAAATGTTATATAATATGAAAAATTTAGTAAGATCAATCTAAAGAATTAAAATGAATATTTTAAACATAGATGCTCTTAGAACAAAAGTTAGTATTGTCCTATTTTTAATTCGAGTCCTAACATGTTGAACCGGTCATCATTGGAATTAGTTTACGCAACTGCAACTATAGTTAAGTAGCATAGAAAAATTAAAGGGATGAGTTTTTCTAATCAAACAGTCATGACTACTGATCCATAACCATTTCAATCTAACAAATCGGTATGACTTATTGAGCGTGACCATGACTGATTCACACTTGGTTTGAATGAAAGTTATAACTCTTAATTAGTGTAGAAATTTAGGATCAAATATGAGTGATGGAAAGAGTAAAGGTTGACCTGGACTTGAGAATGTGACCCATCGGGCATTAATGGGCGGTTCATATGGTTGACTCAAAGTCAGTTGTGAATGAAATGCCCAGCCAGCTGGAGCATATAGATAGAGAAGATTGTAAGGTCGAACTTCCCCATACCCCCAGAAAATCAAAATGGCTAGACCAAACGTACTGGCGATTTTGTGCGGGAAAATAATCATCTACGCTGCCTTAATAACAGTGATATCAATTCTATATGCATTTACCCCTTCTCCATGCAAAGTAGTGCGCCCATGCGGAATCATATTCAAAAAATCCATATACGGTTCATATGATTACGTGTGTGAGTATCCCAGTTTCGAAGTGATATGTGAAAACAATAAATCGGTAATTTACTTCAACTATGGCGATCCTCGTGCGGACGCCATTATAGCTTCTAATTCATCCTCCTCTTTCCGCTACATCATGACCGGAGTTAGTCCTGATTCCTGCCCTATCATCGATTTTTTTTCTCTTCCGTACGAAAACGTCTCCTTCTTTACAAGTCACAGTTATCTGGAATATATAACGGTTATGAGATGTGAAAAACCGGTTGATTATGACTGGTATTGGGATATTTCTTCGGAGAGGTGTGGTGGTGATGGGGAAAAGCAATATTCTTATTTATTTGCTATGGATGATTCTTATAAATCATATGTGACAATGATAGGAGAGACTTGCAGAATAGAAATGAAGGTAATGATTAGTGAGTGGAATGGAAAGATGAAATGTAATAGCAAGTGTGAGGATCCAGATATTCACTGTGAGTATGTCAATGGAATTCAGTTTTGCTGGCGACCTTTCAACTGTAATCAGCAGCCGCGAGACAGAGACCTCGACTGGGCAGAGGGACGACTCCGCTGCATTCTCTTTGATGCGGCACTCACCTATCTTGGTTATGGAATGACTGGTAAGTCAATCTTAACATAAAATATAACTCTTCTATGGGTTAGAGTAACCTTTTCATAATAACTTATTTATTTTTACAGTTTTTGTTATTGGGAAATTTGTTCTTGGGTCACCCTTTGTGGTTGCAGTTTTGATATTTAAATGGAGAAAAAGACATTTATCTGTGTATGACACAATTGAAGATTTTATCCATAGTCACCACAATTTCATGCCCATAAGGTATTCTTATTCACAAGTTAAAACAATGACCAAACATTTCAAGCATAAGTTGGGTGAAGGAGGTTATGGTTCTGTATACGAAGGAGTGCTTCGAAGCAAACACAAAGTAGCTGTTAAGGTATTGACTAAGTCTCAAAGCAATGGACAAGACTTTATCAATGAAGTTGCAACCATTGGAAGAATTCATCATGTCAATGTGGTTGAGCTAATTGGATTTTGTGTTGAAAGAACAAAGCAAGCTCTCGTTTATGAGTTTATGCCTAATGGTTCTCTTGATAAACACACATTTTCAGAAGAACGAGGAAACTCATCTTCATTAAGCTACCAGAAAATCTACGACATTTCTCTTGGAATTGCTCGTGGAATTCAATACCTACACCAAGGTTGTGACATGCAAATCATACACTTTGATATAAAACCGCATAACATTCTTCTTGATGAGAATTTTAACCCAAAGATATCTGACTTTGGTTTGGCGAAATTGTATAGAATAGATCAAAGTATTTTAACTTTAACAGCAGCAAGGGGAACAATGGGTTACATGGCTCCTGAGCTGCTGTACAAGAACATCGGAAGCATATCTCACAAAGCCGATGTTTATAGTTTTGGAATGATGCTAATGGAAATGGCAGGTAGAAAAAAGAACAAAAACTATGTAGAGAATTATTGGCAAGACTACTTTGCAAAATGGATTTATGATCAATTTGAGGAAACAATAGATACAAACAATGGAACACAAGAGGAAAAGAATATTGCAATGAAGATGATTGTGATTGCCTTGAAATGCATACAAATGAAACCAGATGATCGTCCATCAATGAATCAAGTGATAGAAATGCTTGAAGGAGATGAAGTGCCTCAACACCTTCCACCTAGTCCACAATCTTTGTTAACCTGGCAGACCATGTCAACCGATGCAAATGAGCTTGATGACAACTAACAATCATCTTAAGCTTCACGTGGGATGGAAGTGCAATAAGGAGGAGAATGAAACTAATGCCATTGCTTCCAATTATCATGCAAACTTAAAGGCTTCTACTAGATAATTACTATAGTTTTTTTCATGCATTTTTGTTTCTTTACTTTTATTAGCATATGTTAATTTAGACACACTATGACTTTTAAATACTCAATCATTAAACATGCATGTAAAATGTGAACTTTAATAATTTGCATCATGATCTCTTCTTCATATTCTAATTACAACAAGGAAGCAAGTTGCTCAATTTGACAACAGCCATATAAATGTCCTGTGGCGCTTCTCAAAGAAATTCGCCATATGCTCTGCTTCGATCCTATGACTATGCTCCTAATCCTGCATGATCCATATGCTAAGTAGTTTCTAAATTGTGAGAGAATTCATTTGTGGCATGTGAGACGGGAAGATGATTCAAGCGAGATTTGGAGATTATTTGAATAGAACAAATAAGTTAATTTCAAAGTAAAAACAAAAATGAAGACAAGTTCAAAAGACAATGAGTCAAAGACTCATGAGTACAACGGTAACAATGTGCAAATTCACACATGACAAATATAGAACTCTATAAATGGTATTTCACAAATTGAGTAATATGAAATACAATTGGTGTTTGTAGTCCAATAGTTCTATATGATAATGTCACTTCTTAGCAACTAAAAATAGTAAAAGAAGGATAAAGTGCGTTACTCTGATAGAGGAAGGTATATGCCAAGGTTATAAGGGAGAAGAGAATATGGGATCATCCAAAATCATGCACACCTTCATTGGATCCTCAAGTCACACTTTATACATAATTAGGAGGAATATTTTTTGTTGATCTTCCTCTTCCTCGTGCTTCTTCTTACCACTGTAGTATTCAAATCAATTGTTCAACTGTGATTATTTTAGTCATGACAATTCGTAACCGATTGAATCCAACCTTGTTCTCAAGGTTGAGGTTTGATAATTAAGCTTAAAGTTAAACGAGTGCTTCCGTGTAGCTTCAATGGTGTCCTTTACATGGTCTCAATTGTGAAACATGAACACATGGTGAATTTTGGCAGCAGAGGTAACAACAGTCGATAAGCCACGATGCCAATCTTTTTGCTGATAGGAAATAGACCGGAATCGCGCAAACTAAACTTTTGATTCCTACGTAAAGTGAGGGAATGTTGTCTAAAAGGTTGATGTTTCACTAGAACCATGTCACCAATGGAAAATTCTGCAAACCTTGTTTTAGCATCAACAAATTTTTTTATAACCTGTTGTGATCTTAGTATATGGGAGTATGGGACAGTGGGGTCAAAAAAGCCCAAAGTCCTAATATGTAGGTTCAATGGCCTCTTTTTTTCCCCTTACTACATAAATATGTTTTGGCCCTTTATTTTTTAAGTTTCCTCATATTTTTTTCTTTTTATTTGGCCTAACTAAAAGGCTCAAAATCTAATTAGTTTTAAAATCTAATTAGTTTGAAACAAAATATTTTAGTTTTTTTAAAAAAATAAATAAATAATATTTTTTAAAATTTTGATGTTTTATAAAAAAAAATTGAGTGCTTTTTCAAAATAAAAAGTCAATTTTTTTTCAAAAAAAAGACCGATATTTTTTTAAAATAAACAAAATCGACTTTTAAAAAAAAAAGTCAATTTTTTGAAAAATATTAATATTTTTCAAAATAAAAAGTCGGTTTTTTCGAAAATAAAAAAGATCGAGTTTTTTCTCAAAATAAAAAAAACATGATTTTTTTCAAAAGTTAAAAATAGTCGACTTTTAAAAAAAAAAGTCGTTTTTATTTGAAAATTTAAAAAACAGTAGTTTTTTTCGTAAATTATAAAAAGTTGATTTTTTTTCTCGAAAAAAAATTTAATTTTTTGAAAAATAAAAAGAAATGATTTTTTCGAAAAATAAAAAAAGTCAATTTTTTCAAAAGTTCAAATTAGTTGATTTTTAAAAAAAATAATAAAAGTCAATTTTTACAGAAAATAAAAATAGTCGAATTTTTCAAAAGTAGAAAACAGTGGATTTTTTTCGAAAATAAAATCGTTTTTTCTATAAAAAGTCGATTTTTTTCAAATGTTTAAAATAATTGATTTTTTTCAAAAAAAAAATTCTAGAATAAAATAGTCAATTTTTCTGAAAATATAAAAGTTAATTATTTTTAAAAAATTCATTTTTCTGGAAAAAAAAACTCATTGTTTTAAATAAATTTTTTCTAAAGGAGTTAACTTTTTAAAAATCTTGGCCCCTTGAGGCCTTTCTTGGACCTTTAGTTTTTGGGAGTCTATTTATTTTAAGGCTCATTTATTTTTAAAATTTTGGACCAATATTTTTATGACCTTAAAATTAAAATTTGAGACACTGACCGATTGTGTAATATAGATTGTTTGATTGCAATTTATAGGAAGCAAAGGAACAACACCAAAATATAAAATTAATGAATGCTCTTCTAAGAGTACACAGGGAAATAAGGTATCTCTTAGTTCCCTTTCTCTTTGCATCTGATCTGAGAATCACACCATCTTCTTTTAGTTGATCTTGGTCATTGTAGCCCCAAGCTAGCTGCATGTGCTGCAGACTTATCATCCCTGTATCTAGATTACGCGATAGGTTATGGAGCTGTCCGTCATTTGATTGTGTCTTCCCTTGCCTTTTGGCCAGTATATGGCTGGAGTCCAGGTCTTTATCACACTCTTCTTGTCAGTGTTCACGGTACTTCATTGTTGACTCTAGGTCTAACAGAAACATGCAGTTTGCTCTATCTTTTGGCATGCTTATCCATTTGAGCTTATCAATTATGTGTGGAACTTGCCTAAGACTAATTTGAATGCAGAAAGAAATAGTTCTCATAGATGTGAAAAGATACAACTTAATTTAGTGTCATATAAAAGAGACAGAAGGAAGAAAAAGTTAAAAGTAAAAATTGGCAACTTTGTTAAATAGGGAAATGTCTACAATATTTCAGTGTGCATCTGACATCATTAAATCAAACAACCTTTTTTATTTAAAATGATGGTAATCTTCATAACTGTTACTCGTGGTTTGTTAGAGGGTTGATCATAATTTATTCATCTCGCTAATGGGTATTTGCTACTACATGTTAGTACTCGTATACACTCGGCGTTTGATGTTTATAGTATATGTGGAGCATTTTCATGTTGTAATTCATTGAGTTTACCAATATGTTGTTGTTTGAGAGGATATGAACCCATGAAATTTCGTGTGTCTCGGGTTATATCATCTTTGGATGCAGATATGGATAATGGGTTGTTGCAAAAGTTAGAATATTTTTTTCCTTCTAATTGGATAATGATTATTCATATGCTTATCCTAATATATTTATATTATGAACCAAAGCTGCATTTGAAGTGTTAGGTTATAAATGAGCTTTAATTTTGTGATATATTTGGTGTTTTGAGTATGATCTAAATGATAGATTTTATTATACTTTGTGTTAATACGATCAATTGTTGTTCTTGTAGGTTGAAGTATAAATTTGAACTCATTTCCGACACCGAACATAGTTATTGATTATGAAATTTCAAGGCAGGTACTACTTTATGACTTAAACATGTTCCTATTGCTTAAGTGATAAAATAGAAAACTTACCGAATTCATTTCATTAGCATAATTTGATGGAAGTTATGTAGAACTTGAACTAACTGGTTTAACTGATGTAAAGATTGGAGAGGACTATGAAGTTGTTTTCACCAATTCTGCAGGTATCAAATTCTTTAACATTGTTTTAGTAATGTTGATTTAAGTTTAATTATATGTTATAATTAATATAGGATAATACGCAGGTTTATACAAGTATAGGCTAGGAGATGTCGTAAAGGTTATGGAGTTCCATAACTTAAGCGCCGAAGTAATCTCGTGCTTACCATTAATATTGACAAAAACACTGAGAATGATTTACAATTATCAGTAGAAATTGCATCCCAGTTTTCAATTGAGGAGAAATTTAGTTGATTGACTACACTAGCTACATAGATTTATCCAAAGAACCAGATCACTATGTCATCTTTTGGAAAATCAGTGGTGAAGCAAGTGATGAAGCACTTGTGAGTTGCAACTGTTTGGATAAGTCTTTTATTGATCCAGGTTATGTTACTTCTAGAAAAGTCCAAGGTATTGATGCTCTTGAACTCCGAGTTGTTGAAAAAGGAACATACCAGAAGATTCTTAAGAGCCAAGTTGATAGAGGTGTGTCTGTGAATATTCCTTCTAAGTAAAATTCTAGGAGTCAAATTTGTATGAACCTTCCTTATAGTCCTTATTTAGGATCTTAGGTTTAGGTTGAAAAGAAAAAATGAAATAAAGATGACAAATATAGCACTGAATATGATATTGGTGTGTAATATGCTATAATTTGTTCACCTGCATTAGGAATATATTTGTACATATATAATACTTATTTTTAGAAAACTATTTGTTGCATCAATAATGTGAAATACTTAGGTCGTTCTCATTAGATGACCGATAACAATAATGTAAGTAAAATAAATTTCACTTAATTTTTTTATTCTAGAAATACATTGCCTGCGGATTTACCTGCGGATCTAGATTCCTGCGAGTTTACCTGCAGAATTTTTTTCCTGCGATTATACCTATGAATTCCTTTTCCTGCGAATTTTCATTACCTCAAAGATTTTAGCTATAGCGTAAAATATTCCTGCGGATTTTTAACTAAAATCTGTAGGTAAGCCCGTAGGAAATATGAGTATTTCTTGTAGTGTATAGGAAGAGAGTAACCAAGCTTCTTTCTGATGAGAAAGTTGTAGCAACCAAGCTTCTTTCTGATGAGAAAGTTGTAACAACCAGGCTTCTGCCTTATGGGAAGTTATTTCTTTCATGTTGCTTTAAAAGTGTTATACGTGTTAAGATTTTTAAGTTTTAAATTCAGGGAGAGCTTACAAATCTAACTCTGAAGTCTAAGTTGAAAACTAATTTTTAACAGTATTAAATTCAGGGGGAGCTTACAAATCTCACTATGATACTTTTGTGTGATTAAACCAAGTAAACATTGTTCATCAAAATAAATGTTTTTGTCGTCATCAAAAAGGGGGAGATTATTAGAATAAGATTTGGTTATGCATCGGGCCTTTAGTTTTGATGTATAACTATACATTGTTTCTTAGAGAACAATTTAGTACTCTAATGGTTTTGTGTCTTGTGTGTATTTTTGGCTTAACAGGTTCTAACTCTGAAGCTTTGACGTGTGACGTCATCAGACTTTGAATCAACACACTCTGACTCTGAAGAGATACAAGTGATTTACAAGATGTTGTCAAGTTTTAGAAAGCTCTTAGACAACGGTTCTGAAGAACGTTTGTTCTAAAACTTCTAACTATTACTATGATTGAAGAGCCTCTAAAGGATTATCTACCTTCAAGATTATGTGCTCAAGTTTTGAATATTATGAAGAACAAGTTCTGAAGACTCTGGACACCAGGTTCTGAGGAATTGTGTCAAGACTTTGAAGGTCGAGGTTCTAAAGATTCTCTCAATTGTATCTTGATACTTCTAAGCATGCTTCAAAATCATTTTATCAAAAGCCTTTGAAGATTAGAACATAAGTTCAAAAGGTTTTGCATCAGGAAAATCATACACACTATAAATCATTCGTCTCTCTATTACTCTGACTTTGTGGGCAAAAAGGCAGTACTATTGTACCATTTTACCTCCCATTTGTAAATCGTTATGAAAGAGACTGATGATATTTGCAATTCCAATCCTACCCTCCAACGGATCTTTTATCTGCCTATATAAAGAAGACTTGGATGATTGGACGAAGTTGTTAATGCTCAAGCTAACTCTGCTATTGCTCATTTTGCTCGTGCTATTGTACATACACACTTTGTTGAAGTAAATATTATTTTTGTTTATATTCTTTGTAAACACGCATTGATTTGTTGCTCGTTACTGTGTGAAACATTCATTGTATTAATTTGTGTTAATCTGCTTTCAAAGAGGCACTCTTTGTAAACACAACATGTAAATCTCAATCTTGTTTGAGTGGTTTTCCTTGAGTGACTAGGGTTTAGTCAGATATACTCGAGAAGACAAAGATAGTTGTCTTTGTGGTGTCTATAATCAGTTTCGATTATATTGGATGAAGTCCTTATTGAGAAGGCAAAATCACCTTGGTAGGGTGTACTGTAGGTAGCTTTGTTAACAGCGAACCAATATAAAAAATAACTTTTTATTTTTATTTTTTGTGTTATTACTTGTTGAGTTGGTTTTGAAAAAGCTTAGGTTTTTGGAAACCCAATTCAACCCTCATTCCCCCCCCCCCCCCTTTTTCTTGTGTTTCTCGCCACCTTCAATATGTCTCACAGATCATGGAACATTTGACTTAACATTTGTCCATGTAACACAATTCTGAATCTTGAACAAATCAAATAAAATATATTCTTGATATACATCAGAATTCCAACTTCGCAAGAAAAAGATTCAAAATAAATCTTTGACAAAACCTACACCATACTTTAAATCATCTTTAATTGAGATTGGATATTTCTTCATCAAGTGTAATTCTAAATCTTATAACTAAAACTGATCTTATAGGATCAGAAAGGGATCAGTAGCCTGTCACGCGTTGTGAGCTCCTATGTTCACCGGTGTTGAAGAGGTGGAGGGGTGTACCTGCAAGATACTCCGATGCTAAAGTGAGTAACGGAGTTAGAGAGAGTAGGTATAGATGAAAGGTGTAGTGAGTAGAATATCTGACCCTCTAGTGAAAGAGGGTATTTATAATATGCCTCCAGTGATGGGCCAACAGTTACTTTATATTGGGTTGGATTGCAGGGCCCAACACAAGTAACTGCCAGGGCTTACGTGGCATAGGGAAGACCAGCATATGGTATTCTCCTTGGATCAATTACCTCGTGATCTTCGGAAGATGGGTTGACCAGTTCTTTCAGAAGTGGGTAGTTGTCTAGTGACGTGTCCCCGCGTGGGGGGCAAGTGAAGAATGTGAGGAAGACACATGAGCTCTCCCCGCACTAGGTGGTGACCTGCCCGACTGCAAGGAACACTAAGCATGCCCGACAGGGAGGAGGATTGAGCCTTGTTGAGCCTCCCCAATGTGAAATTGGGTTGGGCCTGCCCAACTGTGGGGCAGGTACCGGACCAGTCTAGAATAGGATCCCCCTAAGTCGTTGCTCCTAAGGGGAGGAGTAATGACTTAAGCGTCACTCCCAACGTCGAGGATGCGGCCAAGTGTCGAGATCCTCCAAATCGTGGGTGCTCTCCGAGAGATGTGCTCGCTTGTTGCGGTCACGAAATGATCTTCGTGTCCATGACGAGGTACTGTAGGTCCGCTTGCGTGGGAGATGTCGGAAGGGACGGGCATGTATGTTTCCAGGCATGAGAGGAATTCAAACGGGTGCGTGATGTGTCTGGTGACGCCACGTGTTAGGGAAATTACTGCCTAGGGCGGCTAGGAGTAGGGGAAGTCAAATGCCTAGGGACGCCTCGAGTCTCGTGCTAGGCTTATAAATAGAGGGTGAGTCTATTTCATTTACGCGTTTCCCTTCCTCTGCTCAAGACTTTCCCTATTCATCTTTCGCGATTTCTCTCTTTAATTCCATTCGTCCACCGTATGTTGCCGTCTCGTTGCCCAGAAACCACTGTACCAAGTAAGTTGTTAGCTTATTTACTTTAGTTTCCTGCATTTTCCGATGGTTTCTCCGGTGGCTTGATGAAGTTCCTGGGGAAACTATCAAGTTTCCAAAGAATACGCCAAAACTTCTCTGAATTTATGACGCTTCTGATGAAGGCCTCGGGGACAGGCGATGAATGCGTCGAGGACATAAGATGAATGTCTCGAGGACCTGATAAATGGCCCGAGAATGTTAGATGAAGGTCTCAAGGACCTGATGAAGGACCCGATAACCTGGGATGAGGGCCCGAGGATGTTAGATGAAGACCCCGAGGACCTGATGAAGATCTCGAGGACCTTTGTTAAAGGTTTTGGAGGCCCTATCCCCGCCTCTTGTTGATGTGGCGAGGTGATCCCTGTCTAGGAAGCTCCTCTGACTAGGCGGGATCTCGTAGTCGAGGAGAAACTTCTTCAAGATGAGCGCCCTAGTTGGGTGTTTTCGATCATGGAGGCCTGTCTGGCGGATCTCTATCCATCTTCTCGCCCTTTCACTTGATTTGTGGTGGAAGGGTGGATTTGATCTAGAATGTCGAATTCACCATTTTCCCTTGCTTTTCATTTAAAAATGACTGCAAGGATTGAGAGGGTCGTTGAG
This sequence comes from Lathyrus sativus, assembly GCA_963859935.3. Classification (NCBI taxonomy): domain Eukaryota; kingdom Viridiplantae; phylum Streptophyta; class Magnoliopsida; order Fabales; family Fabaceae; genus Lathyrus; species Lathyrus sativus. The sequence continues at coordinate 636,740,015 of OZ012741.1, forward strand.
ATTGATTATGAGACTGATTCCCGGGTCGCGCAGACCAGTGAGGAGCGAAAGCGGACTGCCGCTGATTGGGTTGGGAAGGAGCCTCTGAGTATTCCCTCTCGCTTTACCATGGACGAATCTAATGCTTATGCTATTGTCGAGGAATGTGATGAGGGCTCCTCTATGAACTGAAGGGTGTATAAACCCCGGGAACACCACCGGATATGCTCGTCTTTCAAAGGGATGGGGTTTTGATCCACGGTCGCTCGTGGATCAAAAACGAGTAATTTTAGGAAAATGCAGTACAGCGACAGTGACTCGGAATATCGTCTCACAAGGATTCTTGCAGGAATAATCAAATACAGTAACGAAATATGGGGGGTTTTGATTAAGATAAAATAAACGAAAAATAAGTGATTAGAAAAAGTGATTGTAGTAATGAGTTGAAACGGCTAATATATTGTTTTCGTTTCCCAACTTATCATCGATCCTAATAATTCCCAATTCCTAAATGGATTCTATCCCCTTTCCGATTATAATAACAATCAACAAGCGCAATTGATATTATACGATACACGTTCCTAATTTCTGAATTAAGCAAACAGATAAAATAGTAACCGTGAATTAAGCAAACACGAGAAACATACGCGGATTAAGCAACCGCGATTAAAGTATAAGAACATGCAATCATCGAAATAAATCAATCATCCCTAAGATAAATCGAATTAAGTAAACAAAATATCATAGAGAAGAATTGAAAGGAAATAGATTTTATTGGAAATTAAAAGAACCTCAAAGTGTTGGCGGGAACCGATTACAGCAGATTAATCCGAAGAAATTAGTTCTCCATAATTCATACAAAGCTCCAACAAATATTTTTGTGAATCGTGAATATGATATTGTAAACAAGGTTTTTTTTCGTTATAAAACAATGGATTCAATTCATAACCCAACTGGGTCAAAACATAACCCAGGCCCAAAACAAGATCAAAACTAAAACAGAATTCTAATGTTGTAACTTGAAACGAAATTCTGGAATTTTGAGCTCTGAATCTGACTTTGACTCCAACACTAAAGTCGTAGCTCTCTCTCTTAGCTTTCCAGCGATTTTTAGAACGCCTCAAATGGATTCCCGGAACTCCAGTTATGATCGTTTCCGTGCAGACTGCTAAAGCTGAAAAATAAGTGCGAAAATTAAATTAAACCAAAAATAAAATAAAATATGAAAACATAATAAAATATAATAATAAACAAAATAAAATAAAGAAATTCCTAAGTAAAAATGTAGGAGAATGTGCATAAATATGCACTGATCAGTTTCCCATGTATGAATTCACTTTTCGAGAAGCGGGTCTACGTCTTCCCTTTAGTGATTTCCAATGGGGAGTGTTCGACTGGATGCGCCTAGCGCCTTTACAGCTACATCCTAACGCGACCGCGTTCGTGCAGGCGTACGAGCTCGTATGTCAGTACCTCAACATCGGGACCATACTGACTCTTTTCTTTTGCATCTTCCATCTTCAACGACAGATGTTCGAAGATCGGCACAGCTGGGTGTCCCTGAAGCACCCGAGGAGACTATTTCGTGCGTATCTAGACTCTATCTGTACCTTCAAATACTGGTACTTCATCGTTAAGCCCATCACCCACGTGGTCGTAGACTCTCTATATAACCTCGTGGTCAAGGAAGAAAATGGGCAGCGAGAGGAGGTCTTAGAGTCGAAGTTTCTATTGGAGTGGACGGAGGAGCATTTCAAAAGGGGCACGAACAACTACATAGTCAGGCCCGACTCATTGGATGCCGAGGACCAGCTGGCCTACCAGAAGTTGGTCAAGTTTGTCTCCAGCTTCACCCCTGCAAAATGTGTGACTCTGAACGATAATTTTATCCTCGACTCTCGCATGGAGGTTCTTTAGGAGCAGCGGTTGATAAATACAAAGGCCCTCCTCGAGTGTGCGTCCGACAAGGAGGCCTTTTGGTTCTTAGGTAGCGGGCACCCCCTTCACTCAAGTTCCTTCTATGTTTCTGTCGTTAGTTTGTTGTTTGCTGACTTGTTTGTTTGTTCTTTTGCAGGTAAGATGTCGAGCATGCAGGAACGTGTGAAGAAGCTAGCGGACACCAAGGGTGGGAAAAAGGCCGGAAAGGGGTGAGTCGCCCAAGTACAGCAGGTGCACGGTCCCGACCATACACCCAGAGGCTCATCCTCTTCCCCCCAAGGCAGTCAATCTCCAACCTCACAGGGGACCCCTAAGAGACAGCGGGTCGACGAGCCCAAAACCGTCGACCTCACAGGGAGTATTTCCGAGGAGAAGTTCGTGCTCCCACCCTACTATTTGTAGCCTAATTTCTTCTGCGGGGCCAATTTCCCGATTGTGAGTGTTGTTGAGTCTAAGGCCATCTTGGGCATCAACCAGAAGGCGAGGAGGAAATCCTTATCAGAGGATATGGGCGCGGTGATGCGGTTTTTCGAAACGGATTTGGTCCTCAACGACGAGACATGTTCCTCGGCTAACCTGACCAAGCTGCATAATGACCTCGTGAATGTCGAGATTGAAAGAAACAAACTGGCGAATGACCTCGACGAATGCAAGGAAAGGAATACCGCCCAGCTCAAGCTCTACGACGAGGTGGAGAAGCAGGTGAAGGCCGCCAGCAAGGAGAGGACAAAGCTCTTGGCGAGGATCTCTGAGTTGGAAGCAACTACAAGGCCTGCTAAGGATGAGTCCGGCAAAGAGAAACTCATGGAATCTCGGGCTGACCTGGTGTCGAAGATCCGGGAGTTCGAGCAGGATTTCCTAGGGGCTCTCGAGGTGGGTTTTAACTACATTGTGGAGCAGCTCCAGATCGTGAACTCTGATGTCCAACTCGTCACCAAGGGGACAGGCCCTTATCATCAAGTGGTTCAGGGTCGTGTGGTCGCGCCTGAACTCGAGGAAGAAGATGACGGTCAAGCCTTGGTGGGCGACCAACCTGAGGAGAATGTAGTTGTCTGGTGTTGTTTTGTTGTATTTCTTTTCTGGCATGCGCGCCATATTTTGATGTAATTGTCTTTGGCCAGTGTGACATATTTTATAACATTGAATAATGGGCTCTGCCCGTCTTTAGAAATATAGTATTTCACTTTTATGTTGTGTGTGCCTTATTTTTCTTTTTTTCATGTATATATGAAATAGTGTCGTTGTTTGTTCGTTATCGGGTTTTTGCTTGACATATGTTGTAACCGACCATGCAGGGAACTGGTCGGGTGATCGAAGTTGGTACTCAATCGACAATGGAGCTAAGACCTCGGTCGAGGTCTTTGCTCCATGGCATGAACTTCCCATTGCGATCTGGGCATTCTGCTTGACTGGTATGACAACGGTGGATCTCGGTAGAGGGATCCATATTGGATCAAAATTTTGCTCGCACACACAAAGGGCAGACTCTTGTCTTTTTGTTTTGAATTTAGGAGTCGCGCCTATACCCTGGAGCACCCATGTGGTCGCGGGCATTGTATAATTGTATTATTATTTGAGCTTTTCATCGTTCCATGGTCGAGCAAGTTCCTCCCCATGTAGGTTTTCGAGGTAATAAGCCTCGTTGTTCGTTTTGTCTCGGACTCGATAGGGGCCTTCCCAGTTCACGACAAGTTTTCCCTTGCACGAGTCCTTCGGATTCCTTCGTAGGACTAGGCTGCCCACCTGGAGCTCGAGCTTAATGACTTTGTTGTCATACCTCAAATTTATTTGTTGTTTTAGTGAGGCTTCGCAGAGGGATTTTCCTGACCGGATTTCCTCGACTAGGTCGAGTTCCTCCCTTAAGGCCTCGTCATTTGCTTCTTCGTCGAAGGGAGATTCGGTTCTTCTAGAGGGTTCCCTTATTTCTACCAGAATTACTGCCTCGGTTCCATAGGTCAGTCGGAATGGGGTCTCCTCGATTTTCGAATGCAGGGTCGTCCTGTAGGCCCAGAGCACAATGTGTATCTCTTCGACCCACCTCATCTTGGCGTCTCCCATTCTTTGTTTCAATCCATACATAATCACTTTTCTCGCGGCTTCGTCCTGCCCACTCGTATGCGGGTGCTCGGCCGATGTGAAGTATTGCTTCGTGTCCAGCTTGGAAACAAAGTCCTGGAAGTTCTTGTCGGTGAATTGAGTCCTGTTGTCGATGACGATGGTTTGGGGTATGCCGAACCGGAAAGTATATTCCTTTGTAGAAACGAGTATGTTTTGGACCGTAATTTTGGCTAAGGCTTCAGCCTCTATCCACTTAGTGAAGTAGTCGACGTCAACTATCAAATACTTGTTTTGGTATGACCCTATGGTAAAGGGCCCGAGAATGTCCATCCCCCACCAGGAAAACAGCCACGAAAACAAGAGCATTTTGAGCTCGTTAGGCAGGGCCAGGTGCATGTCCCTGTGACGTTGGAATTTTTCGCACTTTTTGACGTGCTCTTTGGTGTCTTGCTGCATGGTGGGCCAATAGTATCCTGCTCGTAGAGCCTTATGAGTGAGTGATCGTGTGGGCTAGGAACTAATATCGTAACCTCTTGGCCGCACTGATGAGGTCCAGGGCGACCTTCTTGGTCTGCTGGTACCTGAGCTCGGGACCCTTGAGGGCTTTACTCGTGAAGTATATCAGCTTCTTCCCTTCGGGATTCTCGCGAATCAATGTTGCGCTGGAGACCTCAGCAGCGACGACAAGATATAAGAACAGAGTTTCCCTAACCTCGGGCCTTGACAGTATTGGTGGTTCTGAGAGGACTTGTTTGAGGTGGAGGAGGGCCTGGTCGCATTCTTCAATCCATTTGAACGCGACCTCCTCGGGTAGAAGCTTGAAGAATGGGAGGGTGTGTTGGACGGACTTGGCAACGAAACGGGATAGTGACGCGAGCATCCCTTTTAAGGACTGGATGGACTTCTTCATGTTCGGCGTTGCAAACTCAGAAAAAGCCCTGCATTTGTCTGGATTCACCTTTATTCCTCGTTCTGTCAAGTAGAACCCGAGGAACTTTCCCGCCCGTACATCGAAGGTGCACTTCTCCGTATTGAACCTCATTATGCATTTCCTCGCCGTCTCGAAGACCTTTTTGAGATAAGTTGTGTGGTCGATTTCTTCCTGTGACTTCACGATCATGTCGTCCATGTAGACCTCGAGCATGTCCCTGATCTCTCCCCAGAAGACTTTGTTCATCATCCGCAATTTTAGGTCGCACCGATGTTTTTCAAATTGAAGGGCATTATGTTGTAGTAATAGTTTCCTGACTCGGTCATGAAGGTTGTGTATTGTTTGTCAACCTTCGCCATGAGGATTTGATTGTACCCCGAGTACGCGTCCATGAATGACAATAGTTTAAAACCTGCAGACTTGTCGACGAGTTTGTCGATGTTAGGTAACGGGTAAGTATCTTTAGGACATTCCCGGTTGTTGCACCCCAAAATTTGACCAACAATTATTTACTCATTGAGTGTTTGAAAGTGGATACCTTCATCAGAAAGTTCAAGAGATCCTCAGAGGAATGGGTTGAAACCAGGGTTGTGTGCTTCACAACTTGAGAGTTGTGGGTGCTCCTCGGATGATTCTGAAACTTTGAGAATGAACTTGATGTTTTGAGAAAGCTCATGAGATGTCTTGAAAGTCATCATGAAGCCCTGAGATGTCATTGTGTAAGAATTCAGAAGATTCAACCATGAATGGTAGAATTAGGGTTTTGACTGGGTCAACCCTAGATCAGCTGAAGATTTGGAGAGGGTTGAGACCTAATCCAAGGGCCATGAGATCATGGAATGATGCATAGAGATTATATAAAGATGATTCCTAGACCAACTCATCATGATTGAAGGGTTTGAGAAGTTTTGAGTTAGGGTTTCTGAGGACTGTCAGTGAAAAAACCCTAGTTTGATCCCTACTTTCCAGGCAGTTTTAGCTCTAGATGTGATTGATATCTCATCTTCCCCACAACATGAATGTTGTAGAGCTTGTTCTAAGCTTTAATTTGAGTGGTGGAAGTCCTTGATAGTAGTTACAGAGCTCAAGTTATGGTTTTGACAAATTACAGGTCAGCAGAGGTGTGTGAGTCTGGGTCCCTGAAAGTCACCTAGCTTGCAGACAACTTTTGCCCTAGTAGGTTGATTCCTATGGTTTCTTGGTCAACATGAATGTTGAAGAGGATCTTCTTAGCTTTAATTTGAGTGGTAGAAGTCCTTGATTGGATTTGTGGAACTCAACTTATGGTTTGAACAAGGCAGGGGTATTTTGGTCATTTGTCAGTTATAGGTCATTTTAGCCAATGCCTAAAACTCCTATTTCCAAGCCTCAAATGGAAAAACTCAAAACATGAAAGTTGCTCAAAATGTGATTTTAAGTCTAGAAAGAAGGTCACAAATTGTTGAAAAAGCTCATAGCACAAGATTCCATGATTGGTCAAAAATGAACTAAAAATGACTTATAACTTTGAAAAGTTGAAATTGAAAAGTGATTTGGGAGATCCACAAATCCAAAATAGGTCATCCAATATATCATTTTGATTGGAAAAACCATTTTAAGAACTTTGGTTTAAATAGAATTTTCATTTGAGGCTTAAAAAATGAGGTTCCTTTGGAAATTTGTTGCTTGCATAAGAAGGCAATGTTGAAAAACCCTACATAAGCAACAAATGCACTTGTTTTTCACTCATCCTCATTCAATAACTCACATAAGGACATTTTGAGACCAAATTACAAGGCTTGAAGCAAGGGATATGGTATTTTCAACTTCTCATTCAAGGAGAAATTCATGAACTTTCCACACCTTTCTAGATGAATCTAGAAGCATCCAATGATTGTTATTTAAAGAATGCCATGAAGAGAATTCAAGGTTGGTGAAATTTGAGCCAAGTCAGAGGAGAGAGAAGGATACATAGCCATTGGAGAAGTTTCTTCAAGTTGAAGCAACTTGAGTTTTCTTTCATTTCAAGCCACCTCCTTCATCACCATTGCAAACAGAAGATTGGTGGTCATTCAAGGAACATCTAGAAGCAGTTTCAAGCCTTGGAACCATCTCTACATCACTGCACCATAACCCCTTAACAGGTTTCTTCTTCACCTTGCATCTCTTAATTTAATGAGTTTCAATTAGTTTTATAGCCATAGAATGATTGTGTTAGGGTAGATGATTAAACCCTAGAAGTTACAGCTTGTTCCATGAGGTTCCATGGCAGAACCTTAAATCTTTAATTTTCAAGAATTGTTTGTTTAATGAGTTTTAGGTAGCAAGAATTGGGTTAAAATGATCAGGATAACATCAAGAATAAGTTTGTAGCTTTGGTTTTGAGTTTAGTGAGGATTGATATCAGGTTAAAATTCTGAACCGTGTTGGTACCAGGATGTTGATGCCTTCTGTTAGAACAATTTAGGGCGAGTTATGGAAAGCTGCACGTAGGGTTGTGTAGGGCTTGAGAAGTAGATGATTTTTTGTGTTGGAGTCGTGTGGAGCCGTGGCCTGTGGAGAGAGATGGAGGAGCTGGAAGATGAGTGCGTGGGATTAGGGTTTCTGAAAACCCTAGGGTGTTTGGGGACGATGAAGATGATCCGTTGGATCAGTCCCAATATTTGACAAATTCACCCAATCGTGTGGCTGTAAGCGAGTCTGAGAAAAGAGAGGGAAGATTTGAATTCAATGAAACGCGGCGTTTCATTTAACCGCGTCTGGGCTTGGCTTTCTATTCCCACCCCCCTTCTTTGTTGGCCCAATCCATTTCAACTGATGCGTAGTGCTATTCTAACCCCCCCTCCCTTTATTCATTTTATTTCTTTTCAATTTTCTTTTAATATTTCTCTGTTTTGATTAATTCATTAAAAAATGGTAAAAAATGATTTTTAACTTCTTCTTTTTTCTATGAGTAGATTAAAGTGTGTAGAAAATTATAAAAATAAAAATGAGATTTTATTTTTAGGTTTAATATTTTTAATAGATTTTCCAAATAAATAGCTTTTTAATGGTTTTAATTTGGTATTTGATTTTGTAGGAATTGTTTTAGAACCTTGCCTTAGGGTTTTCAATCCATTCTTTTTTGTGCAATTAGATGATGAGTCATAGTTCCCCATAGGATTTTTTCTAGATTTTTTAGAATTAATTTTGATTAGTTTAATTAGGGTTGATTTAGGGTATCCTGATTAGGGTTTAAATTGTGCTTAGGTGAAGAATCCCTTTCTTTGATTAAGTTTTATCTCGATTTTTAGGTAGAGACCTTTGTAGATGTTATGAGTAGGTGTTGAGGACCCTTGTGAATATTTGTTGGATTTTTCCCCATTAGTTTAGTATTTTTAGGTGTTTTCTGAAGTTGCCTATTGGTTTTGTCTCCCCTGTGGGTTATCTGTTCATCTTTGGGGTTCATTCTGAGGAATTTGTTGTGGGGCTTGTGTTGCCTTGAAGACCTTGATGGAGAGCATCATGAAGAGAAGATTGAAGATCCAGATTCAGAGACCCAGAGCTTAGCTTGTTCCCTGTCTGTGAGGTTTGAGATCCTGAAGTTTGCAAGAAGTTCATGGTACTTTCCTGAGGAAGGCACTATGAATGACTTTCATCCTTCCTTCTCACCTCTTTCTTAAGTATCCAATGATGTTGGAGCCAACTTGTGAGTTTAATTTCTCCTGAGGAGGAATGTAAACTGATCACATGTTGTTGAGCCACATGGGATACAACTCCTAAGTGGAAGCCTCCTAGTACTTTCCTGAGGAAGGTCCTATGGGTCTATTCACTTAGTTCCATTAGTTTGTCTAGGATTTCTCAAGTATCCAATGATGTTGGAGCCAACTTGTGAGTTTAATTTCTCCTGAGGAGGAATGTAAACTGATCACATGTTGTTGAGCCACATGGGATACAACTCCTAAGTGGAAGCCTCCTAGTACTTTCCTGAGGAAGGTCCTATGAGTCTGTTCACTTAGTTCCACTAGTTCAGATAGGATTTCCTAAATATCCAGTGATGTTGGAGCCTGCTTGTGAGTTTAATTTCTCCTGAGGAGGAATGTAAACTGATCACATGTTGTTGAGCCACATGGGATACAACTCCTAAGTGGAAGCCTCCTAGTACTTTCCTGAGGAAGGTCCTATGAGTCTGTTCACTTAGTTCCACTAGTTCAGATAGGATTTCCTAAATATCCAGTGATGTTGGAGCCTGCTTGTGAGTTTAATTTCTCCTGAGGAGGAATATAAACTGATCACAGTGGTTGAGCCACATAGGGTATGACTCCTGAGTATACACCTCCTAGTGCTTTCCTGAGGAAGACACTATGAGCCTGCTTGCTTAGCTCCCTGTCTTTGGTAAGCTTGTTCTAAAGCTTGAAGACTGGGAATGATTTCTCTTGTTTAGGGTTTTTGCCTGAGGGTTGTGCTTAGATTTGTTTAGACTCTGTGTTAGGGTTAGGATTGGAGAATAGATGATTCATTCTTTCTCATGTGTGTTGTTTGCCTGATGGCACTTCATTCCCTTTATCTGTTATTGCTTGATGGCATGTTGTTTATTTTCAGTATGATTACTGTTATTTCATGACTGGCTTGAGGTTGAGATGAGCTTGTGGAGGCTGAACCCCACACACATTTCCTCCCTCACTTGCATTGCATGCATTTTACTGTTAAAGCTGATGTTTTTGTCTGTTTCTGCGTATCATTGACATGATCCCTTAGGACTCTCATTTCCTTTGATGAGGATTTGATGATAGACTTTTAGGTTGAAACCTATGCATGACAACATCTAGGAGTTCCATGTTCAAACCTCAACCATAGGATGAATCCATGGCATGATAACAATAGGACTTGATAGTCTCCCTCCTAGTTGAGCCGTTGTAGTCCGTAGTTTCCCGAACTACGTTTGCTCTGATCTTTCATACCAGATGAAAGTACGTAGGCATAGGATGCGATGTCCTAGCGAGCAACCTTTCCACCTTCACCCGTAGTTAGCCGAACTACGTTGACTCTGATTTCTCATTCTCTGATGAGAATACGTAGGCATAAAGTGCGACGCTTTGCCGAGTCATTTTCTTTTCTTTTTCAGCCAGCCTTGATAGGTAGATAGATTAAAACCAACCCGTCCAAGTAAACAAACAAGCGAGGATCCCGTCGAGTACGACGGACGTGAGGGGTGCTAATACCTTCCCCTTGCGTAACCGACTCCCGAACCCAGACAATGGTTGCGACGACCTTGTCTTACCCTTATTCGTCAGGTTTTTCCGATCGTTTCCTTTCCCGTTCTGAGGGATAAATAACGAAAGGTGACGACTCTTCTGTCATGCCGGCACCTTATTTTCGCGCAAGCGACAGCTGGCGACTCTGCTGGGGACTTCATAGCATCTAGGGACTTTTCCCATCCCTTATGCTGGGACCGTTTCCCATCCCCTACGCGAGTCAATCCTATCGTTTGTATGTTTGCTTGTTGGGTTGCGTTTATTTATCGCATTTTTACTTCCCGCATTTTATTTCCCGCATTTTATTTCCAGTTTGATATGATTATCTGTGCTGCTGTGGGAGAGGGATGTTACTGTGAGTGAAAAGCCGGACCTGGGCTTGAGTACACACCTAGATATAGTTGCGGAAAAGTAGTAGACGAACCTGTCTGCTGAGCAGGCACAGTTCCCTACGAAAATCTGCGCTCAGACGAGATTCTTGCAGAGGTGCTCCTTTCCGGTCCTAAGGATCTGAGGGGAGTCCAGACGTAAGGATTGTCGACTCTGGGGACCGATCATTTGGAAGTCAGCTAAGAGAGGCCTCTTCATGACTTGACGATGCCACTCCTTCTGGGAATCGTATTGTCACTCATGAATGTCTGTGACGCTGACAACCGCATAGGATGCCGTACCTTTGTCCGTGGATTAGGTCCACCATACCTGTGAGTGGGGTTGGGATATTGCAGGAAACTTTGACCTCCAGACTACCTGGTTTTCTTGACAGTGAATCAGTTATGTTGGATTCTCAGTTGCAGATATGTTCTTGATAGAGCAAGGGTTTGATCAGAGGATCTTATCATCGGATGTTTGTCTGTTCTTGAGAGAGCAGGCTTTGATCAGTGTATTGTTATCAGAGGTTTGTTCTGGATGGAGCAGATTTTTGAGTGAGGTCTGAGGATCTCGTCAGCAGTTGTTGTTTGTTCTTGATAGGGCAGATTTTTGAGTGGGGTTTGAAGATCTCATCAGCAGCTGTGTATTTGTTCTTGAGAGGGCAGATTTTTGATTTGGGGTCTGAAGACTTCATCAACAGATATTCCTTGATCTTGCATCTGGGGTCTTTATTATCAAGCCTTCGTTCTTGACAGAGCAGAATTTTGATCTCGATCCTACCAGATGGTTATTCTCAACAGATTAGATCAGGGGTTTTACACCGGGGTTTCCTTCCCATCAGCGACTGTTGACATCGAATCTCCACAGCAGCCACCTGGATATATTGCTGCATACCTGCATTTTGCATTAGCTTGCATAATCATTTCATTAGCGTGTGTCTGTGACAGGTACCGTTTCCCCGATCCAAGGTCTCTCATTATGTTACTGCAGCCGTTCTCAGAAAGACTGTTGCGTACGAGTTCTCGGTCCTTGTTGTGTCGAATCTGACTATTGCTATATGAGGTTACTATTTCCATGATTGGGCCCAGATTCCTCTCCTTATTATTGTCAGCAGGTTCCAGGATCGGGGGAAATCTCTCAAGCACACAGGCACACGCATGCATCTGCATAAAACATCCTTGCATGACATACATTCTGTTGCTTTTCCTGACCTTTAACCTCTTAACAGGTTTTTCAGGTACTCAGGTTCCGAGCTGCTTTCAGGATTGATCAAAGATTCATCCACCGCTACTCAACTCGCGCCAATCAAACGAGAATCATGGACCAGGTACAATCAGATGTTCAGGAGCTTCGTGAAAGGATGGATCGTTTCATGGAGCTGATGCAAGTAGTTGCGAACGGGCAAGATCAGCTTCGTACTTTGGTTCAACCTCTCATCTCCAGGGTTGACAGCAATGGAATACTTCACGGCGGGGCCGTGCCCACTCCTCCTCAAGTGGATACTCCTCAGAACGTTGTTCCTGCTGCCGGGGGCAACGGTAGTGCTAACGGCAATCTTATGACTAATCTCGGACTTAATGCGGCGGGCGCCGTCAATGGTGGTTTGGGAGCCAATGTTACCGTGGGGCCGATCAACGGCAATGTAGGTGCAGGAAATATGGTGGTGCCTCAACCGTGGCTGGAGGACCATCAGGACGACATTTTCTCTCAGAGAGGTGTAGAGGCTGAGTTGACTGCTGAGGCTCGACTCAGGTTCAAGGCGCTGGAAGATAAAATGAGAGATCTAGAAAATCAGAACACATTGGGCGTTGACATGTCCAAACTTGGGTTGATTGCTGACTTTAAAGTACCTCACAAGTTCAAGGTGCCTATCTTTGAGAAGTATAAGGGCACTACTTGTCCCCGTGTTCACCTCCGATCTTATTACAGAAAGATGTCCGCTTACTCTGATGATGAGAAGTTGCTGATGCACTTCTTTCAGGATAGTCTTTCTGGCCCATCGCTTGAATGGTATATGGGTTTGGAACCCGCTGCTGTGCGAACGTGGAAAGATCTCGCTGAAGCGTTTGTTCTCCACTATCAGTATAATAGCGACTTGGCTCCCAACCGAGTACAGCTTCAGAATCTCTCGCAGCGGAGCAATGAAAGCTTCAAGGAGTACGCCCAGCGGTGGCGTGAATTGGCTGCTCGGGTTCAACCACCGATGGTTGAGCGTGAGTTGGTACAGATGTTCGTGGCTACCCTTCCCGGAGTCTATTATGAGAAGTTGGTTAGTGGCATGTCCGGAACATTCTCGGCCCTCATCACTTTGGGCGAGCATGTTGAAAATGGTATAAAGATCGGCAAGATTCAGGGTGAATCATCCTCATCTGGAGGAGCTAGCAAGAAACCCTATACTGGCAAGCGTCGGGAGGGCGATGCCAGTGCTGTCACTAATGCTAGGAGAAAGGGCAAGGGCCCTCAATCTCAGATCGCTAGCATAAACATCCCAGCTGCTCCCCCGCAGCCGCAGCAGCCTCAGCAACAGAATAATCAGGGATATAAGAGATATCAGAATCGGGGTCCCCTCGCAAATCGTCATTTGGAAACTCCTCCTATGTCGTATGCCCAGCTTCTGCAGACGCTGCTTCAGCTCCAACTAGTTCAGAAAAGGACATTGGCTCCCTTGACAGGGGCACCACCACCCGGGTACGATGCTAACGCTACTTGTGAATTTCATTCTGGGGCACCTGGCCATACAGTTGAGAACTGCAAAGCTTTTAAGCACAAAGTCCAGGACTTGGTTGATGCCAAGGTGATCAACTTTTCTGACAACGTGCCCAACGTCACCAAGAATCCAATGCCTCATCACAGGGGGGGCGGAGTAAATGCTGTTATCTCTGAAGAGAATTCAGACTTGCTGACTGATGTCGGAGATTTGAAGACGCCGTTGAGTTTTGTTAAAGCCAAGCTGTTGAAGAAAGGCTTCTTTCCCGGATGTGGGGAGTTTTGTATGGCCTGTGCTACACTTCCTGATGGGTGTGAGCAGTTGAGTGAAGGTATCCAAAGTCTGATGACCGAGGGTATTTTGCAGTTTAGTCGAAGCATTGAGAATGCGTCAGGAGAAGTCATGCTGAAGCAGGCGGACGAAGTTGCTACTATCACCATCCCTCGCCACCCTATCACTATTTCTGCACCTCGTCCGCCTACTATTACCATCACCAGGGCTGGACCAATCCCATTTGAGAGCACCAATGCCGTTCCATGGCATTATGGCGCTGAAGTGTATTGTAATGGTCAGAAGGTAGAGATTGAGCCGTCCAGATCGACTGCGCAGAATCTTGCTGAGGCCAGTGGTATCACCAGAAGTGGTAGAGTGTTCGCGCCGGCAGAGGTCGCCGCCGAGAAAGTAGTCAGGGCTGATGCTGCTGATAAGGGCAAAGGTAAAGCCGTTGAAGAGGTTCCTGCAGGGGCAGAGAAAGACTTGTTGGTTAAAGATGCAGAAGAGTTCATGCGACTGATCAGGAAAAGTGACTACAAGATTGTAGATCACCTTCACCAGACTCCGTCAAAGATCTCGATTCTCAACCTGTTGCTGTGTTCTGAAGCGCACCGCAACGCGTTGCTGAAAGTATTGAATGCTGCTTACGTGCCGCAGGAGATATCAGTTAACCAACTCGAGGAAGTAGTAGCTCATGTCAACGCTGGTAATGGGCTGGGATTTACAGACCTGGAGCTGACGCCCAAGGGAAGAGATCACAACCATGCCTTGCACGTCTCGATAGAGTGCAGAGGCACGATTATGTCACATGTCCTAGTAGATACGGGCTCCTCGCTGAACGTGCTTCCGAAGAAGGCACTGATGAAGTTGGATACCCGGGGACTGCTGTGCACGCCCAGTGATCTGGTCGTGAAGGCTTTTGACGGAACCAAGCGCCACGTCTTTGGAGAATTGACCCTGCCAATTCAAGTTGGACCAGAGACGTTTAATGCGGTGTTCTATATTATGGATATCATGCCCGCCTATAGTTGCCTCTTAGGTCGGCCGTGGATTCATTCTGCTGGTGCCGTAACGTCCACGTTGCATCAGAAGCTTAAGTATGCTATTGGGGGCAGCATAGTGACAGTTTGTGGAGAGGAGGACATCATGGTAAGCCACCTGTCGTCCTTCAAGTATGTCGAAATGGATGGCGAGATCCATGAGACTCTTTGCCAGGCGTTTGAAACCGTCAAGGTAAAGGAGGTAGCTCCCGTTGTTGCAGAGAAGCAAGAGGTGAACCTCTCTTCGTTTAAGGAAGCTAGAGCCGTTGTCGAAGCTGGTTCCACCCCAGGCTGGGGGCATGTCTTGGATATACCATTCAAACAGGATAAGTTTGGACTGGGATATTCTCCGGAAGCTGAAGCTTCAACTTCTTCTGGTAGCTCATCTCGTGGGAAAGGGCCGATCCTGTTCACCAAGGGAGGAGTAATATTCGAGAGTGTCAACGCTACGTCGGAGGACAGCGGAGACAGTGATTGTGATCTTGATGCCTGGATTCGGCCGAGCACGCCAGGCGAGCGCCTTCACAACTGGACCATCAAGGAGATTATCGAGCTGACAAGTGAAGAGTAATGATTTGCTTTTTACAATCTTTGTACAACCCTATGTCCTGCCCGGGGCATAGTGGTTTTACTGTCAGGGCCTTGTTGGATTATGTATATGCATTTTGTTAATAAATAAAAGGCGTTTTCTTCGTAATCAAATCTTGTGTTCTCTGTTATTCATATTTTATGTTTGTTTTGAAAAACAGCAAAATGGCAACGAGGCTCGTGCTAACCTGCATATTCCTGCTTTAAACTTAACCCTTGTTATTGCAGGATTCACGTAACAGACGACATCGACTCTGGACCCTCTACGGCTCACTACGACTTTGATTGCCCGATCTATCAAGCCGAGGATGAGATTGATGAAGACGAAGACCTTCCGGAAGAGTTGGCCCGCTTGTTGAAACAAGAGGAGAAGGTTATTCTGCCTCATGAGGAGGAGATTGAGATCATAAATCTGGGTTCTGAGGAGCTTATCAGGAATGTCAGAGTTGGGGCTGCGCTGCAGAATGATGTCAAGCATAGACTGGTCGAGATGCTTCGAGAGTATAGTGACGTCTTTGCTTGGTCATATGAAGATATGCCCGGACTTGACACAGATATCGTGGTTCATCGCTTGCCGTTGCGTGAAGATTGCCCTCCCGTCAAGCAGAAGCTCAGGAGGACGAGACCAGACATGGCTGTAAAAATCAAAGAAGAGGTCCAGAAGCAGTTGGACGCAGGATTTCTAGCCGTTACCACTTACCCTCCGTGGGTCGCCAACATAGTGCCTGTACCGAAGAAGGACGGTAAGGTACGCATGTGCGTCGATTATCGGGATTTGAATAGGGCGAGCCCTAAGGATGATTTCCCGTTGCCTCATATCGATGTGTTGGTCGACAATACAGCCCAGTTTTCCGTGTTTTCGTTCATGGATGGCTTCTCCGGTTACAATCAGATCAAGATGGCGCCGGAGGACATGGAGAAAACGACGTTTATTACCCCCTGGGGCACGTTTTGCTACAAGGTAATGCCCTTCGGTCTGAAGAACGCAGGGGCCACTTACCAGCGAGCAATGGTAACTTTGTTTCATGATATGATTCATCATGAGATCGAGGTCTATGTTGATGACATGATTGCGAAGTCCCAAACGGAGGATGAGCATCTGGTCAATTTGCTGAAGCTGTTTGAAAGGCTTAGGAAGTTCAAGCTGAGGCTGAATCCTAACAAGTGCACTTTCGGAGTGCGGTCCGGAAAGTTATTGGGGTTTATCGTTAGTGAACGAGGTATTGAAGTCGATCCTGCCAAGATAAAAGCTATCCAAGAGATGCCAGCGCCGAAAACAGAAAAAGAAGTTCGTGGTTTCTTGGGCCGAATAAACTACATTGCAAGGTTTATCTCTCAGCTCACGGCCACTTGTGAACCGATGTTCAAGTTGTTAAAGAAAAATCAGGCGATTACTTGGAATGAGGATTGCCAGAAGGCATTCGATAAGATAAAGCAGTATCTTCAAGAACCTCCGATCTTGATACCCCCAGTGGCTGGACGGCCATTAATCATGTACTTGACAGTTCTGGAGAATAGCATGGGGTGTGTTCTCGGTCAGCACGACGAGACGGGCAGAAAGGAGCATGCCATTTATTATTTGAGTAAAAAGTTCACTGAGTGTGAATCTCGATACTCGATGCTGGAGAAGACATGTTGTGCATTAGCTTGGGCTGCCAAACGTCTACGACAGTATATGCTCAATCACACCACTATGCTGATTTCGAAGATGGATCCGATCAAGTACGTCTTCGAGAAGCAGGCTCTTTCGGGCAGGATTGCCAGATGGCAGATGGTGTTAACGGAATATGATATTCAGTACGTCTCTCAGAAAGCCATCAAGGGAAGCGTATTGTCTGATTACCTTGCCGAACAGCCAATCGAAGACTATCAGCCGATGAAGTTCGAATTCCCTGACGAGGACATTATGTTTCTCAAAGCGAAGGATTGCGAGGAGCCATTGCCCGACGAGGGGCCGGATAGGAAGTCTCAGTGGAAGTTGATATTCGACGGAGCGGTTAATTCCTATGGAAGTGGTATCGGGGCTATCATCACGACTCCTCACGGATCCCACATCCCTTTTACTGCGAGACTGACGTTTCCAGTTACCAACAACGAAGCCGAGTACGAAGCGTGTATTATGGGTCTAGAAGAGGCAATTGATTTGAGAATCAAGAATCTAGACATATACGGTGACTCAGCGCTTGTAATCAATCAGATCAAAGGGGAGTGGGAGACTCGTCAACCGAATCTAGTGCCGTACATGAATTACGCCAGAAGGCTGCTTCCGTTCTTTGACCGAGTAGAACTTCATCATGTACCCCGGGCTGAAAATCAAATGGCTGATGCTTTAGCCACGTTGGCTTCAATGTATAAGGTCAATCTTTGGAATGAGGCTCCAAGCATTGTTCTTTCGCGTCTTGACAGACCGGCATATGTGTTCGCAATCGAGGATGCCACTGACGGCAAGCCATGGTTCCACGACATCCAGACCTTCCTTATGACTAAGGAGTATCCTGCGGGTGCGTCAACCCAGGATAAGAAGACTCTGAGGAGGCTATCTGGAAACTTTTACCTCAACCCTGATGGAGTGCTGTATAAGAGAAACCACGATCTCGTGCTACTCAGATGTGTAGATGAGAAAGAGGCAAGTATGCTCATGGAAGAAGTCCATGAGGGCACATTTGGTACGCACGCCGGCGGGCATGCCATGACGAGAAAGATCCTGAGAGCAGGATATTACTGGTTGACTATGGAGTCGGATTGCTTCAGATTCGCGAAGAAATGTCACAAATGCCAGATTTATGCTGACAAAGTTCATGTGCCGCCGTGCCCATTGAATGTCATGTCCTCCCCTTGGCCGTTCTCCATGTGGGGCATTGACATGATAGGCAAGATCGAGCCCACTGCATCCAATGGTCATCGTTTCATTCTGGTAGCTATCGACTACTTCACCAAGTGGGTGGAGGCAGCCTCGTACGCTAATGCGACCAAGCAGGTGGTGGCTAAGTTCATAAAGAGGGACATCATCTGTCGCTATGGAATTCCCGAGCGGATCATTACTGATAATGGTTCGAATTTGAACAACAAGATGATGAAGGAGCTGTGCCAGAGCTTCAAGATCGAACACCACAACTCATCTCCTTATCGGCCGAAGATGAATGGCGCCGTTGAAGCGGCCAATAAGAACATCAAGAGGATTGTTCAGAAGATGGTTGTGACATATAAAGATTGGCACGAGATGCTGCCGTTTGCCTTGCACGGTTATCGTACGACGGTGCGTACGTCGACCGGGGCAACTCCTTTCTCCTTGGTGTACGGTATGGAAGCTGTCCTACCGCTAGAAGTGGAGATTCCCTCTTTGCGAGTTTTGGTTGATGTGAAACTTGATGAGGCAGAATGGGTGATGAATCGCCTGAACCAGCTCAGCCTGATGGACGAGAAGAGGTTAGCATCGATTGCATTTGGTCGCCTGTACCAAAGCCGAATGAAGAAAGCTTATGATAAGAAGGTGCGTCCTAGAAGCTTTCAGACGGGTGATCTCGTCCTGAAGAAGATTCTTCCGCCACATTCCGATCACCGGGGCAAGTGGACTCCGAATTACGAAGGGCCGTATGTCGTCAGCAAGGTCTTCTCGGGAGGAGCTTTGTTGTTATCCGCGATGGATGGTGAAGATTTTGCATCCCCGGTGAACGCGGACGCAGTTAAAAAATACTTTGCTTGAAAGCGACCCGCGGGACAAAAAAAAAAAAAAAGAGAGTCCAGGCAAAAAAGGGGCATCCCGGCGAACCAAAAACAGAATAAAAGGTTCGGGCAAAATAGGGATATATTGAAAAAATGTACACCCGCGAAGTCGAAAACCTACACTGGGCGGCTTCGGCAAAAAAGGGTATCCCGGTGAACTGAAAACCCGGAAGGGCGGTTCACGCAAAAGTTAGGGATTTGAATAAGCAAATGACTGCGTTCCACGTATGGACTTTCATTGTTTAGTGGTTCGGAAGACCTGAGGGCCGTTTATCTGAATCAATCTCTTCCAAAGCTGAAGCATCGGAGAAGTATCGAAGTCGAGTGGGTCTTAGAGGGATCAACTCATGGTGTTCGTCTACGCCTCGATTGCCGACATTTGTATATACTGATGTATATTTATGTTTTCTTTTTGCGCGGCTTCCTCATTTCAGGAGCTTGCCTCTGTTGTAAAACATTTTTGCCCATTCAGGGGTTTATCATCAATAAAATGCACATTATTCAGCAATTCTACTTGTCTGTTTAGCATTTATCTGTTTTGTTTGCGAATGATAACGCCGATGTGTTTTTTTTGATAAAATGCGCATACATAAACTTGCGGGCCTAAGCCCACTGATTGTTGAAACAACTAACTAACTGAACGTTGTCACAAGATAGTAACCCTGATAGGCCCCTTTGAGGAGGGTATCTTGTCTGTTTGTTTGTGTTGTTGCAGGTGTAGCACCTCGCCAGAAGATGTGCCGTGCGTATCCCCGAAGCAGGATGAGTCCTCCTTCTTCAGCGGAGTTCAGTAGTCTCTCCTCCGCAGACTCGGAATCAGAATAGTGAGCATTGATATGTCTCCCCCAGGTAGAGGTGATTCTCTTCCCCAAGCAGATGCGTCTTGAAGGAACGTCACCTCATCAGCTGAGTCAAACGCTGAAGCATGAAGTCGTCTTCCCCAGCACCGGGTCAAAAGTGCAGAGTTCATAGAAGTGTTCGGGAGCCGAAGCTCGTGTTTTCCCCAGTAAAGCCACCGAAGTAGGTTTCCCCCCCCCCCCCCCGCACCGGGTCACAAGTGCAGGTTTCGCAAGAAGCTAGCCGTATGCCGAAGTATGCAGTAACTGATGGTGCCAGACTAAAGTCTCCAGCGGAATTGTGGTTCCCCCACCAAAGTCATGTTCTCTCCTGAAAGTGGATGATTCCATCTTCCCCAGTGAGTGCTGGAACAGCTGATGTTGTATTCCCCTGTAGAGTTCTACTCTCCCCCGAAGTCAGATGATTCTTTCCTCCCCGGCAAAATTGAAATTCCGCACCAGAGTCGTACTCTCCCGTGAAGTAGAATGATTTCTCTCCCCGGCTGAGTCCGCAGAAAAGCAGAATCCTTGGAAGTTGATCAGATCATGGTCGATTTTCCCCAGCAGAGCGTGGGGCAGCTAATGCTGTGTTTCCCCAGAGTCGCACCCTCTCCAGCGAAGCAGAATGATTTCTCCTTCCCCAGCCGAGTTTGCAGATGTCCAAGAGAGCCGAATCCTTGGAAGATGATCAGATCATGAGTGGTTTTTCCCCAGTGGAATGTCAAGCAGCTGAAGTTGTTTCCCCACAGGGTGGTCATCCCCAGAAGAGTAGCCGAGACGGCCGCGCAGTTCATCCTCGCGATTGATATCAGCGGATCCAAGTTCTCGTAGAGCTTCTTCCCCCGCAGCAGTCAGCTGAAGTTGTTCTCCTGCAGCAGTTCGCGGAAGATTGATTCCCCAAACAGGGCCTGATTGATATTGGCATGTTCACGTTCTCCTCAGCAGGATGATTCCTCTACCTGAGTGGTTCTTTCTCCTTGACAGGAGGATTTCCCCCTTCGGCATTTATTTTACTGATGGGATCGCATCTTTGTGCATGATTGCATAGCATTGTGCATGACTGCATAGCATTTAAACGTTGCAATAGCATTGCGCATGATTGCATGGCATTTAGCATAAATACATATCATTCCCACTGTGCGGGGCATAGTGCAGAAGCATACACAGCATAAGCATGATCTAGGTCATTATCATCCTTATTGTACAGATGTACTACCGAAAGACCGGTTGCTCAGGACGATTCTTGATGTTCTCCCCAGCAAGGTTGTTTTCTTAGATGATTCTAAAGACCCCGGTGTGATCCCCGCAGTCGCTCGCTCAAGATGATTTTTGAAATCCCCAGCGAAGTATTCAGTTCAAGATGATTCTCGAATTCCTCAGCAGGGCCATTTGCTTAAGACGATTCTTAAGACCCCAGTACAGCTTCCCGAGTTGTTCGCCTAGTATGATACTTGAGCTCCCCAATAGCATCTCCAGCAAGAGTTGCCCAGGAAGATTCCTGGAATTCCCAACAGAATGTTTGCTCCAGAAAGGTTATCAGTGCAGGATGATTCTTGAAGATGCCCGACGGATCTGTTTGGTCAAGATGATTCTTGAAGTCCTCAGCAGCGTGATATGACTGCTCCAGCAATGATGTCTAATCTGAAGATTGACTTCGTAAAGCGCCTGAAGGCGATATCAGAAGGTTCCCGAGAGTTCAGATTTCCTTGTTAATGAATCAACGAAGGGCTGAAGATAAGGTTCCGGAGGTTGTAGATACAACAGAGTGATTCGTGTGAGTCTGAAGACCAAGTCAGTTGTCCTGAGGTGATGATTGATCGCGATCAAGTGAATGATATTTCTTCTGACTGAAGTCGAAGATGTTTCTCCAGCTGAAGCGAAGTTTTGCCTGAAGGCAAAGTGTTTGAATCCCCGTAGAGTCATGAATGGCTCAGGATACCATTTCTCTGACTGAAGTCACAGATTTCCCAAGCTGAAGCGAAGGTGCCTAAGGGCAAGGTTATCCCCAAGGTCATGAATGACCTAGGATTCATTTTTCGGACTGAAGGCCGAAGTATATCCCTGACTGAAGTCTCGGATGCTCTATAGCAGAGGCGGAGTTGCATGAAGGCATATCCATGTATCCTTGAAGGCCAAGGACCATTTCTTTAGACTGAAGTCGAAGATACCTCCTGCAGAGTTGCCGACAGGCAAAGTTCACATCTTTGAAGGTCAAGGATGTTTATCTTCAGAAGTACTTGAAGATCTTTTCTAGCTGAAGTTGGAAGTGGCCAGGGGCCAGGGTTTCATATATCTTTGATGTTGAAGTTATACGGCGGGCAGTGTGCAGCAGTATTCCGATGTTCGTTATGGTTCTGAGGGTGAACCCCAGATCAGAGTGTGCTCGGTTGAGTCACTCATCCCCAGCAGAGTAGTTTCAAATACGCAAGTGTACCTTTTGTTCCATTTACCAGGGGTGAACCCCAGGTCAGAGTTGTTCAGTGTTGTAGTTCTCCAGCGGTGATGCAGAGTATGTTTGTGTTTAACGGCGAGGTCAGATTATGATTTGTTTGACGGCAATGTCAGGCTCTTTAAATCCCCAGCAGAGATGATGTTTGTTTCCGACGGCGATGTCAGATCAGTATTTCTCCAGCTAGTTGTTGAGCAGCTAGTGTTGCAGTGTTCGAAGATTTGTTCCCCGCAGAGTACCGTGTGCTCATGCAGTTGGCAAATTTTCGGGTTTACCGGTATTCAACCGTCTCGTACCTTGATTGGTTGAGAGCCGTTCGCTTCTCACCCAGTCAGGTTCAAGCCGTTTGAATAGGGGCAGCTGTTGCACCCCAAAATTTGACCAACAATTATTTACTCATTGAGTGTTTGAAAGTGGATACCTTCATCAGAAAGTTCAAGAGATCCTCAGAGGAATGGGTTGAAACCAGGGTTGTGTGCTTCACAACTTGAGAGTTGTGGGTGCTCCTCGGATGATTCTGAAACTTTGAGAATGAACTTGATGTTTTGAGAAAGCTCATGAGATGTCTTGAAAGTCATCATGAAGCCCTGAGATGTCATTGTGTAAGAATTCAGAAGATTCAACCATGAATGGTAGAATTAGGGTTTTGACTGGGTCAACCCTAGATCAGCTGAAGATTTGGAGAGGGTTGAGACCTAATCCAAGGGCCATGAGATCATGGAATGATGCATAGAGATTATATAAAGATGATTCCTAGACCAACTCATCATGATTGAAGGGTTTGAGAAGTTTTGAGTTAGGGTTTCTGAGGACTGTCAGTGAAAAAACCCTAGTTTGATCCCTACTTTCCAGGCAGTTTTAGCTCTAGATGTGATTGATATCTCATCTTCCCCACAACATGAATGTTGTAGAGCTTGTTCTAAGCTTTAATTTGAGTGGTGGAAGTCCTTGATAGTAGTTACAGAGCTCAAGTTATGGTTTTGACAAATTACAGGTCAGCAGAGGTGTGTGAGTCTGGGTCCCTGAAAGTCACCTAGCTTGCAGACAACTTTTGCCCTAGTAGGTTGATTCCTATGGTTTCTTGGTCAACATGAATGTTGAAGAGGATCTTCTTAGCTTTAATTTGAGTGGTAGAAGTCCTTGATTGGATTTGTGGAACTCAACTTATGGTTTGAACAAGGCAGGGGTATTTTGGTCATTTGTCAGTTATAGGTCATTTTAGCCAATGCCTAAAACTCCTATTTCCAAGCCTCAAATGGAAAAACTCAAAACATGAAAGTTGCTCAAAATGTGATTTTAAGTCTAGAAAGAAGGTCACAAATTGTTGAAAAAGCTCATAGCACAAGATTCCATGATTGGTCAAAAATGAACTAAAAATGACTTATAACTTTGAAAAGTTGAAATTGAAAAGTGATTTGGGAGATCCACAAATCCAAAATAGGTCATCCAATATATCATTTTGATTGGAAAAACCATTTTAAGAACTTTGGTTTAAATAGAATTTTCATTTGAGGCTTAAAAAATGAGGTTCCTTTGGAAATTTGTTGCTTGCATAAGAAGGCAATGTTGAAAAACCCTACATAAGCAACAAATGCACTTGTTTTTCACTCATCCTCATTCAATAACTCACATAAGGACATTTTGAGACCAAATTACAAGGCTTGAAGCAAGGGATATGGTATTTTCAACTTCTCATTCAAGGAGAAATTCATGAACTTTCCACACCTTTCTAGATGAATCTAGAAGCATCCAATGATTGTTATTTAAAGAATGCCATGAAGAGAATTCAAGGTTGGTGAAATTTGAGCCAAGTCAGAGGAGAGAGAAGGATACATAGCCATTGGAGAAGTTTCTTCAAGTTGAAGCAACTTGAGTTTTCTTTCATTTCAAGCCACCTCCTTCATCACCATTGCAAACAGAAGATTGGTGGTCATTCAAGGAACATCTAGAAGCAGTTTCAAGCCTTGGAACCATCTCTACATCACTGCACCATAACCCCTTAACAGGTTTCTTCTTCACCTTGCATCTCTTAATTTAATGAGTTTCAATTAGTTTTATAGCCATAGAATGATTGTGTTAGGGTAGATGATTAAACCCTAGAAGTTACAGCTTGTTCCATGAGGTTCCATGGCAGAACCTTAAATCTTTAATTTTCAAGAATTGTTTGTTTAATGAGTTTTAGGTAGCAAGAATTGGGTTAAAATGATCAGGATAACATCAAGAATAAGTTTGTAGCTTTGGTTTTGAGTTTAGTGAGGATTGATATCAGGTTAAAATTCTGAACCGTGTTGGTACCAGGATGTTGATGCCTTCTGTTAGAACAATTTAGGGCGAGTTATGGAAAGCTGCACGTAGGGTTGTGTAGGGCTTGAGAAGTAGATGATTTTTTGTGTTGGAGTCGTGTGGAGCCGTGGCCTGTGGAGAGAGATGGAGGAGCTGGAAGATGAGTGCGTGGGATTAGGGTTTCTGAAAACCCTAGGGTGTTTGGGGACGATGAAGATGATCCGTTGGATCAGTCCCAATATTTGACAAATTCACCCAATCGTGTGGCTGTAAGCGAGTCTGAGAAAAGAGAGGGAAGATTTGAATTCAATGAAACGCGGCGTTTCATTTAACCGCGTCTGGGCTTGGCTTTCTATTCCCACCCCCCTTCTTTGTTGGCCCAATCCATTTCAACTGATGCGTAGTGCTATTCTAACCCCCCCTCCCTTTATTCATTTTATTTCTTTTCAATTTTCTTTTAATATTTCTCTGTTTTGATTAATTCATTAAAAAATGGTAAAAAATGATTTTTAACTTCTTCTTTTTTCTATGAGTAGATTAAAGTGTGTAGAAAATTATAAAAATAAAAATGAGATTTTATTTTTAGGTTTAATATTTTTAATAGATTTTCCAAATAAATAGCTTTTTAATGGTTTTAATTTGGTATTTGATTTTGTAGGAATTGTTTTAGAACCTTGCCTTAGG
Organism: Lathyrus sativus; assembly: GCA_963859935.3. Taxonomy (NCBI): domain Eukaryota; kingdom Viridiplantae; phylum Streptophyta; class Magnoliopsida; order Fabales; family Fabaceae; genus Lathyrus; species Lathyrus sativus. Next base: position 636,765,086 of record OZ012741.1, read on the forward strand.
GTTTTCAATCCATTCTTTTTTGTGCAATTAGATGATGAGTCATAGTTCCCCATAGGATTTTTTCTAGATTTTTTAGAATTAATTTTGATTAGTTTAATTAGGGTTGATTTAGGGTATCCTGATTAGGGTTTAAATTGTGCTTAGGTGAAGAATCCCTTTCTTTGATTAAGTTTTATCTCGATTTTTAGGTAGAGACCTTTGTAGATGTTATGAGTAGGTGTTGAGGACCCTTGTGAATATTTGTTGGATTTTTCCCCATTAGTTTAGTATTTTTAGGTGTTTTCTGAAGTTGCCTATTGGTTTTGTCTCCCCTGTGGGTTATCTGTTCATCTTTGGGGTTCATTCTGAGGAATTTGTTGTGGGGCTTGTGTTGCCTTGAAGACCTTGATGGAGAGCATCATGAAGAGAAGATTGAAGATCCAGATTCAGAGACCCAGAGCTTAGCTTGTTCCCTGTCTGTGAGGTTTGAGATCCTGAAGTTTGCAAGAAGTTCATGGTACTTTCCTGAGGAAGGCACTATGAATGACTTTCATCCTTCCTTCTCACCTCTTTCTTAAGTATCCAATGATGTTGGAGCCAACTTGTGAGTTTAATTTCTCCTGAGGAGGAATGTAAACTGATCACATATTGTTGAGCCACATGGGATACAACTCCTAAGTGGAAGCCTCCTAGTACTTTCCTGAGGAAGGTCCTATGGGTCTATTCACTTAGTTCCATTAGTTTGTCTAGGATTTCTCAAGTATCCAATGATGTTGGAGCCAACTTGTGAGTTTAATTTCTCCTGAGGAGGAATGTAAACTGATCACATGTTGTTGAGCCACATGGGATACAACTCCTAAGTGGAAGCCTCCTAGTACTTTCCTGAGGAAGGTCCTATGAGTCTGTTCACTTAGTTCCACTAGTTCAGATAGGATTTCCTAAATATCCAGTGATGTTGGAGCCTGCTTGTGAGTTTAATTTCTCCTGAGGAGGAATGTAAACTGATCACATGTTGTTGAGCCACATGGGATACAACTCCTAAGTGGAAGCCTCCTAGTACTTTCCTGAGGAAGGTCCTATGAGTCTGTTCACTTAGTTCCACTAGTTCAGATAGGATTTCCTAAATATCCAGTGATGTTGGAGCCTGCTTGTGAGTTTAATTTCTCCTGAGGAGGAATATAAACTGATCACAGTGGTTAAGCCACATAGGGTATGACTCCTGAGTATACACCTCCTAGTGCTTTCCTGAGGAAGACACTATGAGCCTGCTTGCTTAGCTCCCTGTCTTTGGTAAGCTTGTTCTAAAGCTTGAAGACTGGGAATGATTTCTCTTGTTTAGGGTTTTTGCCTGAGGGCTGTGCTTAGATTTGTTTAGACTCTGTGTTAGGGTTAGGATTGGAGAATAGATGATTCATTCTTTCTCATGTGTGTTGTTTGCCTGATGGCACTTCATTCCCTTTATCTGTTATTGCTTGATGGCATGTTGTTTATTTTCAGTATGATTACTGTTATTTCATGACTGGCTTGAGGTTGAGATGAGCTTGTGGAGGCTGAACCCCACACACATTTCCTCCCTCACTTGCATTGCATGCATTTTACTGTTAAAGCTGATGTTTTTGTCTGTTTCTGCGTATCATTGACATGATCCCTTAGGACTCTCATTTCCTTTGATGAGGATTTGATGATAGACTTTTAGGTTGAAACCTATGCATGACAACATCTAGGAGTTCCCTGTTCAAACCTCAACCATAGGATGAATCCATGGCATGATAACAATAGGACTTGATAGTCTCCCTCCTAGTTGAGCCGTTGTAGTCCGTAGTTTCCCGAACTACGTTTGCTCTGATCTTTCATACCAGATGAAAGTACGTAGGCATAGGATGCGATGTCCTAGCGAGCAACCTTTCCACCTTCACCCGTAGTTAGCCGAACTACGTTGACTCTGATTTCTCATTCTCTGATGAGAATACGTAGGCATAAAGTGCGACGCTTTGCCGAGTCATTTTCTTTTCTTTTTCAGCCAGCCTTGATAGGTAGATAGATTAAAACCAACCCGTCCAAGTAAACAAACAAGCGAGGATCCCGTCGAGTACGACGGACGTGAGGGGTGCTAATACCTTCCCCTTGCGTAACCGACTCCCGAACCCAGACAATGGTTGCGACGACCTTGTCTTACCCTTATTCGTCAGGTTTTTCCGATCGTTTCCTTTCCCGTTCTGAGGGATAAATAACGAAAGGTGGCGACTCTTCTGTCATGCCGGCACCTTATTTTCGCGCAAGCGACACCGGTTAAGATTAGTGCAATCAACGCACATCCTCCATTTCCTATTATGTTTTTTAACTAGTACAACGTTGGATAGCCAGGTTGTGTATTGGGCTTCCGATATAAAATTTGCCTCTATAAGGTCTTTTACAGCTTTTTCAACAGCCTCCTCTTTCTCGGGAGACTGCCTACGCCTACGTTGAACTACAGCCCTAGCGGCCAGATCTATGGTGAGGTGGTGGCATGCTACATCAGGGTCAAGGTCGGGTATCTCAACAGTGCTCCACACGAACAGGTCAGTGTTCTCTCGAAGGCAGACCTTTAGCTGCTTCCTCGCCATGTCGGGGACTCTCGTGCCAATCTTCACGCTTCTTCCTGGGTCATCTCCGAGTGTGATGAAATCTAAGTCTCCATCTGGAATGGGGCGCGTTGGGTGGGACGGTTGCCCTTTGTCTGCTGGAGGCGCGTCTTCAGACTCTGCGCTCTTCTCCTACTTTCTGGGGAAGCAGCTGTCGAGATCGACGGAGTTGGCGCGGGGTAGTGGCTTCTACTCTTCAGCCCGGGATGGTCTGCCGGTTGTATTTGGGGTGATGTTGATCGAGTTAAGGCCTTCGATTTCCGCCTCGAAACATTTCCTGGCCGCCTCGATGTCCCCGTGGAGGGTGACGACTCGACCTCTGGTCGTGTAGTACTTCATCTTCAAGTGCACTGTAGATGGTATTACGGTCGGTTCAGCTAAGATCGGCCTTTCTAGGATGCATTATTACAGAGAGGGACATTCGATCACCAAGAAGAGGACCTTCACCTGTCTAGTGGTCTCCTCGGCTCCGAATGTGACGAGCAGCTCCACGTATCCCCAAGGCTTTGTGGTGTTGTTGTTGAAGCCCTGCAGGTCGAAGCCGACTGTAACACCCTAATTTTTGACCTTAAGATCCCACCTCCTTGCGATTTTCATTATTGCATGTTATCTTTTACTTTCGTGTGTAACTAACAAGTTTGTACAGGAACTTTTGCTCCAAGAAGAGATAATATTCATTCTTTCATTAAAGTACTTCGAGACGTGCCCGCTGGATCCTAATTCGAAGAGTCCTAGGGTTTTCTAGTGGCTATTTTCCTCAGATTTTCTCAGGAGTTTCAAAGAATCAGGGTTCACTTTCCATTTTGATGTTGAGTATGAGATTTTGACATCTAGAGCATTAATCTCAAACTCGAGTTTGTTGGGCTTTAAAGCATTATGATGTGGGCTCTAGAACTTCAAGTTTGGTTGCAATAAAGTGTTATCCTGGGAATATCATTCTTTGAAGAATCTTGGCCATTGTTGAGATTTTCCATGGTTTCGAGTTTAGAAATTTTGGTTTAATAGAATGATCATGATGCAGTTACCACACAAGCGTCCAAGTTTGAAGATTTTGTTTTGTCATGATAACACTTTCAAAAAGGGACCAATTCCTAGTTTCAAAGTGTTTCACTAAGGGTATTTTTTTCTTTGGCAATACCATGAATTCATTTCTAAGTGTTTACAAGGAGTAAAATTCCACGCAAGGAAAACTGTTTCTTTACAATACGTATGACTTTCTTTACAATGCATATGACTTAAGTGTGAGAAATTCATGGTCACGGCTTATCTAATCCCTACTGCTTACATACCATATAATACAGTTATATTCACCAAGAAGGGTATTACAATACACTACAACTTTAATCTCATACAAATTACAATATCTTTTGAAGTCACTCAACATCTTATTGCAACCTGGCCTAATTAACTACATATGGATAATATCACTGTGTTCGAAGCTTTCCCCAACTCAGCATGCCACAACTTTGCATAGAGATTTTAAAATGCGGATTCGAAGGGAAAAGCCACCATCAGCATTACGTTTACATGGCCACTGTTGATATTTTGTTGACTTTCCTTTTCTGATAAATGTGGTGCCATCACCTACTTTGTAACCTGTTACCACCGGTTCAAACACAGCCAAGAATTGAGACCAATTAGTTCCAAATTAAATTCAGCAGGAATCAAGCAGTCATGGAAATCAGACCAACTTGGAAAAATATCAAACATAATCAAGCAACCTTCCAAAAATAGAAAAATACTTTCACCACATCAATACTATTCCAAGATAGGATTGAGACAAATCAATTAGTTTCCAAAAACAGAGTTTAAACTTATTGAAAAATCTAAATATGTTCAAACATGTTTCAACTACAATTAGAAAGTCTTTAAAGCTCTTCTATGATTCGTTTTTGAAATGGAATTATAAGAAGGATTCAGAAATTGAGATGAGGACAACGTTCAAAAACCCCAAAAAACGGACAGACAGAGGAATTTCTTACAGATTCTAAATCGAAAAACCTAAAATTCGCAAAAAAGGGGAAAGCAAAAGGAAACATATCTTTTTATTTTAAGCTTTGCCAAAAATCATCATTTCCGACCTCAACCACCACCTTCATCGCCGGAAAAACCTCCACCGTCAAACCCTCGTGTCGTCGCGAACATCAACCGCACCGTTGAAACCTGCAAAATCACACTCGCCGTAGGTTTAGATTTTTGACTGATAAATTTACTTTTTGTTTCAGATTTGATTATTGAGAAGAGGAAAAAACGGATCAGAGAAGGTGAGATCGGAAGAAGTGACGGCGGAAAGAAGGAAGAGAGGAATCACGAACGGAAAAGAAAGTAGGAGAGAGCAAGAAGAAGAGGAGGCGCGACGAAGAAGAAAGAACAGAGGAAGTCGAGATTGAAGAGGGGGAGAGGTGAGAAGAAGTAGAGCAACGGAGGAAGGAGGGAGAGAGCATTTAGGGTTTTTTCAGTTTAATTTGTTTTATATATATTTAATCATGTGTATGCTCACCCACACACAATATCGGGCACCTTCACCCACTGCCACTCATCCTCATCTTGATCCATACCCATCGTCCCAGGTCGCACCCCCACGGTAGACCTCTCCCTGCGCTCTACACGTAATCGCTCGCCCCATTAACCTCTCATTATCCCTCATTAATCTGATAATTAATCCCCCTAATCATTAACTATTATTTTAATTATTTAATTACCCCTTTTTTAATTATCTTTTGCTAATTGACTTTTTTTTAAAAACAAACTAATAACATTTTATTTAAATTAACCTTTTTATAATTAATTTATTTATCTAATTAATCAACTTTCACTTTTATTAATCAACTTTTTTTCTCTAATAATTTAATTTATTCACTTTACCATTTATTTTATTTTCATCAACTTAATAATCATTCTAGTAATTAATATATAAAAATTGTTCATATTCTAAATAAGAAAACCTATTTCATAATTTGTATTTTATTTACTAATAGTAATAACCAAGCTTTTATATAATAATAAAAACCTATTCCATTTTAAGACTAATATAACTTTTTCTTAAAAACAATCTCGCCTAAAAATCAATCAACTTGCTCCCGATTCCTACCCTTTGAGCACCGATATAATTTGAATGTTCACGATCCCGCGCTTGACTTGTTTTAGCATTTTTATATCTGTTGTTGGATTTTATTTTATCCTTATTTATTTTTATCGCATTATGTCCAAAGGAAGAACCTACGCATGACTTAACAATTTGTGCGTATTGCACTTCATATGCATCATACTCCCCGCTCGATCCTTGATCTTTTTCAAGTCGATCAGTTTAGGCTTAGATCATACCCCTTAAGGAGGACTTTTTCTTTAACAACTTAGATAAACCTCAATATGCAATTCAATCACTATTCTCCCAACAAGAGAATAAGACATTAGCCATCTTGACCGTCGAGATATAAATCTCCTGCCCCATAACGCAATCGTGAGATATAAGATCTTTTCCGTTTGAGAGAGATAGTGGCATACTCGTTGTTAAATCTGAGTGTTTGAGCCCTTCTCTCAAGATGATGCAAAGACCATCTCTTATAAGTTATGGTGGTTAAGTCGAGTATTCTCCCTTAAGATCACGACTCGTCTTTTCTCCTAAAATCAATCAACAAAACCTTATCCCTTTGGAACTTTGACCAACAGCCAATGGTTCCTCAAACCCTTTAAGGGAACTACAAATATTCTGATTCCATTCCCGTCAGGATATGTAGGCACAAGATGCAATGTCTTGGCGAGTATACTTAGAATTAAACCACTGGGTCTTTCACCTTTAAGCAGATAACTCTTAGCAATAACACATTAAAACAAGAGGTTCCTGTAGAGTACTACAGAAGCTTAGGACGCTAGCACCTTCCCTAAGTTTAACCAACCCCCGAACCTATAACTCTCTAGATTTGAATTTTCATTGCATCTTTGGTAATTCTATCTTTTCCTCTTCCTTTGGACAAATTAAAGACCGGTGGTGAACCAATGAATTAAGATTCAAATTAATTAATAATTTGACATCCAATTCTCACCGCGACAGAAATGGCAACTTCACTGGGGATTTTTATTTTATTATTGTGAGTTTCTCTAACTTGTTTTATTTATTATTATTATTATATATATATATATATATATATATATATATATATATATATATATATATATATATATATATATATATATATATATATATATATATATATATATATATATATATATATATATATATATATATATATATATATATATATATATATATATATATATATATATATATATATATATATATATATATATATATATATATATATATATATATATATATATATATATATATATATATATATATATATATATATATATATATATATATATATATATATATGCTCATTTGCTTATCTACTTATTTGTATATTTGCTTTTATGCTTTTGGGGTTGGTGCCCTTTGTGTGGTAAGATAAGTTCTACACCCGGACTTGAGCGAACTTATTATAGGAAGGTGATATATTCTACAAGGCTTATAGGGAGTGAGTCCCGACCAGGCTGACTTGAGAATCACCGCTCAGTTGAGGCCCTCTTCAAAATGGTACTGTTGAACGAGTAGTCGTGAAAACATTTACTATTTTCGACCTTGGAGCCTGTGATACTGGGGACCGTAGTTACCTTTAACCCCACTTTGGCCTTTATTAGGATGTAGTGTGATGACTATGAGGGAGTAGTCCCAAAATAGTTGATATGCGATGCTACACTCAAAAGAGGTTCTCTTGAGAATATTACTAACCATCGAGTTAGTCGGGAAATTGATAATATCTGAAAGATGGACTAATGATTTTGGGAACTTTTAAGAACCTTGTTCTATAGGTACAATCAACCTTTAGTTCACACCCTTTGGGAATGGGTATACCCTTTGCTCCATGCTCGTTGCAAACCTAGGTTTCCTGTTTGTTTATCTTTGTGAATTTGTGTGCTTGCATGTGTTTGTGCATTCATAAAACATCATATTGCATTGGTTTCATGGAATTCCAAGTTTTATTTATAAACATTACAGGACCAATATGGATTACAAAAAAAATTGATATATTCTTTTAAGAGTCCTAACTTGGATGACCTAAGGAAGTTAGGAGCTCAGGTTGAAGATC